>OZ007561.1:99440776-99816834 GCA_963931875.1 Pollenia griseotomentosa | reverse complement strand
TCACATATTTGGCGTTCCTAAATAAGAGTCAGCACCTCATATAGTAACTTTATTCTGGTGAGCACAGAATAAATTTTATTTTAATGCAAATATGAAATTGTGGAATATTTTGCTTTCAAATAAGCCATATTTGTTACTTTTGTGTTCCTTGCTGTGTTGTTGTCAAATAGTACTGAGGCAATTAAACGAGTGAAATTTAGGTGTAATTTTGTTTTGGGATTTTTTTTTTAAGGCAATTACCGGAATTGGGTAATTAAGCGTAAGGCAATTAAACGTGGATTTTTGTTTGAAAAATTGAAGAAAAAAAACGGGGACTTAAAACTCAGGGTAAATAAACGAGAAAGGCATTTAAGCGTGGGTAATTAACCGGGTTATACTGTATTTTTCAAGCCATTTTCTATTTTTGAAACAGTGTCTACATCTTTAAAAAAATGTTTACCGAAAACAAATACATCGTTTTTATTACGATTACTAAATATGTTGTCAACGCTTAAAAGTGCAACGTTTTGTAAAATTTCCAAATTGCTAGGAAGCCTAGCTCAAACCTCGTAATAAAGTTTTTGGTAAAACAAATGCAACTTTCTTTTATCACTTTTTTTTATCATTTGAAATCTTAAAATCTTTACAGGCTTTCTCAAAATTGAACTCCAATTAGCTAATCTCATCTAAATCATCCTACAATCATCATATCTAGCTGTGTATAGAATCTATGGTGTAACGAATTGTTCATAATTTTTTCACGTATGTCTTACCACTGGTCAAACTGTAGTGTATTTTACACCATCGATCTTTGTCAGTAAAATAAAAAAATTACTCAAAATACATGGCAACAATTGAAGCACAGCCGCAAATGTTTTTAACATATTTTTTATACTATGTTTTAATTTTTTTTTTTTTATATTATTAAAAATAACGATGATAAAAACTTTTATGCAAAAGGCTTTGAAACATTATTCAACACTGAAAAACCACTTCGGTTTCATTATTTTGTTTGTAACTTACAACGTTCTTTTACTGGCTGACACTTTGATTCATCAATAGGCATTAGCAAAACAATTTGTTTAAAAGTGTCTGTACTAATTTAAACTCACTGTTTGAATCCTTAAACATGTTAGATACATTAAATAACAAGTCAAGCAATGTAAGTTGAATTTTTATATCAATTGAATCTAACATACACATACTTGATTTAATTATTGCTACAATTATTGCTGCGTTCGTTTACCACAAATTTTGTACAAATTTGTACTGGATTTTACTGAAATGCGTTCGCGTACACATAAATTTGTAAGATTTTCATATTACTTACCTACTGGATTTTACTGGGATTTTACTGGAAAAGTAAACGAACGCACATAATTTCATCTATTACGACTAGGGATGCCAAATTGGACCAGGTTTTCTACAACCCGGGATTCGGGATTTTTTATTAAAAAAAAGGATTCCGGGACGGATCGGGATTTTTCGGGATTTCATAATAAAAGCCAATTTTTAAAATTCATATAGTTATAATTTAATGTTTATGTATAAGCATTAAAACAAATTAATTCATGAAAAAAATTAAGCTCATTACAAAATAAAACAGTTTAATGTATTCTTTTAAAGTAATATGGAAGAATTATGTATAAAACTTATTTTTTAAAATCTTATAAAACAAATTAATGACGTCTGATAATCGATACCTTATTTTATTGCAAACATATGCTGCCGACGAAACCAATTTTCGCATTCAACACTTCTGGGTGGTATCGTAAATATAAAGCTACATACATGCTATATGACAATATTAAAATTATTTTATCTCAAATTCATAAAATAAACTTAAACAAATATGTGTCAAAAGACCTTTGGTAGAACCCCCTAAAGTATTTAACACCTTTTTGCTCAATTTGCATTTTGCGTGCGCAATTCTATTATCATTCACTTAGAAAAAAGACCACACCGAACTTTATCTTCTGATTTTGTTTCCTGTGGTACAAAATGCATTGCATGTAACATTTCTTCACTTGCGGCTTCTTTTTGTAACCAGTTAAAAGTAAGATTCATTGCCAGTATGATTTAATATTATGTTTTCGAATTATTTTTAACAGGGTGACTCACGTTTATTTAAAAAAAAAAAAAAAAAATCATCACATTTTTACTAAACCTAAAATTAGTAGATTCGGAACTGAAATTTTTGCAATAGTCCCGGGATTTCGGGATTGGCATCCCTTATTACGACGTTCTTTAACAAACCGACTATATCAAATGCGTCTTTTTTATTGTTGTTTTTTAAAAATAATAATACGACATATATTTAAGTTTTTATCGACCTTTTCCTTATTTTATTATTGGTTTGCTTAGAAAATTCTAAATCGGGCTTATTAAGGTCATGTATTCTATGCAAATAAAAGATTATTTCATAATTTTCTTTCCGACGTTTCGTTGGAGATTCCCAACATCATCAGGGATATTTTATTAGATCTGGCAACATCAAAATAAATACACAATTGAAAAATAATAGTTTAGTAAAAACAACGATAACTTAGTTCTACAGGAATAATATTACTCACATATAATCTTTCGTCAATATTTCTGCATTTTGAATATTTAACACACATTCTGTTTTACATAAACACAACATAAAACATAAATTTAATTAAACAAAACAATTGTAAAAATATAAATAAAAATAAAAAATATCACAGTAAAATTAAATTGTATTAAACTAAGTATCACAGAAGCAGAACTAAACTAAAATATTGCTATTGTATAAATTGCATTCGTGTTGTTTTTGTCGTCTTTTGTATTTAAGGCATTCGTAGCTTTTTCCTGAATTCTCAAACTTTCCAGTGTATATAATTTTAATGCCGAAGATTTTAAACTTTTCCAATAATCTTCGCTTTTTTCTTCTAATCTTTCATTATTTTTACTGTTTAAGTTTAAAATCTTCGGCATTAAAATTATATACACTGGAAAGTTTGAGAATTCAGGAAAAAGCTACGAATGCCTTAAATACAAAAGACGACAAAAACAACACGAATGCAATTTATACAATAGCAATATTTTAGTTTAGTTCTGCTTCTGTGATACTTAGTTTAATACAATTTAATTTTACTGTGATATTTTTTATTTTTATTTATATTTTTACAATTGTTTTGTTTAATTAAATTTATGTTTTATGTTGTGTTTATGTAAAACAGAATGTGTGTTAAATATTCAAAATGCAGAAATATTGACGAAAGATTATATGTGAGTAATATTATTCCTGTAGAACTAAGTTATCGTTGTTTTTACTAAACTATTATTTTTCAATTGTGTATTTATTTTGATGTTGCCAGATCTAATAAAATATCCCTGATGATGTTGGGAATCTCCAACGAAACGTCGGAAAGAAAATTATGAAATAATCTTTTATTTGCATAGAATACATGACCTTAATAAGCCCGATTTAGAATTTTCTAAGCAAACCAATAATAAAATAAGGAAAAGGTCGATAAAAACTTAAATATATGTCGTATTATTATTTTTAAAAAACAACAATAAAAAAGACGCATTTGATATAGTCGGTTTGTTAAAGAACGTCGTAATAAGGGATGCCAATCCCGAAATCCCGGGACTATTGCAAAAATTTCAGTTCCGAATCTACTAATTTTAGGTTTAGTAAAAATGTGATGATTTTTTTTTTTTTTTTTTAAATAAACGTGAGTCACCCTGTTAAAAATAATTCGAAAACATAATATTAAATCATACTGGCAATGAATCTTACTTTTAACTGGTTACAAAAAGAAGCCGCAAGTGAAGAAATGTTACATGCAATGCATTTTGTACCACAGGAAACAAAATCAGAAGATAAAGTTCGGTGTGGTCTTTTTTCTAAGTGAATGATAATAGAATTGCGCACGCAAAATGCAAATTGAGCAAAAAGGTGTTAAATACTTTAGGGGGTTCTACCAAAGGTCTTTTGACACATATTTGTTTAAGTTTATTTTATGAATTTGAGATAAAATAATTTTAATATTGTCATATAGCATGTATGTAGCTTTATATTTACGATACCACCCAGAAGTGTTGAATGCGAAAATTGGTTTCGTCGGCAGCATATGTTTGCAATAAAATAAGGTATCGATTATCAGACGTCATTAATTTGTTTTATAAGATTTTAAAAAATAAGTTTTATACATAATTCTTCCATATTACTTTAAAAGAATACATTAAACTGTTTTATTTTGTAATGAGCTTAATTTTTTTCATGAATTAATTTGTTTTAATGCTTATACATAAACATTAAATTATAACTATATGAATTTTAAAAATTGGCTTTTATTATGAAATCCCGAAAAATCCCGATCCGTCCCGGAATCCTTTTTTTTAATAAAAAATCCCGAATCCCGGGTTGTAGAAAACCTGGTCCAATTTGGCATCCCTAGTCGTAATAGATGAAATTATGTGCGTTCGTTTACTTTTCCAGTAAAATCCCAGTAAAATCCAGTAGGTAAGTAATATGAAAATCTTACAAATTTATGTGTACGCGAACGCATTTCAGTAAAATCCAGTACAAATTTGTACAAAATTTGTGGTAAACGAACGCAGCAATAATTGTAGCAATAATTAAATCAAGTATGTGTATGTTAGATTCAATTGATATAAAAATTCAACTTACATTGCTTGACTTGTTATTTAATGTATCTAACATGTTTAAGGATTCAAACAGTGAGTTTAAATTAGTACAGACACTTTTAAACAAATTGTTTTGCTAATGCCTATTGATGAATCAAAGTGTCAGCCAGTAAAAGAACGTTGTAAGTTACAAACAAAATAATGAAACCGAAGTGGTTTTTCAGTGTTGAATAATGTTTCAAAGCCTTTTGCATAAAAGTTTTTATCATCGTTATTTTTAATAATATAAAAAAAAAAAAAATTAAAACATAGTATAAAAAATATGTTAAAAACATTTGCGGCTGTGCTTCAATTGTTGCCATGTATTTTGAGTAATTTTTTTATTTTACTGACAAAGATCGATGGTGTAAAATACACTACAGTTTGACCAGTGGTAAGACATACGTGAAAAAATTATGAACAATTCGTTACACCATAGATTCTATACACAGCTAGATATGATGATTGTAGGATGATTTAGATGAGATTAGCTAATTGGAGTTCAATTTTGAGAAAGCCTGTAAAGATTTTAAGATTTCAAATGATAAAAAAAAGTGATAAAAGAAAGTTGCATTTGTTTTACCAAAAACTTTATTACGAGGTTTGAGCTAGGCTTCCTAGCAATTTGGAAATTTTACAAAACGTTGCACTTTTAAGCGTTGACAACATATTTAGTAATCGTAATAAAAACGATGTATTTGTTTTCGGTAAACATTTTTTTTAAAGATGTAGACACTGTTTCAAAAATAGAAAATGGCTTGAAAAATACAGTATAACCCGGTTAATTACCCCACGCTTAAATGCCTTTCTCGTTTATTTACCCTGAGTTTTAAGTCCCCGTTTTTTTTCTTCAATTTTTCAAACAAAAATCCACGTTTAATTGCCTTACGCTTAATTACCCAATTCCGGTAATTGCCTTAAAAAAAAAATCCCAAAACAAAATTACACCTAAATTTCACTCGTTTAATTGCCTCAGTACTATTTGACAACAACACAGCAAGGAACACAAAAGTAACAAAATATGGCTTATTTGAAAGCAAAATATTCCACAATTTCATATTTGCATTAAAATAAAATTTATTCTGTGCTCACCAGAATAAAGTTACTATATGAGGTGCTGACTCTTATTTAGGAACGCCAAATATGTGAGATATTTTGTCTTAAAGGGATAAAAGGAAAGGTCGCTAAATTTTAAATTACATAAACATTTAAAAGGATAAAATAGCTTGAATATTTTAGAGATTGAAATTTAAATGAAAGCTGTATGTTTAAATCTAAACCATATTTAATTTGCTGTAAGATATTTTGGGCCAAATTTAATCTTAATACGAACATGATTAAATGGTTTATGGACGAAAAGAAAGAAGTTTGCATGGGGACTATGTTATATTTTAGACCGATTCTCACAATTTACATAGGTTTCGTTCTTATGACAATTGAAACGTATTTACCAAATTTGATCACATTATCTAATAACTGCTACTTTTACTTTCCACACAAGGTTTACATGGACAGACGACCAGCCAGATGGGCGGACGGACACGAAAAGATCACTTAAAAAAGTGTTTCTGATTCGATCGGCTTACTACATATATGATGCGTATAAATTTCTATGTATCAGCAAAAATTTAAATAATGGCTTTTTTCTTAGTTTTTGCATTTAATAGTTTGAAAAACATTTATTTTCACAAAAACTTTCTTTGGATTACAATTGTAGAGTGAAAATTAAATGTAGATGGCAAAATTGAAGCAACAGAAAATTAATCTGTTAACCAGAATTTTAAGGAATTTTTTTTATTTGCTGACCATGTATAAAAATATGCTTCAAAAACGCGATATATGTGTGCAATAAAAATGCAGCAATAGCTAAAATATGCAAATTATTCACAAACAGATCGATACCAAAATTCATAACAAGCTCTAAACGGATAAATATATTGTTTCTGTCTTCATTGATCGCACAAGAAAAACCATGCAATTGCGTATTTACGTTTAATCATAAGTTTGTAAATATGTATGAGTACGCTTTTGTTAGTAGGATATAACAAAATATCTCAAAAAGCATTACAGATAAAATTTGAGACAGCAAATCCCATTGCTTTTTATTGCTATCTCTTTAGATTTAGGTGATACATGTAAAAATTCCTGTCAACTTTTTTTCATACATCAAAGTTAAGGTATCTTGTAAAAAAATGCGTTTAATTACCTCACTGTGGTTTTTAAACGTATTCGCTTAATTACCTCAATGAGGTAGTTAAACGTATTCTTATAATTACCTCAACGAGGTAGTTAAGCGTATTCGTTTAAATGCTTACCCCGCATAATTACCCAAAAATATTAGCATTTTTGTCGAGGTTATTATCCGTGGAATACGTATTCACTGTTAAAATAAAAAAAAAAAAGTATTAAAATATAAATAAATATGGATTCAATATTGAATCCATAAAAACCAGTTTTATATTAAAATCAAAAGTGTATCTTGTTAAATTAACATGCATTCATACTTAAGTATGTACATTTTTTTATTTTCATTCTTAAAATATGTTATAAAAAGAGGACAATTCCCGTTTTAGTTACTTAAATAGTGCATCAAGTTTTCAAAGTATATTGATGACGAAATCCATATCGGGCGATACTGATGCTTCTGTTGACAAAGGAGAACTCAAAATAAGTGAAACACGTGTTACAGGGGTAAGTGTATTGAATTATTCTTAAATAAATGCATATGTTGTCTCTGAGGCTTCTTCACACTGTTATAACACATTCAAACCAATTTGATTCTACATGAAATTCACGTTGTTTCAACTTGAAATAACTTTCATTCAACGTGATTCGGATTGTTATTTCAATATAAATTACATTTTGCTCTAACTTTACTGCAATGTTAAATTAACATGAATTATAGTTATTTTAAAAGAAAAAAATGTTGTTCGCAGTTATTGTAAAACCAGGTTGAATTAACATGAAAAACGTATAAAGCAAAATCACCACCGAAAAATTTTAAATCAACCTTGTTTTCTACGTTTTTAACTTGATTTTTTTCTGTGTGAATATAGCACTCTAACTTGTTAAATTTTGTTTTTGTTTTTTTTATAATGAATTTCAGAGTCTTTTCCTTTACTTTTGACAGTAGCTTAAGTTTGTTTATGCACATTGTGGTTGGGCCTTAAGATTTTCCAATTTATGTTGGTATGTTAATTGATTTAAAATATAGATGGGGTGACAAAAAGTTTTAAAATGCAGCTTTTACCCGTTTACTCCTTAAAAGGCCGAATTTGAAGAAAGTACTAAACATCTGAACGCTTATTAATGAACAACGATAAGTACTAAGTGCCTACTTCAGTAAATGCGTAAGAACTCTTTCTTTCGCACAACAACATTTAAAACAAAAATTAATTCCAAAAACTTTATACATATTTCCCAAAAAAGCGTTTCGACATCCTGAAATTGGCAGTAAATTTTTTATATCTCTAAACATTCGAATTTCCAAAAATTCCGTCTTATTGGATTGATTTGGCGAGAGACCAACCTGCGGTCCAAATTTCAAATTTTTTAGGTTCAGGCGTTATATGTTAAAATTTTATATATAAATATGTATGTACATTGTTTTTTTTTTTGTTAGAAATATTTTCTAAAAAAAATTTTTTTTAATTAAAAAGCAAGAATGTTGTTTTTGAAAAACATACGCATGTAAATAAATAAAAAATATTTTTGTGTTATTAAAAATTTGAAAGTGTCAATAGAAAAAAAGACTCACAAAAAAATCCTCAAGGCCGTTCCTAAGATATCTGCGTAAATGGTACAAAAATGTGGAATAAAAGACTTGATAGAAACTAGACAGTGCAAAGGGATACGCATGTGCTAAAAATAAACAACGACGCACTTTGGTTAGTCTTATTGGAATAAAATTTCAGGTGGAATTAAAGACTTTGTTATTACCAAAATTTACAACGATGCACACACAATTCTGAAGTTTGAACCGATTTAAAAATTATGAATGGAATGTACTAGTCTAAACATTTTCCAATTTTTTATGAATTTTTAAAAAACAAAAATTTCGAAATTTTGATAAAAAAAATTACACTGTGCTCGAAATTGACATTTTTTTTTAGACAAGCCGGGCACATAGCGTTTCAGCATAATTCGGGTACGCTGAATCCAATGGTGCCCACCGTTTTTTTAGGTTAGCTCTTGTTTTCGAGATATACCGTTATTTCGAAAATGAAGGAGGTTGCACAACATATATTCGCGAAACTCAAAAACGGTTTAGTTTATTAAAATTATTAAAAAAAAATTCCGCAATAAAATTTCCTTTAAGAAAGGTAAAATTTTTTTCTAATATTCGCAGTCGTTTTAGAAACATAATTTTTTTTTTTTTTGGAAAAAAAATAATTTTTTTTATCAAAATTTCGAAATTTTTGTTTTTTAAAAATTCATACAAAAATTGGAAAAACGAAATTGCAAACAAAACAAGCCATAAATACTTAAAATCTGTTACCAACTTTTGATTCTTTTCAAAATTTTAATTAATTTAAGAAGTTCATAAAACGCAATCAATAATTGTATGGAAACCCCCTCAAATTTTCTCGAGAAAATGTTAAAGAAAAAATTTTTTTGAGGTCGGTCATACATTTTATCCCACTAGGGGCGAGTCCTGTGCATTTATGGAACTTTTTCTTCAATATATTTCTAGTCTGCTTTAAACATTTTGTATGGGAGCCCCCTTAAGGAATGGAGATAGCGGGTAAATATGTTAGAAATAAATGATTGAGATGACAACTAAAGTCGGGTTGGTCAAACATTTGACCCATTTTAACCATACAAATATGGCGGTTTAATAAAATTTTTAAATTCTAAAGTTATGTCATATTCAAAATGTCATAATTTCTCCGAATTAGCCAAATGTGTTGAGCTTTTTTCTTCAATATCCCAAAAAATCAAAATTAATAGCCCGAACAAACAATATGGCACAATAGAACACTATGTGAATTGCATATATACGTTTTAAGTGGTATTTTAGACGCTAAGCCATACTATTTTAGAAATTTAAAATCAGTGTGTTTATTACAATAGATAGTAAAATATCCATAGAATCTCCAAATGCGCTTACTGGTACTTTTTAGTTCTTAAACCGGTACTTTTTGAATTCCCGTTAGTATTGGATCTAAAATGGTCCTGAGTGAATGAGAATCTGTAAGAAGGCTTTTTGGTACTTTTTTTTGTTCTTTAAATGGTACTTTTTGAATTTCCGTTAATATTGAACCTAGAATCATAAAACTCAGCATGCAATGTCCTAAGTGGATGAGAATCTATAAGAGGGAACTTTTTGTTACTTTTTTATTTATTAACTGGTACTTTTTGAATTTTCGTTAGCATTAGACATAGAAAGATAAAATTAAACATACAAGGTCCTGAGTGAGTGAGAATCTGTTAAAAGGTTGTTGGTACTATATTGTTCTTTAACTGGTACTACTTCAATTTCCGTATTTATTAGATCTAGAAACATTAAAGTAAAAATGCAAAAAGCAAAATTCGGCCGTTTTAGTTAGTTAACGGTTAAAACCTGTATTTTGGAACTTTTTTGTACACCATCTAGCTTTTAAACCAATAGCATAGAAATAAAAATTATAAAACATTTTTAACTTATCTAAAAAATACAAATGCATATTTGGTATTTACACTTACAGTATAACCCGGTTAATTACCCCACGCTTAAATGCCTTTCTCGGTTATTTACCTTGAGTTTTAAATCTCCGTTTTTTTTCTTCCATTTTTGAAACAAAAATCCACGTTTAATTGACTTACGCTTAATTACCCAATTCGGGTAATTGCCTTAAAAAATAAAATCCAAAAACAAAATTACACCTAAATTTCACTCGTTTAATTGCCTCAGTACTATTTGACAACACCACAGCAAGTAACACAATAGTAACAAAATATGGCTTATTTGAAAGCAAAATTTTCCACAATTTCATATTTGCATTAAAATAAAATGTATTCTGTGCTCACCAGAATAAAGTTACGTTATGAGGTGCTGACTAATATCTAGAAACACCAAATATGTGAGATATTTTGTATTAAAGGGATAAAAGGAAAGGTCGCTAAATTTTAAATTACATAAACATTTAAAAGGATAAAATAGCTTGAATATTTTAGGGATTAAAATTTGAATGAAAGCTGTATGTTTAAATCTGCACCGATTCAACAATAGTTAATTTGCTGTAAGATATTTTGGGCCAAATTTAATCTTAATGCGAACATGATTAAATGGTTTATGGACAAAAAGAAAGAAGTTTGCATGGGGACTATGTGATATTATAGACCGATTCTCACAATTTACACAGGTTTCGTTCTTATGACAATTAAAACTTATTTACCAAATTTTATCAAATTATCTAATAACTGCTACTTTTACTTTCCGCACAAGGTTTACATGGACAGACGACCAGCCAGATGGACGGACGGACACGAAAAGATCACATTAAAAAGTGTTTCTGATTCGATCGGTTTACTATACGATGCGTTAAAATTTCAATGTATTAGCAAACATTTATATAATGGCTTTTTCTTAATTTTTGCATATAAATAAAAATTAAAAGTGTCGAAAAACATTTATGTTCACAAAAACTTTCTTTGACTTACAATTGTAGACTGAAAATTAAATGTAGATGGCAAAATTAAAGCAACAGAAAATTCATCTGTTAACCAGAATTTTAAGGAATTTTTTTTATTTGCTGACCATGTATAAAAATATGCTTTAAAAACGTGATATATGCAATAAAAATGCAGCAATAGCTAAAATATGCAAATTATTCACAAACAGATCAATACCAAAATTTATAACAAGCTCTAAACGGATAAATATATTGTTGCTGTCTTCATTGAAAAACCATGCAATTCCGTATTTACGGTTTCCCTGATCATAAGTTTGTAAATATGTATGAGTACGCTTTTGTTAGTAGGATATGACAAAACTTCTCAAAAAGCATTACAGTTAAAAATACAGCAATCCCATTGCTTTTTATTGTTATCTCTTTAGATTTAGCTGATACATGTAAAAATTCCTGTCAACTTTTTTTCATACATCAAAGTTAAGGTATCTTGTAAATAAATACGTTTAATTACCTCACTGTGGTATTTAAACGTATTCGCTTAATTACCTCAATGAGGTAGTTAAACGTATTCTTATAATTACCTCAACGAGGTATTTAAGCGTATTCGTTTAAATGCTTACCCCGCATAATTACCCAAAAATATTGGCATTTTTGGCGAGGTAATTATCCGTGGAATACTGTATTAAGAATTTTAAATGGAAAAATAAACAACGATTTTGAGTCATGTAGAAAAAACGTATTAAAAAGTTTAAAACATGCAGTCGGAAACCGTATTTTTTCGAGCTACGAAAATCGAGCTCGCACTGTATTACTTTTAAACTGTTTTATGGCCAATTCAAACTCCAAATGATTTGGATAATATTATTTTTATTGAAGATAATAATAATACATTTAAAAATTTTTATATACAAATGTTAATATATTTATTATTTAATTTTAAATGAAAATGGTCCCCCATCTACGCCGTCGCCTTTTTTAAAATGTTGGAGGTATTTAATATTTGGCACAGCCGAAGGCAACTTGTTTTGTGTTTAATTAAATTGTAAAAATGGATTAGTGCTTTTTTACGCTTTTTTTTGTTAGTGTTTTTTGGTGCTTTTTTTAAATTTTAAAGTGCTTTTTGCTCTCAAAAAGTTGGCATCACTGAAGGAAAATTATGAGGTTGATGTGTCCAAAAAGTTTTCCAAGATACAAGTCTAATGCTAGGAACACAACTGGGACGAACGACGAATTTTTGGCCGCGAATATTCGTCGCCAAAAATAAAACATATTTGTGTATATGAAAATACACACAATCATGGCGTCGGCCAAAATTCGTCATACGCGGCGACTTTGCAATAGATTTATTTCTATTTCATACGCCGGCGAACGACGAACAAATCAGTACCAGGTGACCATGTTTGATTTTAGTTTTCAATTTTTTTAGTATATAAAGTTACTTTTTTACTTTTATAATTGTTTTTTTATTATTTTATGGCATTTTAAATAAATATACAAAGTAGATAACTATAAGAATAGTTTTTAATTGTGTTTTTGTTAATGTTTGGGGTTTTCAAGTAAATTTTTTCTTATATGGTCACACTATTTCTCTCTCTTTACAAAAACAGCAAACAAGTTTCTTAATTAGTAAAGCTGAAAGTTATTCGTCGTTATTGTGTTTCATTACTCAGCGAATTTTTACTAAAAAAATCGTCATGTAGGGCGAAATTCGTCGTTCGTCCCAGTTGTGTTCCTAGCATAAAATGTGAAACAATACTGAACGAAATTCCGTTAAATTAATTTATTGAAAATAAAATTGTTGACATTATGCATCACCTTTTTGAGGGAGTGTTTATTTATGACATGCGTCAAGATTTTTAAGATTAAAAGAAATGCATAAATCTATTGATGTAGACGGTTATCACAAATTTTTGCTAAATACATAAAATTTAAGGAAACAAACTTTTAATTTTGTTTCGATCGAAATTGGTAACATATCCCAAGAAATCACTTTGCAGAGATTGTATACAAATTAATTAAACATGTCGGCCAGAGAGTGCTGGACATTTCTTAATTTTTTGTAAACACTGACGATGGGGTGTGGAGGTTTATACGTGATTTTACTAGATTTAGTAATGTATAACCCACGTAACAAAAATTCAATAAATATACTTAGGGATAAAACAAATAAACATAATTCTTTGTTTATAAAAAAATTTGGTGAACATTTAAAACCAAAACATCATTTTATGATCCATTATCCAACCGTTCTTAAGTCTCCCGGTCCATTGAGGCATTTTTCTAATTTCATGTTAGAAGCAAAGCACAAGGAAATACAATCGTACGCCAATGTTACTAGCTGTCGAAAATGTTTTTTAATATCTGCAGCAATAAAATTTGCTTATAAACTTTTCTTAAAAAAAAAAATAT
Organism: Pollenia griseotomentosa; assembly: GCA_963931875.1. NCBI lineage: Eukaryota > Metazoa > Arthropoda > Insecta > Diptera > Polleniidae > Pollenia > Pollenia griseotomentosa. The sequence continues at coordinate 99,803,173 of OZ007561.1, read as the reverse complement.
TGCAATAGACTTTTTTATAACGAAAGTTATTGTATTCAATCAAATTATAAAAAAGTAATTATACAAACTGAACTATTATGCGCCCCATACACGGTTCAATTCAGTTGTCAAATTAGTCTTTCAACTCAGTTGACAACTTCATCAACTGAATTGAAAGATTTTAAATTTATTTTAAAATTTAATGAAATAAAAGACAATTTTTAAAATACTTAACTGAAAAAATTAATTTTGACAGCTAATCAAGAGACTCGAGCACACACAGTACAATCGAATTGAAAGATTTAGTAGTCAACTTGAAAAAATCAAAATCTTTTGATTTTTCTTCAACCAACTTGACAACCGTCAAACTAATCAATTGACAAAGCCATACACGCTTTGATTTGGAGAACAACCGACTCAGTTGACAATTGAATTGAATCGTGTATGGTCTGCTTTAAACATCATGATTTGGTTTATTTAAAACTGTTTCATTTAATGGAATAAGCTACAAGTCTCATTTTTACGTTGCACTTTTTAATTGGGAAAAGATATCAAAAGCTTTAGAAATAAAAAAAATTTTCTGCTGTAATTTAAGTTCCGATTTATTTCAAATATGCGAGAAGCAATTTAAACTCAATTTCGTACCAAATATTGTTGGATATTTCGTTGAAGAGTTATTAAGTAAATCAGTTATAATTATTCCAGTAAGTGACATAATAATTTAATATTTCATATTCAAGTACTGGACATAAAGATGTTAGAATAAAGAAATTCACACTAGACAAACAGTTTTAGAACAACCAGAACAATTCCGCAACACAATGGCTGAAGAAGAAGTCAGCTCGTGAAGGAGCCTTTAAAAATATTTTTTCCGTATGAAACCAATAAATCAATATTATCGAATTGGCAGCCTTAACCATGTAAGGTGCTGCATCGGTTAAAAATTGAAGGATCTTTTGTCGAAGTCTTGTATTTTTAGCAGAGCTCAAAAAAATTTATTAATTGATTTAAAAAAAATTATTTGAAGATTTTTTTTTATACAATTTGGAAATTTTTTGAAAAACTTTTTTTTTAAATATGGAAATTTAAAACAAACATATCACTAAAAAAATTTAAAATATGCATTTAAAACCAAAATATGCAAAAATATGCATTTTCACCAAAATATGCAACAATATGCAAAAACAAATCGACGCCATTTAAATGCAAATTTAATGATTCGGAAAGATAATTAGTCGATATCGATGTTAGACTATCGACAAAAAACATGCATTTGCATGAAAATCGCATCCCCAGTTATAACATATTTGGCATTTTGGGGCATTTGTGAAGCGGACAACCTAATAAAAAATTTTGTTGGAATTCCTTTATATTTGGCATAACTATAGTTCTAGTGTGCGAAATATTTTTTTTCTATGATGTTTTTTGTCAAATTACGGGGTGGGGTGGTAAAGTGTTGCCGTTTTCAAAAAAATGTTTTTTTAATTATTTTTTCGAACCAAAAATTAATCAAACAAAAAATTTTAAGTGATTCTTATAGAAAATCGATTGATCTTTAAATAAAAAAATTCATTTGAAAAATAAATTATTTTTATCTGCAAAACCGGAAATGACCAATTTAAATCAAAATGAATTTTTTAAGAACAAAAATTTCGAAATTTTAATAAAGAAATTATTTTTTTTCCAAAAAAAAAAAAAAAAAAAAAATATGTTTCTAAAACGACTGCGCATATTTAAAAAATATTTACTTTTCTTAAAGGAAATTTTTTTGCGGAATTTCGGTTTTTTTAGTCAATAAGCTAAAGCGTTTTTGACTTATGCGAACATATGTTGTGCAACTCCTCCATTTTCGAAATTGTTGTATGTGGACCACCCTAATGATTAAAGATGGAGTCTAGGTATGTTCTGAAAAAATGCTCGGGTAGCAAAAATGTTAGGGGTCCGTCGTATATTTGACTCCTCTAGGGACACTCTGGTGCTAGTTAGGGTGGCGGCGGATAATTTTATAAAAAATAATATTTAGTATAGAAGCCCCTTAAGCAGCACAGATAGGGGGTTAGTATGTTAATAAAAAATGTAGGGGGGGGGGTAATATTAGTGGGAGTCAGTCTTACATTTTACCCCTCTAGGAGCGACTCAGGGACAGTTGTGAAGCTTTTTTTTTTTGGCTTTTGTATCGTTTTGACCCCGATGAGAAGCCCCATCCCATTCCCCTAATTTTTTGGCTCATGCGTTTTTTTTTACAAACTTCATAAAATTGGGGGTTCTAGCGTATCGAAATCTTGCTGCTAAGTATTTCCATATAACACTATTCCACCCCTTGTGTACATGCTGTATTTGTTTAGGTTCAAAATAAAAATACAAGAACTATTTGATAAGAAATTGATTTTTTTTGTAAAATCACAAGCATGTCCATTCACCAGCAGCTGATATTTTCTTAATTGGCTTTGATTCTCGACCCAAAAGGTAATCGGTCTAGAGGTCTTTTACTCTAATGGTCGTCCATTTTATTGCCTTATGCTCGCAATTGTCTTTGCATTTTGTTTACAACATTATAAAAACATTTGCCATTTCAGTCCCTATGTGAACATATACAGTGTAAATTCGATAATCCGGACTCTTTAATCCGGATTGATTGCAACTCTATAGTTCGGATTGGATAACACCCGTTTTTATTTATTTTTTTTTTTATTCAAATTACAGCATGCTTTGATAAATACAGTTAGAATAGTGTGATATGAGTATGTTTGCAGATGCGTTAATATTTATGTTTAATTTTGCTTTGAATTATTATAATTTTTAATGAATACATACATGCGGTAATACGGATAATTCGCTACTCCGGATTGGGGTCTGCAATCAATTATCTGGATTATCGAATTTTTACTGTATGTACAAATTTTTGCAAAAGCGCCATTAATTAAGAGTATAAAGAAGCACAGCTGAGCTATCGATACCACCTGCTATTTTTCTTGTTTGTATACATTACATCCAGCGCGAATTATTAGCAAGTAAACTTGCGGTGGAAAACTGTGATTATAGCTGCTTTTACATGTTTTCATAGCTGTATTTTAAATAATAATATCGATATAGATTTTTTTCCTATCGATATTTTCGATATTTTAAGTACTATCGATAGTTTCCCAGCACTAGTATAAAGGTAATTTAATGTTTAAAATTCAGTTAAAAAATAACTATGCGACTATGCTGTTAATGCTGTTAATAATAACATAGTAGACATTAAGTTCAAAATTCATAACATAGCCGATGTATTAGTCGTTAACTTCAAATAATAAAAGCTTGAACATACCGGAAACATTCTGGAGCTTTCTGGAAATGGTTTGAAGACTTGGATAGAGAACAATTAAGTTGCCAGCCAGTTTTACTTTAAACTTTAAAGTATGGTGATGACAATAGTGAATTGAATAAAAGCTGTAAATTACGGTTGTTAAAGTGACTAAGATTTGAATAAATAAGTTTTATAATTTTTAAGTGTTTATTTTATTTTATTAAAGTTGCAAGAAATGAAATCAAACAGTTTATTATAAAGGAAATAAACCAAAACGTCATTGAAAGGCAGTGACGTAACAATATTGAAAAAGTTTTATTATGGGACATCAATTAGTTTAAAAGTTATGCAAAATTCTTTAAATCCGTACATGTGGTTTTTGCAATGTTGTACCCTAAAAGACCGGAAATGACGAGTTTAAATAGAAATTTTTCTCAAACTTATTTTTGGGAGTACCAAATTTATTTTTAATAAGATTTTTTTGACGTGCTAAATTCCAAATTTTTATTTTTGATAAATACACTGAAATTTATTGGTTGCTTGGACCAGATCATGAGGAAACCATTTTATCTAACTTCGACCTAATTTTTTAATTTTCTTTTTAGCAAAATAAGCCTGCTGCGTACATATAATATATTATATATTATTTATATAATATATTATAGTATGTACAGTCAAAGCCCGGTTTAACGAATGATATAATGTTCAGACCTTTTGTTATACCGAGATATTCGTTATATCGATCAGTAATTTTTACCTTAAAATTTTATAAAAAAACGGTGGTCTACAATTTGAAAAACATTAAAAATTAATTGTATTTATAATTTAGTGTCGAAATAGAAATTAAATAAGATTTTGGTATTCCATACTTTTGGATATTACTGAAAGATTTACACCTTTCTTATACTCTTCTAAAATCTTTAATTTTTTTTATCAAAAGTAATTCTTTTTCGATTTGACATCTCGTTTTCACAATGAACCAAACCAAACTACAAAAACTTTAACGAAAAAAGCAACGCATCACACGTGTTCTTTCAATACAAACATAAAAATGTAACGGTTCTGTTAAGATTTTTTTATTTTGCTTTGTCATTCGTTAAATCGGTACTATTTTTTTTCTGCCATTCGCTATACAAGGTAGTTAATGTAAAAATTGGGCCATTCGTTATATCGGATATTCGTTAAACTGCGTATTCGTTATACCGGGCTTTGACTGTATATAATATATTATATTATGTATATAATTTGCAAAACTTTTAAACTTATACAATATATTATATTATTGGGGGATTCAAAAGGTGTCATAAAGTCATATGTCTTTAAATAATAACATGAAAAAATACGACTGTTGTGAACAACCCCTCATAATTCAGTGTGCTATTTTGAATTAAAATCAGCTGATTTAACACAAATATAAAAAATAAATATTTACCTAAAATAAAAATGTTTTTTTAATTCTAATCCATGAATTAATTATTTTAATTAGATCTTACCTGACTATTTTCCATTTTTCAGACGCAAATCACAAATAAATTTTACTTTGTTTGTTTACCAAACAGCAGAGTCCTAAGCCGATCTAATTTGATTCCGCAAGTGATTTGTTGCAAAAATTGCTAGCCGCAGGTTAAATTCGGATGTTAGCCGAATAAAATTTTATCTGCAACGGCGACGGCTTACAACAACTAATGCGGCTCGGCTCTGCCGCTCAGCGCATGTCTGTTTTGATTAGTTACGACAGCACAATAAACATAACAAGCATAGTTCTATTAAATTAACACACTTTTTGTTTACAAAGCAACAACAATATTTTTAAACCATTGTAAAATGTTAAAACATTATGACAATATAACATGATAGCACACCTTGTGAATACCCCATATGTATATAATATATTATATTGTATAAGTTTAAAAGTTTTGCAAATTTATGAATATGCCTAACACATCAAACCTTGAAATAACCAATTTAAATTTAATTTTTTTTAATACCATTTCAATCTATTAATACCTAGACTACACTGGTAGGTAATAAAAAATTAAATGTGCACGTGCAATAGATTAATGTGAAAATTTCTAACCGCACTTCTGACCAGGGTTGTCAGATGTGGCGAATTCTCGTGGCGATTTTCAAACTTGTTTGGCGACCTAGCGATACTGAACAAATTTATTTTTTAGAATTTATAAAAAATATTTTTAATAATACTTAAAATATGTATTTCATTGTCAAAAATTGAAAAACAAAGGCTTTGGCGATATTGAATTTGGCGAAAAAGGTCAAAATCAATCTGACAACCCTGCTTTTGACTTCGATTTTTTATTACAGAGATAGTAGTGAAGTAAAACACGGAAGAATTGTTATGATCTCAGATGAACTAAAGCACGATACATCTAGCTTTTATTCTTACCAAAAAATACTTCACAAGCATCTATTGGAAAAAGCTATATACATATCGTCGTTCGTAAATTATTGTTTTCTATAATATACATATGTAAAATAAACCCTTATAGAACACAATAATTTACGAACGACGATATGTGACCTTCTCCGAGAAAAGGGACTCAGTGTGTCAAAAAACGGGTTCGGACTTAAGAGTCGATTCTGGTACCTAAAAGGGTGTAGAATAAGATGAAATGAGTTAGATTTCTGATAAAAAAAATTTTACCCCATAAAAACGTACAAAACGAACTTAGGAAAATCGATAAAAATGAGAAACACATTAAATTATGAAACTTTAAATGCGTTTTTTTCAAATCTTCATTTTCACACACTAGGTCCATTTTCTCGGAGAAGGTACCATATGCGTCGAAAGTAATATGCATATATAACTTATAAAGTCCCACAACATTTTTAAAATAAATTAAATTTTGCGAATCTATTTTATTACAAACATTATTTTAATACGGATGCCGAGATACACTTTCACGCAACTTCTCACGGAAAGGGGCCATGTGACGGTATTGGAGGAAACCTCAAGCATTTAGCGAATCGTACCAGTCTGCAGTTACCTGCAAGTAAAGCAATAATTTCTCCAATTTAATTAAAATTTTATAAGGCTGGAACTCAAAAATGTTAAGTCTAATAATTGTATAAATGTACAAACTAAACTAACTAGCCTACGCAATCAAGCGCCTAAAATCATAATTTGCATAATATTTAAACTTATGAAGAGCACATAATAAAAGTCTTTCAATATAATCAGGGTTGTCATAGAAAGTAATATTGGTTTTGCCAATTGTCGGTTTTGAAAACCAATATTGGTTTCATTTGGTGTCACGAAACCAAGTTGGTTTTGTTAATTTCGAATGTAAAAAAAAACAATATTGAAACAGCTGTTGTTTACATTTTTATTATTTTTTATTTTACTTTTTTGCAGAATATAATATTTTTTTCATTAAAATATCAGTAAAAGTGTTTTTTTTTTTTTGAAAATAATTAATATCAAATAATTAAAAGGTGATAAGTGCTTATAAATAAAATAAAATGACATCATCAGTTGTAGCATTTTTGTTATTGGAAGGTGATCTTGTATTCCATTTGTTGTTTTAATTTGTGTAATTTTATTGTTTAGAAAAAATATGTAATTATAAAGCGAATTTATTAAAAATATAAACAAATTTGTTATTTAACGTTACAAATAAGTAAAGTGACCACTGCTGTTGTTGCATATTTGTTGTAAGCAGAAAAAGTGAGAAGAAGACTTTTGCAAATTTGCCGCAGCCCGCTGGCGGAGACTACCGGAAACATGCAAAAAATACTATTTTACCAATTTATCAATTTTATTTACTTCTATCTGTGGAAAGAATCTTACTGTTAAATAAAAATTAAGTTTTTAGCAGCTACAGTGGCTCACAGCTTATTTCAACCAGCCTCTTTTATGAAGAAAAATCGCATATATTTTTAAAGCGAAACATTTTATTGTTAAAATTTAAATGAGGGCTTATAGAATATGTTACAAAATAAAGAAACAAAGTTTTATTCAGTCTTAAATTAACAGTTTTAAAAAATTACAAACTTAAAAACAAAAACAGAGTAACATAAGTAGTCACAGCTTATTTCAACCAGTTAATAAAAATAAACATTTAGATAGTTAATTTAGTTATTTTTGATTTCAAAATTTAGTATGGCCTCCTTTTTGGTCAATTACAGCATTTAGTCTTTTTTGCATTGATTCCACTAATTTTCTAGTGGTTTGCGGATTTATTTTTGCCCATTCCTCCTGCAACACTGCTTTCAGATCATTCCGGTTCGAGATCTGGTGTTTGCGGATGTTTTGATCTAGGATGGCCCATAAATTCTCAATCACATTTAAGTCAGGTGATTGTGCCGGTGGTTGCATCAAGTGGGGACAGTTTCAAATAAGCCATGACTGAACAATGCCTGATTTATGTTTCGGGTCGTTGTCCTGATAAAACCGAAACTCCTCCCTTATACCAAGTTTTTCAGCACTTTGCAGTAAATTAGCTTTTAGGATGTCAAGGTATACAGTTTTGTCCATTGTTGTTTCAATAAACTGTAAATTTCCTACTCCTGCTGACGACATACAAGCCCACACCATGACACTACCACCGCCGTGTTTGACTGTCGGTTTTAAGTTTTTATTTTGGAGCTCTGTATTTGGCTTACGCCAGACGTAAGTTTGACCATCAGAGCCAAAAATATTAAATTTGGACTCATCTGCAAAAACAACATTTTCCCAAAAGCTAGAGTCTTTGGTAATGTGTTCCTTTGCGAATTTTAGGCGCGCAGTTTGATTTTTCTTACTAATAAAAGGCTTTTTCCGGGCAACTCTACCATTAAAATCATGATTTCGGAGAACACGACGGATAGTTTCTGCACTGCATGTTATGTTTAACTCATTTTTAACTTCTGTAGCCAGTTTTGGAGCGGAAAGTTTCGGGTTTTCTCGGATTTTTCTGACAATGTACCGCTCATTAGTGTCATTAAAAATTTTATTGGGAGCTTTTCTGGCCTTATCGCGAATCCTATTTTCATGTACGTACCGCGATATTATACTTTGTACTGTTGAATCACTAAGGCAAACCATTTCAGCAATTTTTCGACGTGAATGGCCATTTTTAAAATGGCTGATAACAAGTTCTCTCTGTTCTATGGTAGTTCTTCGTCCCATTGTCAAAAAATCCGCTTGTGGTTTAACTAACTGCCGAAATCAGACTAAAATAATTTTTTTAAATATTTAAAACATAACTTAAAAGAAAAAATCTTGGAAGTTTACCGTTACGTGAGCAGTGATGTCAATTAAACAGATTTTAGAAGTAGCTGGTTGAAATAAGCTGTGACTACTTATGTTACTCTGTTTTTGTTTTTAAGTTTGTAATTTTTTAAAACTGTTAATTTAAGACTGAATAAAACTTTGTTTCTTTATTTTGTAACATATTCTATAAGCCCTCATTTAAATTTTAACAATAAAATGTTTCGCTTTAAAAATATATGCTATTTTTCTTCACAAAAGAGGCTGGTTGAAATAAGCTGTGAGCCACTGTATATTTATTTCCAATAAAAAAAAACAAGAGCTGTAAGCTGCTTGGTTTATTTCCAATAAAAAACCGATGACATTGGTTTCTGTGACACCTAAAACCGACACTAATTTTAGTTCCAACATAAAACCAATAACATTGGTTTCTATGACGCCAACGAATTTTTTCTTGTCGGTTTTAAAACCAATTCTGACAACATTGGTTTCTATGACAACCCTGAATATACTAGAATTTAACCCGCTACTTCGTTAGCGTCTCCTTTTTCTTCGTGGACATATTTTTATGCCAAGGTTTATTTTTCTAGGCTCAAACTTGTTTTAATTCTAGCATTTAACCCGCTACTTTGTAATCGGGCCTTTTCTTTCATGAACATTATATGCCATAATCAGCGTTGCCGTTTTGGTTACTTTTAACCAAAATTGGTTACTTTTTTTCTCAATGTGTACTTGTGTACTTTTTTTCTATTTTGCTTAATTTTTTTTTAACACAAAAATAACCAATTTTTTGCTTTGGAACAAAAACTACCCGATCCGCTTTTGTGACCTTTAAATTGTGTGTGGTATTTGTGCATCTAAAACCAATACTTTTTTCATCTACTTAAAAATTATTGTTTTAGAAGCTTAAACTTTATCAGACTATTAACTGTAGATTAAGTATTAAGTGTAGATGGTCATTATCTGCTACTCTTCATGCTTCATATGGCTAACTGAAACACTTTTCTAGATAAACGATAAGGTCAAAGGCCCTTCCGATCCGATTCAAACAAACACAATTTCTTCTTTAGACATATTTTTAAATTTAATTTGCTAATAAAATAGTACTTTTGATACAAAATAATTTTGGTTACTTTTTTTTACATTTTGGTTACAAAATTTTTTTGGTCGTGGCAACGCTGGCTATAATATATGTATCTACGTTTTAGCAAAAAAGTTCTAACAGTTTTCATTTCATTGGTTGATATTCACACAGGACTTTGCACCTATAGTTTTGTGTTTCTAAGTTCGATATTATAGAAAATTCAAAAAGTACCACTCGTAGAACACAAAAGCAAATTAAAGAATGTTAATTCCCGTATTATCATTTTTCATACTATTTTCTCCCCATTTATGTATTAAAAATTTTAATGTTGTAGTAGGAGCCCATAATTTAGTACGTTTTTGTCATAGAAAGAAGAAAATGTTTTGGTTTAAAAGATAGATGGCGTGACAAAAAGGTTCCAAAATATGTTTACTCCCCAAAAGGACCAAATTTCAAAAAAGTACAAGTTCGAAAAACTCAATACACTCAAACTTTTTTGTTCATTCAGCCAACCGGCTGCTTCCTCGATTTTTTGTTGATAATACGTATACACTACTTGCAAGTAATTACTTGCATGTGGAAACGCCGGGTCAGTTACTTTACAATTTTATATATATAGGTATATAGATGAAGAAAAATGTTGTGAAAAAAGTAACAAAATTAGGAACGATTTTCATACCTTAAACGTTTGAATTTCAAAAAAGGTCCAAATCTATTTTGTATTTTTTAGATAAACTACGAATGTGATATAATTTTTATTTACCCTTTTACACCTGTTCGTTTATTTTTTTAATGAACAATAATAAGTATTCAATTTTTTGTATCTCTTTTAGTTTAGGAGATATGAGGTTAGCGAATTTTTCTAATGAACAACAATAAGTGTAAATGTTTTTCATCTCTTTTAGTTTAGGAGGTATGAGGTTAGCAGGATCGTTTTGGCGAGAGGCCATCCTTTCGTTTAAATGTCAACCTTTTAGCTTCATTCGTTTAGGCTCTGCGATGAAAGATAAATAGATGAAGAAAAAATCTTTGAAAAAAGTAACACACATAGGTAAAATTTTCACCCCTTAAACGTTCGAGTTTCGAAAAAGTACCAAATATGCATTTGTATTTTTTAGATAAGTTAAAAATGTTTTATAATTTTTATTTCTATGCTATTGGTTTAAAAGCTAGATGGTGTACAAAAAAGTTCCAAAATACAGGTTTTAACCGTTAACTAACTAAAACGGCCGAATTTTGCTTTTTGCATTTTTACTTTAATGTTTCTAGATCTAATAAATACGGAAATTGAAGTAGTACCAGTTAAAGAACAATATAGTACCAACAACCTTTTAACAGATTCTCACTCACTCAGGACCTTGTATGTTTAATTTTATCTTTCTATGTCTAATGCTAACGAAAATTCAAAAAGTACCAGTTAATAAATAAAAAAGTAACAAAAAGTTCCCTCTTATAGATTCTCATCCACTTAGGACATTGCATGCTGAGTTTTATGATTCTAGGTTCAATATTAACGGAAATTCAAAAAGTACCATTTAAAGAACAAAAAAAAGTACCAAAAAGCCCTCTTACAGATTCTCATTCACTCAGGACCATTTAAGGTCCAATACTAACGGGAATTCAAAAAGTACCGGTTTAAGAACTAAAAAGTACCAGTAAGCGCATTTAGAGATTCTATGGACATTTTACTATCTATTGTAATAAACACACTGATTTTAAATTTCTACACGCAAAGAAAAAACATGGTTGTGGTAAACATATTCTAAGAGCAACATATTATGATAAGAATAATGATTGTAGTCACCATATTAAGATTATTATTGAAACATATTATGACTCAATATACTCGTAATATGTCATCATAATATTTTTCCCTTAATCATATTATTATTCTGTTAATCATACAAAGTTAAGAAGTAATCAAATTATTGACATGTTAATCATAATAAGCTAAGAAGTAATCATATTATCATCATGTTAATCATAACAAATTTATAAGCAATCATATTATGATACAGCACCTTTCATAGCTGTCATAAAAATACAAAATAAATTTAAATATTTTTGAATCGATTTTTTATTTTGTGGCTTTTTACAATTTTTCTTAATGTTAATCAAATAGCGGAGTTCAATATAAGGCTTGCAAAAGAGCAAATGAAAAATCTGTGGTTTTCATGGGCAACCGCGTGTGTCCATTTTTTTGATTTTAAGATGTTAATGCCATATTGCCTAATTTTGAACGCTCTTTATATTTTTTGAAAAAAGATGAATCGATTCCGTTTTGTAACGTTATGACAAAGCTTAAAATGTGCAATACCTAGCCCATAGTTTGATCTAGAATGGGTTTTCGGCTTTCCTGAACAATTTGTTTTAAGACATACGCGGTTGCCCATGAAAACCACAGAAATATCGTAGCACTTTTATAAAATATAACGAAATCTCTGTGTGTTTTGTTGTTGGATTTTACAAAAAACTTTGATATTTTGCATTTGCACTATTACATCACTAATACTTGAATGAACTCCGCTAATATTTTAATTTATTAATTTCTTTAAACTTATTTTTTTTATGGAATTTTATCTTTTAATTGTTTAACCGCTCACAAATAAAAAAAACGACACAACTTCTTCAAAATTATTTTACAAATGGCGCTAACATAATATGATTAGAGTAAAAATAGTTTGATTGCATCTTTAACATAATATGATAAATGTATAGAAAGTTATCATGTTATGGCTATTAAATATCATGATATGGTTGTGAGAAATATAATATGTTTAGAAAGTTATCATAATTAAGTTGTTAGAAAAATAATTATTTTTCGGTCAACAATACTCAAATTCATAATTGCGATAAACATTGATATGTTTACAGTAACTATAATATTGTTGATATTAAACGAAAATAACAATTATTTGTGTACGACAACAATATATTGTTACATTAAACATAGTGTTGTTGCCGTAACCATGCCCAACCATCTAAAATACCACTTAAAACGTATATATGCAATTCACATAGTGTTCTATTGTGCCATATTGGTTGTTCGGGCTATTAATTTTGATTTTTTGGGATATTGAAGAAAAAAGCTCAACACATTTGGCTAATTCGGCGAAATTATGACATTTTGAATATGACATAACTTTAGAATTTAAAAATTTTATTAAACCGCCATATTTGTATGGTTAAAATTCATAAATTTGTCCCCTGTAGTGCCTAGGATGCCCCCAGATGGGTCAAATGTTTGACCAACCCGACTTTATTTGTCATCTCAATCATTTATTTCTAACATATTTATCCGCTATCTCCATTCCTTAACGGGGCTCCCATACAAAATGTTTAAAGCAGACTAGAAATATATTGAAGAAAAAGTTCCATAAATGCACAGGACTCGCCCCTAGTGGGATAAAATGTATGACCCACCTCAAAAAAATTTTTTCTTTAACATTTTCTCGAGAAAATTTGAGGGGGTTTCCATACAATTATTGATTGCGTTTTATGAACTTCTTAAATTAATTAAAATTTTGAAAAGAATCAAAAGTTGGTAACAGATTTTAAGTATTTATGGCTTGTTTTGTTTGCAATTTCGTTTTTCCAATTTTTGTATGAATTTTTAAAAAACAAAAATTTCGAAATTTTGATAAAAAAAATTATTTTTTTTCCAAAAAAAAAAAAAATTATGTTTCTAAAACGACTGCGAATATTAGAAAAAAATTTTACCTTTCTTAAAGGAAATTTTATTGCGGAATTTTTTTTTAATAATTTTAATAAACTAAACCGTTTTTGAGTTTCGCGAATATATGTTGTGCAACCTCCTTCATTTTCGAAATAACGGTATATCTCGAAAACAAGAGCTAACCTAAAAAAACGGTGGGCACCATTGGATTCAGCGTACCCGAATTATGCTGAAACGCTATGTGCCCGGCTTGTCTAAAAAAAAATGTCAATTTCGAGCACAGTGTAATTTTTTTTATCAAAATTTCGAAATTTTTGTTTTTTAAAAATTCATAAAAAATTGGAAAATGTTTAGACTAGTACATTCCATTCATAATTTTTAAATCGGTTCAAACTTCAGAATTGTGTGTGCATCGTTGTAAATTTTGGTAATAACAAAGTCTTTAATTCCACCTGAAATTTTATTCCAATAAGACTAACCAAAGTGCGTCGTTGTTTATTTTTAGCACATGCGTATCCCTTTGCACTGTCTAGTTTCTATCAAGTCTTTTATTCCACATTTTTGTACCATTTACGCAGATATCTTAGGAACGGCCTTGAGGATTTTTTTGTGAGTCTTTTTTTCTATTGACACTTTCAAATTTTTAATAACACAAAAATATTTTTTATTTATTTACATGCGTATGTTTTTCAAAAACAACATTCTTGCTTTTTAATTAAAAAAAATTTTTTTTAGAAAATATTTCTAACAAAAAAAAAAACAATGTACATACATATTTATATATAAAATTTTAACATATAACGCCTGAACCTAAAAAATTTGAAATTTGGACCGCAGGTTGGTCTCTCGCCAAATCAATCCAATAAGACGGAATTTTTGGAAATTCGAATGTTTAGAGATATAAAAAATTTACTGCCAATTTCAGGATGTCGAAACGCTTTTTTGGGAAATATGTATAAAGTTTTTGGAATTAATTTTTGTTTTAAATGTTGTTGTGCGAAAGAAAGAGTTCTTACGCATTTACTGAAGTAGGCACTTAGTACTTATCGTTGTTCATTAATAAGCGTTCAGATGTTTAGTACTTTCTTCAAATTCGGCCTTTTAAGGAGTAAACGGGTAAAAGCTGCATTTTAAAACTTTTTGTCACCCCATCTATATTTTAAATCAATTAACATACCAACATAAATTGGAAAATCTTAAGGCCCAACCACAATGTGCATAAACAAACTTAAGCTACTGTCAAAAGTAAAGGAAAAGACTCTGAAATTCATTATAAAAAAAACAAAAACAAAATTTAACAAGTTAGAGTGCTATATTCACACAGAAAAAAATCAAGTTAAAAACGTAGAAAACAAGGTTGATTTAAAATTTTTCGGTGGTGATTTTGCTTTATACGTTTTTCATGTTAATTCAACCTGGTTTTACAATAACTGCGAACAACATTTTTTTCTTTTAAAATAACTATAATTCATGTTAATTTAACATTGCAGTAAAGTTAGAGCAAAATGTAATTTATATTGAAATAACAATCCGAATCACGTTGAATGAAAGTTATTTCAAGTTGAAACAACGTGAATTTCATGTAGAATCAAATTGGTTTGAATGTGTTATAACAGTGTGAAGAAGCCTCAGAGACAACATATGCATTTATTTAAGAATAATTCAATACACTTACCCCTGTAACACGTGTTTCACTTATTTTGAGTTCTCCTTTGTCAACAGAAGCATCAGTATCGCCCGATATGGATTTCGTCATCAATATACTTTGAAAACTTGATGCACTATTTAAGTAACTAAAACGGGAATTGTCCTCTTTTTATAACATATTTTAAGAATGAAAATAAAAAAATGTACATACTTAAGTATGAATGCATGTTAATTTAACAAGATACACTTTTGATTTTAATATAAAACTGGTTTTTATGGATTCAATATTGAATCCATATTTATTTATATTTTAATACTTTTTTTTTTTTATTTTAACAGTGAATACGTATTCCACGGATAATAACCTCGACAAAAATGCTAATATTTTTGGGTAATTATGCGGGGTAAGCATTTAAACGAATACGCTTAACTACCTCGTTGAGGTAATTATAAGAATACGTTTAACTACCTCATTGAGGTAATTAAGCGAATACGTTTAAAAACCACAGTGAGGTAATTAAACGCATTTTTTTACAAGATACCTTAACTTTGATGTATGAAAAAAAGTTGACAGGAATTTTTACATGTATCACCTAAATCTAAAGAGATAGCAATAAAAAGCAATGGGATTTGCTGTCTCAAATTTTATCTGTAATGCTTTTTGAGATATTTTGTTATATCCTACTAACAAAAGCGTACTCATACATATTTACAAACTTATGATTAAACGTAAATACGCAATTGCATGGTTTTTCTTGTGCGATCAATGAAGACAGAAACAATATATTTATCCGTTTAGAGCTTGTTATGAATTTTGGTATCGATCTGTTTGTGAATAATTTGCATATTTTAGCTATTGCTGCATTTTTATTGCACACATATATCGCGTTTTTGAAGCATATTTTTATACATGGTCAGCAAATAAAAAAAATTCCTTAAAATTCTGGTTAACAGATTAATTTTCTGTTGCTTCAATTTTGCCATCTACATTTAATTTTCACTCTACAATTGTAATCCAAAGAAAGTTTTTGTGAAAATAAATGTTTTTCAAACTATTAAATGCAAAAACTAAGAAAAAAGCCATTATTTAAATTTTTGCTGATACATAGAAATTTATACGCATCATATATGTAGTAAGCCGATCGAATCAGAAACACTTTTTTAAGTGATCTTTTCGTGTCCGTCCGCCCATCTGGCTGGTCGTCTGTCCATGTAAACCTTGTGTGGAAAGTAAAAGTAGCAGTTATTAGATAATGTGATCAAATTTGGTAAATACGTTTCAATTGTCATAAGAACGAAACCTATGTAAATTGTGAGAATCGGTCTAAAATATAACATAGTCCCCATGCAAACTTCTTTCTTTTCGTCCATAAACCATTTAATCATGTTCGTATTAAGATTAAATTTGGCCCAAAATATCTTACAGCAAATTAAATATGGTTTAGATTTAAACATACAGCTTTCATTTAAATTTCAATCTCTAAAATATTCAAGCTATTTTATCCTTTTAAATGTTTATGTAATTTAAAATTTAGCGACCTTTCCTTTTATCCCTTTAAGACAAAATATCTCACATATTTGGCGTTCCTAAATAAGAGTCAGCACCTCATATAGTAACTTTATTCTGGTGAGCACAGAATAAATTTTATTTTAATGCAAATATGAAATTGTGGAATATTTTGCTTTCAAATAAGCCATATTTTGTTACTTTTGTGTTCCTTGCTGTGTTGTTGTCAAATAGTACTGAGGCAATTAAACGAGTGAAATTTAGGTGTAATTTTGTTTTGGGATTTTTTTTTTAAGGCAATTACCGGAATTGGGTAATTAAGCGTAAGGCAATTAAACGTGGATTTTTGTTTGAAAAATTGAAGAAAAAAAACGGGGACTTAAAACTCAGGGTAAATAAACGAGAAAGGCATTTAAGCGTGGGGTAATTAACCGGGTTATACTGTATTTTTCAAGCCATTTTCTATTTTTGAAACAGTGTCTACATCTTTAAAAAAAATGTTTACCGAAAACAAATACATCGTTTTTATTACGATTACTAAATATGTTGTCAACGCTTAAAAGTGCAACGTTTTGTAAAATTTCCAAATTGCTAGGAAGCCTAGCTCAAACCTCGTAATAAAGTTTTTGGTAAAACAAATGCAACTTTCTTTTATCACTTTTTTTTATCATTTGAAATCTTAAAATCTTTACAGGCTTTCTCAAAATTGAACTCCAATTAGCTAATCTCATCTAAATCATCCTACAATCATCATATCTAGCTGTGTATAGAATCTATGGTGTAACGAATTGTTCATAATTTTTTCACGTATGTCTTACCACTGGTCAAACTGTAGTGTATTTTACACCATCGATCTTTGTCAGTAAAATAAAAAAATTACTCAAAATACATGGCAACAATTGAAGCACAGCCGCAAATGTTTTTAACATATTTTTTATACTATGTTTTAATTTTTTTTTTTTTTATATTATTAAAAATAACGATGATAAAAACTTTTATGCAAAAGGCTTTGAAACATTATTCAACACTGAAAAACCACTTCGGTTTCATTATTTTGTTTGTAACTTACAACGTTCTTTTACTGGCTGACACTTTGATTCATCAATAGGCATTAGCAAAACAATTTGTTTAAAAGTGTCTGTACTAATTTAAACTCACTGTTTGAATCCTTAAACATGTTAGATACATTAAATAACAAGTCAAGCAATGTAAGTTGAATTTTTATATCAATTGAATCTAACATACACATACTTGATTTAATTATTGCTACAATTATTGCTGCGTTCGTTTACCACAAATTTTGTACAAATTTGTACTGGATTTTACTGAAATGCGTTCGCGTACACATAAATTTGTAAGATTTTCATATTACTTACCTACTGGATTTTACTGGGATTTTACTGGAAAAGTAAACGAACGCACATAATTTCATCTATTACGACTAGGGATGCCAAATTGGACCAGGTTTTCTACAACCCGGGATTCGGGATTTTTTATTAAAAAAAAGGATTCCGGGACGGATCGGGATTTTTCGGGATTTCATAATAAAAGCCAATTTTTAAAATTCATATAGTTATAATTTAATGTTTATGTATAAGCATTAAAACAAATTAATTCATGAAAAAAATTAAGCTCATTACAAAATAAAACAGTTTAATGTATTCTTTTAAAGTAATATGGAAGAATTATGTATAAAACTTATTTTTTAAAATCTTATAAAACAAATTAATGACGTCTGATAATCGATACCTTATTTTATTGCAAACATATGCTGCCGACGAAACCAATTTTCGCATTCAACACTTCTGGGTGGTATCGTAAATATAAAGCTACATACATGCTATATGACAATATTAAAATTATTTTATCTCAAATTCATAAAATAAACTTAAACAAATATGTGTCAAAAGACCTTTGGTAGAACCCCCTAAAGTATTTAACACCTTTTTGCTCAATTTGCATTTTGCGTGCGCAATTCTATTATCATTCACTTAGAAAAAAGACCACACCGAACTTTATCTTCTGATTTTGTTTCCTGTGGTACAAAATGCATTGCATGTAACATTTCTTCACTTGCGGCTTCTTTTTGTAACCAGTTAAAAGTAAGATTCATTGCCAGTATGATTTAATATTATGTTTTCGAATTATTTTTAACAGGGTGACTCACGTTTATTTAAAAAAAAAAAAAAAAAATCATCACATTTTTACTAAACCTAAAATTAGTAGATTCGGAACTGAAATTTTTGCAATAGTCCCGGGATTTCGGGATTGGCATCCCTTATTACGACGTTCTTTAACAAACCGACTATATCAAATGCGTCTTTTTTATTGTTGTTTTTTAAAAATAATAATACGACATATATTTAAGTTTTTATCGACCTTTTCCTTATTTTATTATTGGTTTGCTTAGAAAATTCTAAATCGGGCTTATTAAGGTCATGTATTCTATGCAAATAAAAGATTATTTCATAATTTTCTTTCCGACGTTTCGTTGGAGATTCCCAACATCATCAGGGATATTTTATTAGATCTGGCAACATCAAAATAAATACACAATTGAAAAATAATAGTTTAGTAAAAACAACGATAACTTAGTTCTACAGGAATAATATTACTCACATATAATCTTTCGTCAATATTTCTGCATTTTGAATATTTAACACACATTCTGTTTTACATAAACACAACATAAAACATAAATTTAATTAAACAAAACAATTGTAAAAATATAAATAAAAATAAAAAATATCACAGTAAAATTAAATTGTATTAAACTAAGTATCACAGAAGCAGAACTAAACTAAAATATTGCTATTGTATAAATTGCATTCGTGTTGTTTTTGTCGTCTTTTGTATTTAAGGCATTCGTAGCTTTTTCCTGAATTCTCAAACTTTCCAGTGTATATAATTTTAATGCCGAAGATTTTAAACTTTTCCAATAATCTTCGCTTTTTTCTTCTAATCTTTCATTATTTTTACTGTTTAAGTTTAAAATCTTCGGCATTAAAATTATATACACTGGAAAGTTTGAGAATTCAGGAAAAAGCTACGAATGCCTTAAATACAAAAGACGACAAAAACAACACGAATGCAATTTATACAATAGCAATATTTTAGTTTAGTTCTGCTTCTGTGATACTTAGTTTAATACAATTTAATTTTACTGTGATATTTTTACTCTTCCTTATCAGAAGGACAACACAAAATGTTACAATTATTTAAATTGTCGTTAGCTTTTTTTATTCTTAAAATGAAAATTTTTCATATGTTTTCTGAATGTATCGAATGAAGAAAATTCCTTTGTACACTGTAAGCAGTTAAGTTACAACTTTTGAAGCTTCAAAGAATGGTAATACACATAGCAAGGTTAATACGGTTTTGATAATAATATTTCAAAAAAATATAATAATTATGCCAAATAAAAGGCAATTTTCATGGTATTTGCTTTCTATAATTATAATTAATTATCTTAATTTGTTAATTAAAAGTTGAACTCCGTGAAAATGATTTTTTGATATATTATTTACCACTAGTTTAATGGTTTTTTTCCTTGATATGCTGGTTATCTAACAAAAAGTTTAGCAATTTTTCATGAACTGAATCCCAGTTGTCCAATATAGGTGTAGTACTATACAAAAAATGAAGTCCAGGTCAACCTATATACATTACTAACTTATATCTTATTGATTTTCAATAGGACTTGGTGCTTCCTTTGTTTATTTGGACGTCAATGGACCACAAGAAGCTGATCTTAAGGCAGTCTTAAGGTTGCTAAATTTTTTGTAAATTTTGCCCCTTTTACCTGTTCTATAAAATTCCTGCAAGAAATAGTAATTTGAAAATAAATTATTTATTCTAAACAAAATGAAAAAATTATGTTTATAAATACATACTTATTGTTCAGTTGGAAATGCTTCTACTATTTCTTCTTCAGTCCGATAGCTCGTAGCCAAGTCTAAGTGTAAACTGTTGTCATCAAAGTATTGGGCGGTGGTTTTTACAAGAATAGTTCTCTGCAGATCATGCAGAAATGAACTATTAGCCAATCCACCGAAATTAATTTTATTTTGCACAGATAGCAAATCATTTTATTTAATTTAAGTAACTTTTTCCCTTTTATATAATTTGCTAAAATTTTAATTGTAATTAATTTATTATAAAATTAAATTTTACACTGCACTTTTTTCAAATAATATCTTAAAAAGAACCAATTCGGCCACAAGTTAAACAAGAAATGCCAAAAAATGTTAAACTAACAAACCCAATTAATGAAACTTTTTTGACATCAACGTACTTATTCGTTAAGCCAACAAATCAATTGTAAATTTTATGCGTGGGTATAATTTTTAATGAAGGGTTCTTTAACTGAAAGAACACTTTGTTAATTTTAACGTACAAGGTTACGAAAGCGAATAGTACGTAGAATTGGCGCGCGTTCATGTTACAAACAAATGTAAAATCACTTCCTACCTCAACGAACACTTTATTAAAGTTAACGTACGAGTTCCACGGGACAATGAATAAATGTTTTATTAGCTCCACGAACATTTTATTAACATTTATGTACATTTGAATTCAGGCGACATATGAACTAGTTAATTTTAATGAACTATTCTTTAGCCAAATGAAAGATTTATTAATTCTTAAGAACATTCATTATTATACAAAATTGTGCATTTCCATTATAAACCAATGTTAACGAAATATTTAGCAACTGCATGTTCATTGAGTCAATGAATGGTACGTAAATTAAAATATTTGGGTAATTATATTTTTCATTAAATTTACGAGTAACTCATTGAGCCAACGAAAATTATTTTAATAAACGTTGTTCGTTAATATTATGAACACTTTTTGGTTCGGTGTATTCAACTCCAACGTTAAATCCGTCCTGTTATATGGATACACTACTTGGAAGGTTACCAGGGTTGTTACCTGTCGATTACAAACCTTTGTAAATCGTTGTCTCAGACGAATTTTGCGTATTTTCTGGCCCCGTGTAATAACGAATATAGAACTTCTACGCAAAGCAAATCAAATGGATGTGGCTTCTGAAATCCGAAAACGTAAATGGCAGTGTATTGGGCATTTACTACGTCGCAATGATAATAACATTTTGAAGCAAGCGTTGCGTTGGAATCCGTTTACCCAAGCAGAAAGAACAGTTGGCAAACCACGGACAACTTGGAGACGTTCCACCGAATCCGAAATGAGATCTATTGGGTTTACATGGAATCAACTTTGATAAATAGCTAAAAATCGAGTGAGACGGAAGACGGCTATTGTTGGCGCCCTATGCTGAAGTTGGAGTTAAAGGAATAAATATATATACACCAGAAACTTGTAACGAAATAACCAAAATGAAATAATCATTAATAAAGCTTTTGAAGAAAGACTACATACCATTACGTACATGAAAAATGCATTACTTAATACCGTTGCAAGTTTCGACACTCAGAGGACTCTAATAGTCAAGGACGTTGAGCGAAAACTAAAAATTATAAACGGAGAACTCGTAAACATCAACTTTGCTATTCAGTGGGACAGAACCGGCGTCGTAAACTCTTTTATATTATCTAACTCTGAACTAATTGAAGCCCTCGAATTCGGAGAGGTCGGCATAAGCTCAAGTAAAAACACACTCATTTTCATTATCAACCTGCCAAAAACAGAAAATACTATTTGTAAAAACTTATTTTTAAGACCTGTAAGAAAAGGGAATCTCACAATTAACCTACAAATTGAAAATGTAATTTTATTTCAAAACTTTATATATATAATAAGTAATATATCAACAATACTGTATTAACTCAAAATTTTTAGTTTTTCAATTTTTGGAAAAAATCGACAGTTATTATTCATATCTACCCCTTGTAAAAATATCGAGCTATTTTGAGTACCTTTTGGTAAAGAAACGGTTCGTTAAAAAATCCTTTTAATATGCCTTCCATTTTTCCAAAATTTGTTTTGCTTCTACTGAAAATTTAAAAATTTTGAGTTAATACAGTATTGTTGAATAAGTGCGATATGTAAAATGATTAATAAAATATCTTTATGTGAAAGCGAATATGTTGACAACATTACTGATACTAAATGCCTACCTAATCTCTTATAAGGAATGCCGTCCGTCTGTCCGACAAAATGGTGTAATTACAATAGATGGGTGTAATTACAATAGATAAGGAGCAAATTTCCCTTAACGGGACATTCATAGTAAAATTTCATAACACTTCTGTATTGATTGGGGACAAAATTTACTTTAGTAAGGAGATAACAATAACTCGGCACTGCCAGCTATAGTCCAATCTTCTAACAAAGCGTCTTCCTATGAAGAAGTATTGACTTTAAGAATGTGAGAAAAACCAACACTTTAACATTCTGGAGAAGATCCGTGATCTGGGGCCTAATTCTGGCAGTCGGGATCGAGTACTTTCTCGATTCGAAAGCAATTCAATATCTACTTATTTCAGTCAATACTGAAAGAATCCAAATTATTTTTTCAGTGTTGTTAAGTGTTAAATTAATAAAACATACGAGCATAACTACCCGCTTGAGTACTTGTAGGATACTAAATTTTATTTACAAAATTATTCTTAAGTACTAACATTGAAAACCTTAAACCTAACTAGAACTGATAAGCTACGATTGTACACATGCACACACTAGCGACCCTTAATTTATTACTCGTTAAGTGTTTTATGATCATGTTAAGGCACATGCGTATTTTAGTGATAAAAACCAAAGGTTTCATTATCTGTGTTAGTGTTTGTCTAAATAACCAATTACACAGAATTACATACATATGGAAACTAAATTATCTCTTACTCTAATGACCTTTTTTATCTTTTATTCTTAGAACTAATGGAAATTTTATTTTATGGGAAATTCCATCTCCACTAAATTATCTCTTACTCTAATGACCTTTATTGTCTTTTATTCTTAGAACTAATAAATATTATCTTTTAATAATAAACATGTTCAATTCTGAACATTAAGCATTAATTTGAGTTTCACAATATCTAAAAAATAAATTCGATTCGTTCAGTATCGACTAAAATAAAATTGCTTTCGAATCGAGAAAGTACTTGATCACGACTGCCAGAATTAGGCCCCAGACTCACAAAAGCAGGGCTGCGCTCTTTACGAGCCCGACCCTCTCTGGTATTATTATTATGGGAAATTTAAGCGAATTCTTGTTAGAAAAGAAACCCTTAAAATAGAAACAGTTCACGTCCATTCTGTTGGTTATCAAAATCATGACCTACCCAACGCGAACGTTGGCATTTAAGGAGGGAGGAGTTATCACCCCTAATGTTTCTACCACATAATTCGGGGAATCCAAAAAATTTTATTTTACTATTTTCTAAATATTTCGCAATTTCCCACAATGCCCCAACGTGCAGACTGATTTCCCAGGACTTAGGAATTCAATGGACATGCGAACAAACTGCTGTCAACTTATTTCCCAAACAAAATTTTAAATTCCAATTAAATTTAATAATTATTTCGTTTTTCTTTTAACCTTGTTCTTACTTGTAAAAAATATAAAAATAAAATCTTGTTAAGTAAATAAACAGATCTATAAAAGACAAACAACGTAGTTTTAATAAATTTATATAAATAATCACTTTAGCCTAAGTCGAAGGTAATTGTGAATTTCAAAACA
Organism: Pollenia griseotomentosa; assembly: GCA_963931875.1. Lineage (NCBI taxonomy): Eukaryota > Metazoa > Arthropoda > Insecta > Diptera > Polleniidae > Pollenia > Pollenia griseotomentosa. The sequence continues at coordinate 99,779,116 of OZ007561.1, read as the reverse complement.
GCTGAAATTATAAAAACTAAGTTATTAGTAACAGTTAAGAATATTGCAATATTCGGCTATGCCAAATCTTATATACCCTTCACCATGGTGCGAAAACAAGAGAAAGTTATATAAATACAGTTATTTCCGCTTAATTGAGTTTCTAAACATGCACGACTTTTGACGCAATTTAACAGGAACTCAATTAAGCAGTACCCGATTAATTGAATGGCCGACGCAATTAAAACGAAAATCGCTTAATTGAGCAAGATGTGCAATAAAGCGAAACACCCATGTGTAGATAGAAAATAAAACTCATTTCTTTATTAATTTTATATAACATTTATTTATACATATAATAGAAAAATGAAACAAGACTTTCTTGTCGCAAAATTATTTTTTTTACGTTTATGGAGCGCAAAAACACATTAAGTAGACGAAAACAATTAACCGAAACATTTGCTCTTGTTTTTCGCAATGCGGTCTTATTTTGCGAAATAATTAAGCGGGTGACGTAATTAATCGGAACTCAACTAAACGGGTTTCTTTACATAGACAGTTACACTGAATGATTTGGTTCCATGATTTTTAGTGCAATAAAACAGGAAACTCAATTAAGCGGGGCTCAGTTAACCGAAAACAACTGTACCGTTCTGTAAATAAATAATAAAATAAATAATTCAACGATGTGCCAATCCCGCCCACATTTCGTCCGATATTGTGTTTTGATAACCAAGATGCTTGTACCTAATTTGAAAACTTTAGCTCCTGCCGTTTTCTACATACAAACAGCAACAAGGGATTTTTGGGTAAAATAAGAGGCAGTCGTGGTTTTTTGCTCATATCTCAGTCATTTGTTGATCGACCAGGCTGAATTGCAATAGCAACAAATTCCGGAGTATATGTGACATACACAAATATATAACTACCAAGTCCCCATCATATCTGTGGTCTTCGGAAAACCCATTTCAGCGGATAGATAGATGGATATCGTTAAATTAACTTCGCTACTTATAAGGATACAGAATATATATACATACTTTATAGGGTCTTAAAAACGGAATGACAAACTTATATACACCCTATTCCACCACCTGTGGTGAAGGATATGAAAATTAAGTGTGTTTTTTCCAAAAACTCCATGTCTATTATTCTATTCTTTTCAAATTTGAAAATGCTAAGAAAAGTCAATATTTCGAAAAAGTTAACTACCCTATTTAAGTTAACTTTTTCTCGATGCTACTACGATGCTATAAATATTACTGTTTAAATAATACTTATGTTTTTTAAAATTTGAAATGTTAGTTACTGTTTACAAACAAAACACAGCTGTTGTTAAACTTTAAAACGCAATAAAACAGAAAACGGGAATAAACATTTTTGTTTATCTTGGGGATTTTTCTGAAAAAAAAAAAAAAAATGGAAATAATAATAATTTGACGTGGCAATTATGGAGTTGTAGTCGAGATAAAATTTTGGACAAAAATAAAAACGATTTTGAAAATTTATCAGTCGAGTTCTACAACAAAATTTGGTGTAAGGTATAATTTATCTCGTATAGTTTAGGAAATATCCGACTTTGAAAATTATAACTTGCTATTTTAATACCCTTCACCAAAGGTAAAAGGTCTTCTTTAACCTTAACATACCGTTTGTAACTTTCTCAATATTGATCCTGCACCTTATTAACTGCATGTTTTTAGAACGTGAGTTCAAAAGTGACTCGTTGAACTAACATTTAAAACAAAAACAAATTTTTAAATTCTGTTTTTTATATGTTAGTTAAACGAGTCACTTTTGCACTCGCGTTTTTAAAACAGGCAGTAAGTATATATATATTCTGGATCCTTATGAAAAGAAATGTTTAAATCCGGCTGACCATCTATTTGTTGAAATGGGTTTTCTGAAGGAACCAGATATGATGGGAATTTAGTTGGTAAATATATGTTTATAACAGATATGCTCATTTAAAATTTTTTTATTGAAATTCATCCAGATGGCTCCATAACATATAATGACTGTGATATGAGCAAAAAACCACGACTGCCTCTAATTTTACTCATAAATCCCTCGTTGTTGTTGTTGTTGTTTTATTATTTCTGTATACCTGAAGAGCGGCAAGAGCTAAAGTTTCCAAATAAAATACGAACATCTTGGTTACCAATACACGGCATCGCAAAAATGTGGGCGGGATAGGAGAAGTGGGCGTAGCACAAAATAGTTTTGTTTATATCCCAAGAACGGCAAAAGAAAATTTTTCAAAATTTGGTACACATAGCGGGGTTATTAGTACACAACATCTCCAGAAATATGGGCGGAATGACAGAAGTGAGCGTGCACCTCCCGTACAATGACATTATAGATTTCTTTATAGAGAACGGAAAGAGCCAAACTTTCCAAATAAGGCACAAAATGGTTTTATTTTTATTTAAAGAACGGTATTTATATGACTTTCTGTTCTTATCGCACCATGGTGTAGGGTATAATTATAAGATTCGGCATAGCCGAATAAAGCACTCTGGTTTTTACCTATCTTGGTCTAGTATTTGAAAATTAAAAGACTCCAATTTGTCATAATATTTTTGTGAACTACTATACTAGTAGCTATAGCAAATCAGTTAGTATTCTGCAAAAACTGTGAAAAATCTTTTATATTTAATAATTTATATGCATTTAAATTTAAATTCTGAAAAGTCGATTTTTTTGACATTTTTTTTAGCTAAAAAGGTATTTTTATTTATAGAAATAAATTGTAAAGCAACATGTATGTATATAATTTACACTTTTTGAAAAGTAACTTCATGTTTAATATTGCTGTGCAAAAAATTTTTGTCACTGCGGGCGCAAAACTCTTCCAAAATATACCTATTTTTTCAAAGTTCAATGGCAACATTAAAAACATGGAATACCCTTTCAAAAAAGAATAAAGAATAAACATATGGGGGATTTCATTTCAGTTTGCCATTTAGGTGTTCTTTCTTATCCATGTAACACTACGTGACAAAATTTCAACAAAGTCGTGACCAAATGAATCTGAAAGCTCATCCAAATCGGAAGACATCGATTTCAAAATTGGGTCACTTGACATTAAATCCCCCTTTTATATGTATAAAACGTATATAAAATGTTTGGTATTTGGTTGTTATTTTCGTAATTATTTTCTAAAATTTTAATTTTAGAAAAAAACTTTCTTTGAAGCTAATGTTGTTGACTAGAAGGGCTTTATTATTACCGTATATCATATTCTTGTAAAATGTTTTTTAAAGAGATAGTCATATGCAAAACAATTACATTTGAATAAATGGCTTAAAGGCAAACTTTGATGGGCAGACGCCCCCCCCCCCCCACCCCTAAAACACAACTTATCACTACAAAATGTTTTGTATTTTTTTTACATAAAACTGAACCGATTTGGGGGGGGGGAGAATATAAGAAATCAAAAAAAAAAAAAGTTCACCATACAACTAACGGCCACGCTAATATACATACTACATAATTTTTTTATAATGTTCATATTTATAAAAAATTTAGGCTTATTTTTGAATTATATTTTGAATAATAAAGAACCAAATATTATATTTTTTATACATTTTATAAAATAATGTCTTTTTAATTAAATTACTTAATTGGCGCAGGCGGTTTTTGAACAAACATAAAACTTGATTCAGGTTCAAAATAAACAAAAAAAATTTCCACAATATAAAAGATTGAAACTTACGACCCCTACAATACTTTTTTCTTTGAACGGCAGGACAATTATAGAATACGAAATTATAACTAAATTTTCTAAGGAATTTAAGTTACTCGCAGACTTTAGTGGGAAAATTATTATTTTTTATTATTATTTATTAATAGATATTCAAATTGTTTATACATATTTACATATTCATTAATTTACAAAATAATGGTATCTATATTTCGCATAACATAAATGTTGTGAGCCAGATTGGCATAATACTAGATATTAATTTAATTTAAGATTATTAATTTCTTTTAATTTCATTTACAATAAAGTTTATACAGATTTATAAATTCATGCTAAAATATTTTTGTACATAAAAGGAAGACTAGAAATCGAATTCATTCATTATTAATTTACGATATTTTGAAGATGATTCTATGTATTTGTATAAGGAGAGAAAGTTTGATCCATTTAAGATATTTAGCACCTCAATAACACTAAGTTGATATTTTCCGAACAATGTTAACCTTAGTTCTTTATAGATTGGACAAACACCAATAAAGTGGTACGTATTTTCAGATTCCTTTAAGTTGCAGATAGAGCACTTGCATATTGGGATATTACTAAATGATCTGGCATTTAATTCAAGTAACCCACCTCTGGCTCTAATTATTATGCTGGTAATGCGGGATGAAAAGTTTGACGCCAGCAGAGGTGTAACATTATGGTTCAGTTGGCAGTAAAGGCACAGAATACACAGAACTGAAAAAAGTGACGTGTGAAAAAGGCCCAAATCAGTTGCGAGGGCAGCTTTCGAAGAAAGAGACAAAAAGCTTTTTTGTTAGTGAAGTGGCAATGTGTAAAAACAGGCAGCAACAATCAACACAAATGGCGTGATCAAAACAAAAATAACAAAACACAAACCACGTTAAACAAAAATACTTTATAAAATAAAATTTTGTTTTGTACAAAAATATTAATCTTACAGAATATAATACAGCGCATAATGCTGGTCATAGCTGAGGATATAAGAAATGGCGGATCTCGTGCTTCCTACGGAGTTACACCTACAAGTCCTGTTACAATAAATGCTTATTCCAAGTGGAATGAAATTAGCGCTGCCATGGTTCCCTCTGAAAGACCTGTCGTTCTTCATAGAGCTTCATCCACCAATACTGCTAATCCTTTTGGTTCTACTTTCTGCTACGGTTATCAGGATATCATTTTTGAAGTAATGCCCAACATCAAAAAGTAATTTCAAACAATCATATTGCTTCGGTTACGCTTTACAGCACGGGTCCCGCCAAAGAGTCAGAAGACTTGTGGCAACAACATAAAATGCAAGACATACGCTTAACAGTTGCGTGAAAAGTTTCTGGAATATCATTAATTATAGGTTTAAAGTAAATCATCACAAAAAGCACAAGGTTCATATGTATTTTGTGTCGAAATAGGATTGTTTTCGTATAATGAAAACGAACTCAAACTCGCAAACATGATGACCATGTTTATTAATGTAATTATTAACATTAATATTAATAGGGAAGGAGAAACAGATAAAAACTCCTTAAAAAGTCTAAAAAATCTGGCAATACCCGACCCGGTATATGATCCTGCCTTTCTACCTGTCATGTTACCTGTCTACTACAAGCGTCTTTTTCCTCATAAACCATTTTACAGATGGCTTTCTTACGGATTATGTAAGTATACATACGTGTTTTTTTTATTTGAAATATTAGTAAAGAAGTGTACCTAAAAATAAGATAAATATTAAATTATATCCTTTCTATTGTTTCTATTTTTAGCCGAAGAAGGCATTTTCGCTAATCGTGAAATTTCTTTTACTTTACACTATGATATATACATACGTTATTTATGTTTTGACAAGCAAAGTGATTTGGAAAAAGAAATATGCTCAAGATGTCCTTTTAAAATTGATATTGGAGCCGTTATGAATACAAGGTACATATTTTTGTATCCTTACACAATTTAGTTAAAAATATAACAATTGTGATTTTTCATTGAACTGTTGGTTTTTAATATAATGGTTATAAAATATCAAAACTTTTAATTTTAAAAATATGTTAACAAGATTATAAAAAAACAATTATTGCATATTGTAACATTTTGGTCAAAATTTTAATAGTTAGGCTTGTAATATTTAGAGTCCATATTTATACATATATTCCTGTAGTTCCTAGTTGGAATATAGGTCCGATTGTTAACCATCCAAAAATATTGATGTGGTCAACTTTGACAGCCTATTATGTTACCTAGCTCATACTATTGCAATCACGCTTAAATTGTGAAGTAAAAACATGGTACTCAAAGCGCTTGCCAGCAGAACTTATGTCTACATTTAAGCCACTACATTTAAAAAAAAAATAAACTTTTTCGTAAAATTAAATATTTTTATTATCTTGCATTTAAATTATTTTTTTCTTTTATTTATAGTACGCTACGAGGAGCATCATCATTTAGCAACAGACGTTTCGAACAGTTCTGGTCCACAGAAGAAAAAATATGCCAAAGAAGCTTGGCCTGGCCGTAAACCGATGCTTGGTTCTTTACAACACAAATTTGTTTAATTTTATTTAATTTTAATTAATTATCAGGGGTGTGCTGCAAATCGAAAACGTAAAACGCAAGAACTTTAAAAGTAGTTTTTTAATAAGATTTCTGTAATAAAAGAATTTTATTAAAAATATCATACAAATGTTTCACTATTAAACAGAATTTTAGAACATAAATTATAAAAATTAGATCAAAAGTGTATTAAAAACCACTTCCAAATTCTTGCGTTTACGACTTCCAGCACACCCCTGTATATTAATTAATTTTCATTTCTTATGGTATGCGTAATAATGTTTAATAAAAAAAATAAGTAGTAGAGCTTTTAATAAAACAAATACATATTTATAAAAATAATTAACATTTTGTTAAACATAATTTATATAATTTTAAAAACATGCGTTGAATCATGGGTTTAATGTGTTTGTCACTGGTTAAAGCTACAAGAACCACAGGGTATTTGCGGTTGTGCGTAAAAAGTTCTTGGGTTTGCACTTGAAATGTGGCCAATAATCTCAAATCTTCATTACCCTCATTATCGATACCAAAAACCTGTAAAAAATAGATTGATTTTCATTATAGGAAGTAAATTGAATACATGTTTATTTTCAGAATCGCCAAATTAAATGGCTTTACTTATACATATGTATATAAAAACATACATACAAATATATCGTTATATAAAACGCAAACGACCCCTACACTTAGAACAAAAAAAATGATAAACAATTTAAGGCAATTGATTAATTAACTACTTTAAAAATATAGTTTTTTGCTTCCAATGTACATATAACTTTCAAGATGTTAGATAGGGTCTTTTACGTTTTAGGTAACGATATACAAAACCAAGGAGCTTAGTTAAATTAAAAGTGTACGTTAATGTTGTTTCAGTAAAGTTTATGCTAGCTGTTGCTTACCTGGTATAGTATGAACTAATGCCGCTACTTTGGATGTATTTGATTCCAACATACTTGAAAGCTTCCAGTTGGGAATGTAAATGTATTATATTCATTTTAATAGTTAACTATTGATTTTTTTTCGACCTTCTCTGGTCTAGATCCATCATGTCCTGTTAAAAACAGCACCACCTCAAGTAGGATGTGGCTCTTCACCACGCATGATGGTCTTGGGTAAGGAGAAGTTTATGTAATCGCTACACTTACCCCTGGATTATTATCAGAAATATATTTGCATTTCATTCAAAATCCTAGGTGCCAAAAAGTTATGGTCACAACCATGACCTTGAAATAGAAAATTAAAAATTTGAAGTAATAAAAATTATAAGTATGTATGCAGTTCAATGATGTTACCAACTGAATAAATAAATACTTATGTATGTTCATGCCAAAAAAAGCTATAAATGAAAATTATTACAAACATAATAATAATAAAAAATATCAAATAATAAAAAATAAAAGTAATTCAATGATATTTTTAACTAAATAATTAAATAAATGCTTATGTATGTATGTATGTACATGCAAAATAACTTTTAATTTATATAATTTTAAACAAAACGGATATAACATAAGAATATATAGGAAATTCAAAATAACTATAAATTAATATAATTTTAAACAAAACGGATATAACATAAGAATATATAGGAAACGAAAAATAATGTAATGAATAAACATAATGCATAAAAAATAGGACTTTTATTAAAATAACAATAAAAGCAATGATTATGAATAACAAACATGACGAATAAAGCAATGAATTTAATACAAACACAATATAAGTATGTAGTATATATGATAATTTTGTACATTTCAGTTAGTTAGTAAATATTTATTAAAAACATGCAAATTGTTAGTTTAAATATGGTATTCTGACCCAATATATGAATTAAAAAATAAGAGTTGATGTCGGTATGATCAGGACATATGTATATAGTGAAACTAACTGAAATACCATAATGAAAATGGGTACAATGGGCAAAACAAATCTGAAATCTTTATTAGGGCTAGGAATTTTATATGAAGTTGTGGAAAAACATTTGTTTAAAATTTACTTGCAATAAATAATTTTAAATGCGTTATTTATTGGTTACACAGAGGTATTTTATTTTAAAGTTTGGTTCCTTAAGTCTGGAATTAAAGAACCTTATAATGAAATAAATTCGAATGCGAATAAACATATTCAGCATATCCTCGTGTTTCAGACCGTCGCAACATAAAAATGGCTTTATTTGAACCAATTCGTCAAAAATTACTTGTCGAAGGCCAACTCGATGGCAATACATATTAAATAAAGACTCGAATTTGTCTTCCAATTGTTGTAGGTAATCTACAAACTGTTGCGGAGGTTGAACCAAATTGCACTTGTCGAACTGTTTTTCAAAAGTAAATAAAAATTCTGTTGATATTGGTTTACCATCAAAATGAGGTATAGGAAGCTTGCACTTATGCATATTATAAAGCTTAAGGTAAAAATACCCAGAGACGTACACAAAGGCACTGTTATTTAGAAATTGTTTTTCGTTTAAGGGAACTTTGCTTAAATCAGCAGCTGCAACTTGAGGAGTAGGATTAGGCAAAGGATGTAATTCTTCCCAAGCGCTATTGTTTTCAGCAGAAAACGCTTCATCCACAATAGAAAAATCGATTACTGAATCGTTTGGCGAAATAGCTTCGCAGTTTCCGTTGACAACAACGTTTATGTAGTGGAGTCCCCAGCGTTTTTGAAAGGAACTGGAGAAGTTTCGAGCTGTTACTGAAACAGAATTCCCAGATCCTTTTCGAATTTGGCCAAAAAAATGTTCAAGGAGGTCTTGCGTTAACCTACGAGTTTTGAGACATTGAAATCCTTCCTGATTAAGGTAGTACCAAAGAGATTTTACGGCCGAAATATTTAATAGCCACCCATTAATAAACTTGAACATATTTGTTACTTCGGACCCCTTTTCATCATATATTTTGATGGATTTTAGTTTTTGTGAGGCATCTCTTAAAAATTCTAATTGTTCATTAGAAGCGCTAAAGTTAAAAAGTGCACTACCAGAACTATTATTAAAAATATCAAATAAATCATTAAAAAACTTTAAATATTCAGCTGTATTAAGGAAGGTTAAAGAGTTCGAAGAATTTATTTTTCCTGACTGATGGAGAATGCGCATCCCGGTAGAAACGGTGTTACTTAAAACTTGGGTTGCTAAGCTAACGCGCATGCGTTGAAAATTATTTGGATTAATGTGTTCCCTTCTTAGCTTAGGAGCACATCGTAATTTATTTGAAGAGTCTACCTGATAAAAATGAGTAACGTCATTCCATGAAATGCATTTTTTTAAAAAATAAATGCGGTTTTGGACACTAAGCAGACAGTTCCGGGCGCTTTTGATAAGATGGGGGCTATCGTACATAAAATAGATTTTCCTATCATTAACTACAAAATATGGTGTTTGTTGGGTTACACCGGCTATTTTTGAAAAATTTTGAAAATTTGAACCTTGGTCGCAAACGAATTGGCAAGGATACAAGCCTATTGCTCCTAACTTCGAAATAGCCTCGAAGATATACTTTTTTAGTAAAGAACCAAGACAATTACCACTAACAAAGAAATATGATATTGCTTGCGACCAACTTTCACCACCTATTCCACTTGCCATTACAACTACTACACTAGTAGCTAAATTATATGATCGATTTTCGTCACCGAAATCCTGAAGGCCAATAATACGATCTTTGTTACTATCATAATCCAGGTAGGTTTTCAATGACATTTCATCGCAGGAAACACTGACAAATTTCTGTTCTTTAGTGAAAGTTTGAGATCGAACTCGAAGGGCTTCAAAACTTCCAACTAAATTCCCAGGAGACTTTGGCCATTCCTCTACAAATCTGTGTAGAGTCCTAACTTGGGGCCAGTCGAGCATTGGAGCTAAATGACGATACACCAGCGGGGACAAAAATAATACACCTAACGAAATAAGTTTTGTTGCCTGATCATACCGACGTGTCTTCGCATCTCGATTATGGTTTTTTAAACCATTATTGAGACAGACCAACATGGTCTTAGAAATCTTTGAAGACAAATCATTTTTTTTTTTTAATTCCTCTTCCAAGCATTTTACTTTGACTTGATACTTTTTTAAACTCGATGCTAACCTACAATTTTCTGCCTTTAACTTTCACTTCGTCCGTTTTTCTGCTAAATATAAATTTCGGTAACGGTCCAATGCAGATCGCAGGGAATTCAATTTTGAATTAATGTCTGTGGTTAAATATGAGCCACCCACTTGTGAGTCTTCCAATGCAAAGTCTCCTGCTAAACTACACATGCCCTCTATATTTGTATCATTTGTCTAAGAAGTTTTAGCTTGGATCGGAGTAGGAATTACATTTTCATTTAAGGAACTAAGTATTTTTGAATGGAATTTTGGGTCAGAATAGGAATTATTTGGTGAATCATTTTCAGAATATGAGTTATTTGGTGATGCAAATTTGTGGACCCGATTTCCAAAAAAGTTTTCCTTGGAGAAGTGACGGCTGCATGCATAAATGCGCTTAACCGAAGATTCCACTCCTAAGAAGTTTAACCATTCGGCACGTCTACAAATAACGTAAACATAAAATTTTTTTAAAAGATAAAACATTAAATATAAAAAAAGAGTGTAAGATAACAGATAAAAAAAACTAAAATGTAGATACCCTAAACCAATAAAATACATTAAAATTTAAAAAAATATTTAACAAAAATGTGTATTCCTACACCACTAAAGGAGGGGTGCGTATTATGTGATGCAGTGTTATATAATTTATTTCATTTAAAAAACAACAAAACAAATAAACAAAAACCGTAAACTTATATTTTAAATTAAATAAATAAGCATTAGGAACATTTTAAGGACCAGTCTCCCCAAAAATTTTTTTCAAGCCATCACTAGAACTAATAATAAAGAGTAGGGAAGGTAAATGGATTCCGAAATCGATTTTCGATCGCCCTTTTTAATTTCGGTTTTTGAAATCGATTAATCGAACCTCAAAATCGATTTCCTTAATATTCCTTAAATATTAAAGGAAAAGGATTATTAAAGTATAAAAGCTTTTAAAATTGTAATTTGACTTAGAATACACATTCGAATAACATGAAAATTTAAACTATCTTTCTCTACCACACGGCATATATAAATATTGGAATGTAAATTTGTCTGTAAAATATGTAAAAAAATCTTGAAGTCAAATAAATTTTTTCATTGTCCTCTATTTTTATTTTCAAAATTTGGTCGCCTTAACTTATGTACATAGGTTAGAAATACAATAATTTTTATTTACGGTTTTTAGATTAAGAGATTTTTCAAAAGATACATTTTAAAACATTTTAATTTTATTTATTCCAATAATGCAAAAAAATTAAATGATTTTTAAAAACAATAGTCTTTATTTCAAAAATACAAATAACAAGAAGTTTCTTGAATTGGTTTAGAAGTTGGGAATACTAAATTCGTACATGCATGTTTTAAATAAAGATTTTTAAAACCTACGAGATGTACAATGGGAACAATAGCAAAACATGAATTCTGCACCAAGTACAAGACAAAAACAAAATGTATTTTCTTGGTTGAAAAACCTGATAGATTCTCAAGAATATGTTTATTTCTAGTAACAATAGATACTTTTATTTATAAACAAACAAAATTGTTAACCAATTTTGATATAATGTAAGGTCCGTAAAGACTATTCAGCTGGGCTATTGGGGTAACTTAATTAATTGTACCATGGGATACAGTAAAAAATTTAAATTTGAAACAAATAGTTTGGTATTCTACACAATGTGTCAAAAAGTGAACTGAATTTAAGAAGTATCCATGACAGCTTCAACATAAATACAATATATAATTCTATTTACTTGGAGAAGGCTAACAAAAAGTTATCTACCTGTTGTACAAATTGCTACGTTATTAGTGCACGAGATTTGTTTTAAAAAATATTTTAGCAATTTTATTTGAACTGGGGTAGCGAAGCGCACCGGGTTAAACTAGTTGGTTTATAATTTTTAAAAATAAACCTTACCTTTCCACTGTCACAATCATGAAGTCTGTTCACATTTTCATTAGATTTCACAACACTTCCCTTTATAATCTTATGACCTTTGTCATAAAAACAAGGAACAATTAGCCACCAAACGAGATATATGTTATTTCGTTGAATCAAAATATGATCCCGCATCGATCAGTAAACGAATGAAATCAAAAAATAAACTAACCACAATAAGTGACCGCCCAGAGTCTATTATACATAGTTTAATTGCGACTTTCATAATGCAGCAATTTGCATAAACAAACTTAAGCTACTGTCAAAAAGAAAACAAAAAGCCTCTCAAATGCATTAAATATAACAAAAAGAAAATAAAAAAACATTGATTCCGTAAGGAATGAGTAATTAGTTTCGCACCTTGCTTAAGCAAATGACAGTTTTATAAAACTTAACATAAAGATTCCTTAAGCACAGAATACTAGTATTCTGTGTCCTTAAGTTCAATATGGTTTTACACATATAATTTACATGTATTTGCTCAGTTGCTTAAGTCACGTTATTCACATTCTGGTTGGGCCTTTAAGCTTCTTTGGATAGCCGACCTTCGGCCGGGCGAATACGTGCCGGTAAACTAGATTTAAGCCATGTAGTCATTGTGGCAATGAGCATTACATATTTCTTATTGCCACCGATACACCGGCTTCACTTAAACACTGTATTGCAATTCTTGACTTACCTCTTCAGATCCTTAGGAAAAATATGCAGCTTCTCACCCGGTGGACATCCTTTAATGCACTTAGGGCTCCTGAAAAACAAAAAAAAAAATTAACATTTGGCTTACATTTTCTTTTGGTTATTTAGGTACTTACATTTTTAGTTGCAAAAATAAATTATCTCCAGAAATCTAAGAAAAAAACAATAAAAAAAAAGTAAATGTTTTTAATAAAACATGTACTTAAATAACACTTTTAAAATATTTATAAATAAAAATTTGGACTTACCTTCACAAATCTCACAAAACAATGAAAAATCGTTGATCGATTTTGTTTTGTGTTTTTTGTTTGCGCCAGAAATATGATGCAAAGAGAAATGCAAAAGGGCAGCTTTCTTAGAAAGAGACAAAAAAAAAGGCAAAATCTTCCGTCTCGTGTCAGTTCTGTTAGTATTCTGTGGTAAAGGTCATGGTGTTGGGAATTTGTTGCGCTTAATACATTTTCTTCACGTTCTTTTATTTCTAGTAATTTTACTATTGTTTTCCAATGTTTGCAAAGTGGTAAATTGGTATTATCAGAAGTAAACTGAAGACGTTGACAAAGACTGGTCCATTCATCTGCCCAGTAGACGATTCGTGTTATTATTGCTTCTGCTAGAATGCGTGGTAACCTATTTTGATTCATATTTAAAACTTTATTTATGTAGCAAAAGTGCAGTTTTAAAGTTGAGAGGTATAAAGAGTTTAAACCAGTTTCTAAGTAAATCATATAATTAGGTGTCGTAGATGGTAAATAAAACATTTTTTTGATAAAAAAACGGAGCAGCTTTTCTACTTCTTCGAATTTTGAGTAACCCCAAACTTGTGCAGCATAAAACATTATTGAACGAGAAGCGGTATGAAAAATTTTCAGTTTATTGCTTTTTGAGATTTGTGGGTGATTGATATATTTTGACCACGTTGTGTTGATTGCCATTTTTGATGAAGCTAATTTATTTTTTAAATATTTCTTAAACGATAGATTATATGTAATATCTACTCCCAGGTATTTGTAACTGTTAACAATTTCGATGTTTTCATCACCAAAATGCCAATTTAAAAGACTTGAAATTCTTGCTCCAGACCGAAATACTATAACTTTGGATTTGTTTAAGTTAACTGTTAAGCTCCACATTAAACAGTAATTGTAAAATGCATCAAGCATGGTTTGCAGCTCAGTTGGCGACTCAGACAAAATAACAATATCATCGGCGTAGAGAAGGATTTTCTCAATTGTACCAGCAACATTCACTCCTCCAGGGAGTTCATCAACAAGATCATTAAGATATAATGAAAATAGTACCGGACTTAATATACATCCTTGTTTAACACCTACATCAACAGAGAAAGAGTCAGAGAAAGTGTTGCCGTCCCAAATGCGGCTTTTAGTTTGATTATAAGAATTTTGCAAAATACGAATTACTTTAGAAGATAGACCTATAACGGAGAGCTTATAAAATAAACTATTTCTAGGAATAGTATCGAATGCACAGGAGAAGTCCACAAAAAAGGCATAAGTATTTTTTCCATTTATTTGATTAAGTTTTACAATGTTTGCCAGGTTGTAAATATTGTAGACGGTTGAGTAATTCTTCCTAAAACCCGCTTGATACTCATTTACAGTCTAATTTATAAACGCATCATTGCAGCTTTATAAGTCATTAATAAGCAAAAGTCGAAAAAAGAGTATTTATAAATGTTTAATAGCCTATTAAACCTTTAATAAACATTTCATAAATTTGAAATATTTATTGTAGCCTTTACCCTACTTTAAGCGTTTAATAAGTTGACATTTCAATGTTTGTTAAAATAAAATTTTAATAATTGCACGAAAAATTAAACATTTTTTGTCTTCTTATTTATTTGAATAAAAAAGTTTAATACTTATAAAAATTGTTTTCTAGAAAAACGATAACAAACGTTTGAATTAATTTTAAATATAAACTGCTCGATAGATTTTTTGGTTAAAAATAAGTTTTCTGTCGAAACTTAAAGTCGTTATAACTTTTTGCATAAAATATAAAAAACTATAAAGATTTATTTCAAATAATGCAAACCTTTTTTACCATTCATTGCACTTATATTTTAAAATGTCTTTCAAATAGGTAAAGCATTTGTTAAAGCAAACACAAAGTAGAAACCACATAGTGTATATAGTCTGTTGGTAACTGGTTTGCCGCACGGGACAAAAATGTTTTGTTCTACATGCATTGAATAGCATTTGAATTAGCACAAAAAGTGACAAATGAAGCAAAACAATGTTTAGAGAACTGTAAAATTAAAGATATCAGGCAATGCTAGAACTCGATATCTCTTAATATATTCGAGATATCAAAAAAGTTAATAAATGCTAACAAACAGAGTACCATTACTATTATATAGAATTGATTTAAAACTAAATTTTTGTAAAAATGTGCCTACTAGAAACCACCCGACATAATTAAATTTATAATTTTATAAATTTAAACTTAAGTTAAAAAAACAAATCGTAGATTTAGGATGATCTTCATGGGTTCTCTCAAGCAACAGTGTGTAGAATTTCAGCCAGAGTGGCTCGGGTCTTAGCCCGCTGGGGCAATAGAAAAATTAAAATCCTTCATCTCGTATAGAGGAGGCAATCGTAATGAGAGAATTTAAGCCATTTAAAAATTTCTCAGACGTTAGTGGAACGCATATATATTATCAAAAAAACCCGCGGGAATTTAGCCCAATATTATATAAACAGAAAGGGTTACTCACCCTGAATGTTCAGGTAAATTATATTTCAGAAATACATGATCAATAAATCTTCGTTGCTTCGGGGCTTGGAAGCAACAATTTCGCTGCTTGTTAGATGCGTTGATGGTTTATCTGGCAAAAGGAAAAACATTGATAATCGCCCTAGCAGTACTTCACTTGGCAGTTATATGTGGCTAAAAATCTTTTGTTAAAACCTAGGATGTTTTATTTTCAAAACAGATTTTAAGCAGTAACAATTTGATATTGCTAATAAATGACTTTCATATTTCGCTTCTATTTCAAAAGTATGTATTTTCTTAACAAAAAAACAAAAAATTATTTAAAATATTACGTTTTAAAAAAATAGAAATTCATTTTAAATTGAAAACAAAAGAGAAATTCACTTAAAATTCGTTCGTTGTATGATACTTGTATTTACTCTTATCGTTTTATCCCCAGTTGTATGCATCACTACATATTACAAAAATTACAATTAAAATAACATGTTGTTGCCAACATAAAAATACAAAAGTAATGTGAACTTTTAATTGTTAATCCACTTCTATTAAGCGTTTATAAATTAGACTTTTAATTATGTTACAGCCATAGTGACCAGTGAGGTTTCCGACTAGCAAAGTAAACTCATCTCAAGAGGTCCCAACCCTGCTCACCGGGTACGCTGCACACAAAAAAAAAAATCAAGGTACTATCTAAAATTATTTAAAACAAACATGTACTAAAAGAATGACTTCTATTTTCAGGAAGCAGCTGTTTTGCCATCCAATTTGCCCACCCAACCATGTCACAAGAAGTCCCAACTATTCATTTTGTGACCCAACAATAACCAGCCGACTTCTGCTACCTCAACTCACCTTCATGCCGTTATTCCTTTCTAACTTTAAAACCAGCACATCCTTTCAACATGCGATAAAATTAATTATTCATATATACATATTTTTTTATTTAAATTCAATAATTTTCTAGCCTATACAGACACAAATTTTCATTAACTTATGCTAAAGATTTAAATACACAAAATAAACACTAAAATTTAACATTAACAATTCTTCCTATTAAGTACCGTAAAAGACTATATTTTCCAATAATAATTTTTCCAAAAAAAAATTTATATATGCCTTAACGTAATTCTTTCTTTTTATTTATTTATTTTCCCTTACCCCTCCCTTAACTACTTCGTTCTTTACTAGCACAGATCAACCTTTTCTTTCCTTTAGTCCAAAATTTCTATTTATTATTTATTTCAAAACCTGAAGGAGCTCCCTAAGATTCTAGTTTTGTTCTACTACTCTACACATATATAATTCAAATAAACCAAAGATTGATTTTTGCCTAGTTATTAGAACTGAAATGTAATTTCCGGTTTAAATAAATAAATAAATGTTAACACGATTAAAATATCGATAATTATATCTACTTTGAGATGGTAATGTTTTTACTTTTTCCTATTCATAAACCGTTTACTGTACTGTACAAACAAAATTTCCTTCTTTTTCCTTTTCTCTTTTAACAAAGACTTATACTAACGCTATACCGTAAAATGACTTAATTAATGCAAAAAAATAGAAAAATAAAAATTAAAACTACATAAAACACAATTTCTTTATATTAACTGAGTGATAAATTCACGAACTATTACAAAACTATCCACAATATTATTAAGGTAAAAAAAATAAAATTATTTGTTTCTTTAACCACTATTTTTTCCTTTTACATAAAGTTTTTACTTCCAAAGTGTTATACCAATATACCAATATGTTTTTTTTTTTTTTTTTTTTTTGTTATATTGTTGCTCACACTACTATTTTTGCTCTTTTTTTCTTTTCTTAGCTGTTTACCGGAGCTCTTTACAAAAACCACTTTTCCTTTTGTTTGGCGAAATAAGATAATACATTTTACCTGACTTTGGTGGCAGATTTAAAAATTTCCGGAGCACACACAATCTTCTCTCCCTTGGTTTATCGAATATAGAATTTAATTTCCACCAGTCAGCTAAACAAAACAACATTTATTTTACTTTATTGTTAAATATGTTTGACACAACTCCTTACGTTTTCCTTTTTATTTATGTATTTGTTTTTTCCTTAATTTTAATTTCCCCAGAACCTCTTCACTTAGACCTTCTAGGCTAATTTCTTTTTTGAAGTCTGTGCTCCTTTGTGTTCACTTAAAACTTTTGACTTTTTTTTTCTTTAAAAACAACATAAAATTTTCTTTACAAAAAAAAAACTTTGTGAAAACACTATGACTTTATTTTAACTTTTAAGTCTGATTGCTTCGACTTTTTTCGTTCAATTGATCTGTCTATTCGGTCCCTATCTTCTGTCTACCTATTATTTTCAAGAGTTTTTCCAAAACAAAATTTCCAAACTTTCCACATTTTCCAAAATCTTGCCATCTTTAAAAAGTATTCTAGAAAATCTTTTCCCTCCAAATCTCCATCTTTTTTCCTCTAAATACATAAATGTTTTCCCATTTAAATATAAATATAATTATGTTTTCTATATTTTCAAATTTTTATTATTTTCTCACTTAATTTATTCCTTGTCCTCAAGATTTTCATTTGTGAATTTGACCGCTCTTATCTCTTCAGCTCCTACCCTCTATCCTAATTCCCTGTCAGTTTCCATAGTCTAGTGATTTTTCTTCTACCAGGCTCTCATACGCATCAGTACCGTTTATTTTTCCATTCATAAATTTAAAACTTTTATATTTTTTTAAATTAACCTTTTTTTCCATAACGTTTCACTTCTTCTTCAATGAAAACTACAACCCTGCATTTACTATCACTAGAGCATTGCCATCTTCCATTTCTTGTTTACTACAATGTTTACCTACGCTGAATCATATACGGACAAAGCAATCAAAACAAAGAATAAAAATAAATAAATGTGACAGCAACCAATCCCAATTTATTTTACAAATAAAACAAGCGCGTTAACAATAATTTCAACAAAATACTACAAATTTACAAAACCGTTTCATCCCTGTGCTCAACGAAATCATAAAAAAAATGTGAATAACTCCTCTTTGCAATCCAACAGCATGCTGAAAAATAAAAAAAAACATCCGCAACAAAACTCCGAGTCTTGCGGGCATCTTTAGCAGGAATCGGTGTGCGAAGGTTTTCTGTGTTCATTGGGTAATAAAAAAAACGTGGGGAACTCCCATGACCCTGAAAGAGTCTTACATTCCAATCCCTAGCCGGGCTTTATAATACTAAAGATGTATATGTATGTATATCCCACTCTATCTTTCTACGTACCTATAATGTAAATACTCAGTGCAATATTATCCTCCGGGTCAATTAAACCGTTTCTACCTACCGATGACTTATCCCCTGGAGCATATACTAAAGTCGGAAACATTATCCCTACCTATTAGAGCAATAGCCAACTGCTGAATTTTTACTAAAAAGAAAAACCATAGTGGCAATCCGCATAATCAAGTGATCCCTAAAAAAATTCACGTAATTGGCTTGTATACCAATAACCCACAAAATAAATTTTAAGGCAAAATATGTAAGTACATATATATTCTTGTGTTAATTTGTTTTATTTAAATTATAATTATTTTTAATTTTCCTTATTTCCTGTTCCATTTCATTCGTCATTTCATTTAGTTATAATTAATTTTTTCTATTTTTAAATCATCATCAATTTATATTTCCGTATGGATCATCTTTAAACCACGGTAAAGCCTCTATTTTTTTCCTTTGTATGGATTGTAGCTGCTCTAAAGGTATGGCCGTATCTCCGTAACTCTTTATAATCGTATAAAGGAGTTTAGAGACTACAATGTTCCCAGGGTCTTTAACCATTGCACCCTAAGGATACATTACGGGAAGTATTTCTGTGACCATATGTGATATAGAGTTTACTTTGTGTTTCTTATTATTTTTTTTTCTTTATAGGTTTGCTGGATCACCCAAGTCTTAATTTCGGCTGCAAAATATGCATTTCCACAAAAAAAGGAGGACAACACAACAAACATTTCTATCACTGATGTATCACAGATTTTCTTATTCTAATATTGCACTAAAGGACTGGTACGTAACCCTATTCTATTTTGTCAAGTCTATGTCAGGTACTAAATAATTTATCACAGGTATTAAAGGAAAATTGTCAAAATTAAAAAAAAACGGGACAACACCACAAACATTTCGTAGTCCATTTCATAAACTTATTGAAATTCTTACTATTCTCAACAATTTATACTTTAATATCTTTCACGTGATAAATCCCTATAGATTTTCCCTCTAAAGACTCTAGTTCGTATAAGTTGTTTCCTACCGGTCGAACCACTCTACATTTTAAGAACTTTCGACAAAATTTCGCATTTATGTTCTTTGCAAAGTTGCTCTGTACCATATTTCTTCGGTAAACTTCTTGACCAGGTAAAAATTTAACTATACGAGCTCTTTTGTTATATCTTGCTGCACTTCTGTCGTAAGCTTTGGTCATGTTTTCTTTTATTTGTTCACGTATAATTTCAAAATTTTCATTTGGCTTGGAAATAATGCGATGTTCAGATATAGATTGTAATTTTCTACCAAGTTTGTAGTCGGCTCCGCTCGAATACATGTGGTAACCAAAAAGTGCAAAGAATGGTGTAAAACCTATGGCGCTATGGAAAGAGTTTCTCAATGCACGGTCTATTTCGGACAAATAGAGACCCCAGTCTCGTTGATCTTCTTTTAAATATGCTCTAATTGCCGATAAAATACTCTGGTTTACTCTTTCTGATGCATTACTGCTAGGCTGATACACGGGATTTTTTATGTGATGAATTTTGTAAGAATCTATTAAATTTTTAAAAGCTTTCGAAACAAATTG
The DNA here is from genome assembly GCA_963931875.1 of Pollenia griseotomentosa. Taxonomy (NCBI): domain Eukaryota; kingdom Metazoa; phylum Arthropoda; class Insecta; order Diptera; family Polleniidae; genus Pollenia; species Pollenia griseotomentosa. Next base: position 99,758,587 of record OZ007561.1, on the reverse strand, counting down.
TGCACCATTATCTGTATGAATAGTTTCAGGGACGCCAAATTTGTGGAATATTTCGTGTGTCAAAAATTCTATCACATTTCCAGCTGTTGCCTCTTTCATGGCTTTTATAAAAGTATATTTCGTAAAATGGTCTAGGGCAATGAAAACATAACAGTTACCGCTTTTTGACCTTGGATATTTTCCCAAAAAGTCCAGATATAGCTTTTGAAAAGGTCTATCGGTAATAAATTGTTTCCCAATTTCAGGGCGTAGATTTCGGTTGCAGGGTTTGATTTCCTTGCAGGTTTGACAATTTTTAATATAGTTTTTGACTTGTTTCGCCATCTTTGGCCAGTAAAAGAATCTTTTTAATTTCTCCAGTGTTTTCATCGTACCACCGTGTGCTGATGTCACACTAGTATGAGCCTTTTCAATCAAAACCTGGGTGATATTGGGTGGAATCCAAATCTTCCGTTGATGATCTGTTTCATCATTCCTGTCAAAACTTGTTCTCTTAAACACTAGGCCGTCATCTACCTTCAAATCAGGCAATATATCCTTATTATTTGTTATATGTTCTATTAATTCTAAATATTCTTCGCTTTGAAATTCAGCTGTTTGGAAACCAAATAGATCTTCTAGGTTTATTTCATCTACGTTTATATCTTCTTTATGGATTCTAGAAAGCATGTCGGCTACGACGTTTTCGGACCCTTTCCTATGCTCAATCTCAAAGTCAAATGCCTGCAACTGGAGGGACCACCGAGCCAATCTTCCTGTCAAATCTTTCAATGACATTAGCCACTTAAGGCTAGCATGGTCAGTAACTATTGTAAAAGGCAACATTTCAACATATGGGCGAAATTTCTTTACAGCCATTACTGCCGCTAAACACTCTTTTTCGGTGACACTATAATTCTTTTGGCACGCATTTAATTTTTGGCTATAAAACGCTATCGGATGCTCTTCTTTGTGGTCGTTAATCTGGTATAAAACCGCGCCTATTCCATAGTCACATGCATCACACTGAATCCAAAATCTTCTAGTAAAATCTGCATGCCTTAATACTGGTGCTGATGTCAAAGCTTTTTTAAGATTCTAAAATGCTTCAATTGCCCCAGGGTTCATTGTAAATTTCTTAGTTTTTTTAAGAGTATCGGTCAACGGTGCAGATATAGTGGCAAAATCTCTGATGAATCTCCTATACCACCCGGCAGTTCCTAGAAAACTGCGCACTTCGCGAGGTGTTCTTGGTACTCTAATTTCTTTTATTGCCTTTACTTTTTCTGGATCTGTTTTTAGGCATCCTCCCCCAACTATGAAGCCAAGATATTTAAGCTGCTGAAAACAAAATTTAGATTTTTTAAGCCAATTGTGAGATTTGCTTTTCTTAGGCATATTACCACTTCTTTTAAGATTTGAAGATGATTTTCAAAATTGTTAGAAATCACCAACAAATCATCCAAATATATGAAGACATTCTCTTTAAGCCTCTGTGGGATAACCTTATCCATTAGTCTACATAGTCGCTGAGCAGCATTGCAAAGACCGAAAGGCATGACACGAAATTGGTAGAGTGGTCGACCGGTTACGGTGAACGCTGTATACTGTTTACTCTCTGCGTCCAATTCAACCTGCCAGAAAGCGAATTTTAAATCAACGCTACTTATAAAATATGTTTCGTCGATTCGACTAAGAATTCCGTCGATATTTTGAAGAGGGTAAGCGTCTTTAACTGTAATTTTGTTTAGCTTCCTCGCATCTAGGCAAAACCTATTTTTCCCTGGCTTTCTAACTATAGTAGTCCTATTTGACCATGGACTTTCGCTTTCCTCAATTACTTTCAGTGACAACATCGTGTCTATTTCCTGATATACAATATCTTGAACCGCCGGCGATAATGGGTAATGTCGGTCCTTAAATGGCTCGGCATTATCTATTAATTTTATAGAATGTTTTTCCAACTGTGTACAACCTAAACCTTCTTTCTCAAACGAAGGAAACAACTCAATTACCTCATTTAATTTTTGCCGTTGTTTTTCGTCTAGCACATGAGGGCTTGAATGATGCTCATTCGTTTCAAAATCTTCCGGTTTTTTTGTAATCACCTCAGCAATTTCAAAAACTTCCGGTGCTAGATTAAAGGCCCTCCAGAAATCTACACCTAAGTAAGCCTCTTGCTCCAAATCTGGGCATAAATAAAATAATATTGGCAATGTCTTTTCCTTAAACGTAACTTCTAAATTTACTGTCCCCAGCAATCTATGTTCTTCCCCTGCAGCGGTCGAAACGAGAGAATAAATTGGTTTGAAGCTAGCCTGAAGTGTTTCCATTAATTCCCTACATCCTTTCCCTAATAAACTTACTGATGCACCTGTATCTAATAACCCAGTGATTAAAGTTTTTCCTATGGCAATTTCGGCAAAAGCACGCGTATCACTCCCTCGATCAACTGATTTTATTGTTTCTATAGCTAATCTTCTAATTCTTCTTTTCTTTTTAAACTTATCTCTTAATTTTCTTATTCTATTAGAGATTATTCTACGGATTCCTAATTCCTCATTAAAAATTATATTTCTAACCTTCTCATAATTGTGCTGGCGTTTTTCAAGCGAATAAGTATGGCGCATTTCCGGAATAAACGTGTTAAACTTTTGTACCGCTTTAATTAAATTTATATTATGCTTTTTTACAGCTAATTCGCTGGCGGGTTTTCCCTGGAACGATAGTTTCCCGCCGCCGCTTCGTTCCTTAAAAAATTTCTCTCCTTACAGTTTGTTCAATTTGGAGAAATCGTATCCGGTTTGCCGCACCTATAGCAAAATAATGCTCTTTCTGCAGACAGACAGTCCATAAACATGTGACCCGTTTTCCGGCAATTCCAGCAAATAAGTGGATTTCTGGATGCTTGATTTTTCTCTAATTGGATTTCGGCCACCTCTTCATACTGATTCGGAGTTACCTCTGCTTGATGATTATGTTTTTCACTGATCTCATTCACATGCCTGTAGCGAGTTGTCGGAGTAGGCGTGTGCAACGGCTTTGCATCTTTTCGGCAGAATATTTTTTCCGCTTCGACGCGTTCCTGCCTAAGCTCCTCTACAGAACTGACTGCAATAGGGTAAACTCTACTCCTAATATCTTCCCTTAAATTCTTTTTTACCATCTTTATCATCTCTCTTTCAGGCATGGACATCTGTAAACGTGATCGCATTTGTATCATTGCAAAGAAAAAAGCATCAATCCCTTCACCAGGTTGCTGTTTTCTCTCAACCATATCACTCATTAGCTCAAAGCTGGATCTGGTTGATTGGTATTGCTTTAACAACGCTTCTTTTAAAGTACTCCATTCTGAGACGTAATTTGTTTGTATGAAGAGCCAGTACCACTTTTCGGCCACACCTTTAACAAACAAGTGAAAATTGTCTAACACTTCACTCCATGAAACACTATACTTTTGCTGAAGACGCTCCACACGGAAGACAAAATCCTCCACCGCCAATTTATTTGTATTACCATCGAATTCCAGTCCCCATTTATCGATTCGCATTTTTTGGTAAGTTCTATGATTAATATTATCAATACTCTCTACTGATGCCCTTGACGATTGGACTGAATTTCTTGGCGACACATTCGGAGGTTCTAAATTGCTACCACTACTGTTTTCTGTCGCTTCCATTTTTTCCCTAAGCTTCTTATTCTCCAGTTGGGTGTGCTGTTAAACTAAACTAATTTTTCCTACAGCGGCCGTTAACTCTGCCATCTGCCTTCTTATATCCCCAACTTGTGAAAACACGCCTTGTTCTATTTCCCTTCTTATTAATTCATCGCTTTCCCCCTGGTCCATTTCCTGTGGCCTTTGATAAGCAGCCGCACTAGTGCTAGGATTATTTGCGTTAATGGTCTGGGATTTATCGTGAATTTGGGGAACGTTACCCCCTGTATTCTGACTCATATCGGGATTTCTATCGATACTTTGCTTTCTACTAGGGGTATTCGATTTATAAGTTTTTCCAAACGCGTTGGGAGTAGACCTATTTAAATCAAATTGAACTTGTCTTGTTCTTTTTCTACTATAATTTCCCTCTGGAGGTTGAGACATATCCTACAGAGCTTTCACGGCGAAATTGTGTTCCCTATCTTGCGGAATAGAAAAACTTTGATTTAAAAAAAAACTATCTTGACAGAAACAATCCATTCAATTTTTCCTATATTAAAGAAAAATTAAAAATAAAATAATTGAGGCTATTATTATTTCTACTATTTTATCGTAATTCGAAAAATATGTATATTTTGTTTATTTGTCGGATTTTGGCATGAAGATGAGTTGAATAGTCTAAGTGGTTATTATATAAAAATTAAAAAAAAATAGTCATCTATAGTACATAAGACAAAATTACAAGCAATGAAGTCCCTATTCTTCCTATACGGTTATGCCCTTGATCAACTCCTCACAGAACATAAGATATAAGAAATCTCGGTATATTGAATAACTATCGATACAACAGACTCTGTAATTGCACAAAAACCTACATACAGCCGGTTATCGAATCATCATTCCTTCTTTTCCTGTATATTTAACTGAAACTACATATATTCAAATCAAAGTAAAACTATCAATACAATTGGAAAATTTTAATCCAAAAAAAAATATAAATTTTCCAAGCTATTGGCATTCTTTCTCCTTGTTTTGGACGATTTTCCCGCCCCGCCAATATTGACAATACAGAACTACCTTATACTTCCTTATAGAGACTTTTCTCCTAAGGGCTATAAAACTAGTATGTACCTACAACATTGGGTAAACAGTTATTTCGTTGGGCTATTAATAAAAACTAGTTGTCTATTTCTACATGCATAGCTGACATCACATGTACTCTAAATTACTTAAGGGACTTTAGTCAGTCTCCCAAGTTTATCCTATTCAGTTTGGGCGCCATTTATGTTACAGCCATAGTGACCAGTGAGGTTTCCGACTAGCAAAGTAAACTCATCTCAAGAGGTCCCAACCCTGCTCACCGGGTACGCTGCACACAAAAAAAAAATCAAGGTACTATCTAAAATTATTTAAAACAAACATGTACTAAAAGAATGACTTCTATTTTCAGGAAGCAGCTGTTTTGCCATCCAATTTGCCCACCCAACCATGTCACAAGAAGTCCCAACTATTCATTTTGTGACCCAACAATAACCAGCCGACTTCTGCTACCTCAACTCACCTTCATGCCGTTATTCCTTTCTAACTTTAAAACCAGCACATCCTTTCAACATGCGATAAAATTAATTATTCATATATACATATTTTTTTATTTAAATTCAATAATTTTCTAGCCTATACAGACACAAATTTTCATTAACTTATGCTAAAGATTTAAATACACAAAATAAACACTAAAATTTAACATTAACAATTCTTCCTATTAAGTACCGTAAAAGACTATATTTTCCAATAATAATTTTTCCAAAAAAAAATTTATATATGCCTTAACGTAATTCTTTCTTTTTATTTATTTATTTTCCCTTACCCCTCCCTTAACTACTTCGTTCTTTACTAGCACAGATCAACCTTTTCTTTCCTTTAGTCCAAAATTTCTATTTATTATTTATTTCAAAACCTGAAGGAGCTCCCTAAGATTCTAGTTTTGTTCTACTACTCTACACATATATAATTCAAATAAACCAAAGATTGATTTTTGCCTAGTTATTAGAACTGAAATGTAATTTCCGGTTTAAATAAATAAATAAATGTTAACACGATTAAAATATCGATAATTATATCTACTTTGAGATGGTAATGTTTTTACTTTTTCCTATTCATAAACCGTTTACTGTACTGTACAAACAAAATTTCCTTCTTTTTCCTTTTCTCTTTTAACAAAGACTTATACTAACGCTATACCGTAAAATGACTTAATTAATGCAAAAAAATAGAAAAATAAAAATTAACGGTCTAATTTATAAAAATTTCTTGTTTCAGCTTTAATGCTTACAATAGTTATCAAACACTTTTTGTTTTATAAGCCATTAATAAAAAGTCAGATTTATAAACGCTTAATAGGAGTGGATTAACAATTAAACGTTTATATTACTTTTGTATTTTTATGTTGGCAACAACATGTTATTTTAATTGTAATTTTTGTAATAGTGATGCATACAACTGGGGATTAAACAATACGAGATCATACAACGAACGAATTTTAAGTGAATTTCTGTTTTGTTTTCAATTTAAAATAAATTTTTGTTTTTTAAAACGTAATATTTAAAATAATTTTATGTTTTTTTTTTTTTTTTTTGTTAATAAAATACATACTACATATTGAAATAGAAGCGAAATATGTAAATCATTTATTAGCAATATCAAATTTTTACTGCTCAAACTCTGTTGGTTCCACAAAAGATTATACAGCTTTATGTTTAATGAATAGTTTAACCAATTTTTATTACATTTTTTATACGCAGATGATTTGAAAATAAAACCTCCTAAGTTTTAACAAAACATTTTTAGCCACATATAACTGCCTAAATATTTTAGGTTAAAATGTTTTTACCTGGAACAATATCATTTACCTCAATAGCAATGTTGTGAAGTACTGCTGGGGCGATAATCAATGTTTTCCCTTTTGCCAGATAAACCGTCAACCCATCTAACAAGCAGCGAAATCGTTGCTTCCAAGCCCCAAAGCAACGTTTAACAGAGTTTCTAGTGCTTATCTGTGCAGCATTATATTTGTTCTCCTTTTCATTCTGTGGTTTGGATAGTGGGGAGAATAAATAAGTCTGCAGCTTATATCCTGAGTCTCCCAACAAAATACCTTTGAAATCTCCGCTTTCAAGTTTAATAGTTGACTCATTTAAAATACGGCAGTAAATCTACAAATTGTTTTTTTAACTTCAATTTAATAAGCGCTTTTTTGGTAATTGCTGAAATAAATTTATAAAGTTATAAATTTAATTTCGTCGGGAGGATTCTGGTGGACACATTTTTACAAAAAATTAGTTTTAAATCAATTCTATATAACAATAATAGCGCCCTCTTTTTTTAACATTTTATCCCTTTTTTGATAGCTCGAATTTATTAAGAGATTTTGAGTTCTAGCATTGCCTGATATCTTTAATTTTACAGTTCTCTAAACATTGTTTTGCTTCTTTCTTCACTTTTTGTGCTATGAAGCAAATTTTTGATGCAAAATTTAAAATATTATTGTTTGTAATTGCTGTGCTGCATGTTCCATTCAAAGCATGCAGAACAAAACATTTTTGTTCCGTGCGGCAAACAAGTAACTAACAGACGATACACTATGTGGTTTCTACTTTGTGTTTGCTTTAACAAATACTTTACCTATTTGAAGGACATTTTAAAATATAAGTGTAATGAATGGTTAAAAAAGGTTTGCAATATTTGAAATAAATATTAATAGCTTTTTATATTTTATGCAAAAAGTTATAACGACTTTAAAATTCAACAGAAAACATATCTAGCGACCCACATTATTTTAGCAAAAAAATCTATCGAGCAGTTTATATTTAAAATTAATTCAAACACTAGTTATCGTTTTTCTAGAGAAAAAAATTTTATGCGTATTAAACTTTTTTATTAAAATAAATAAAAAGACAAAAAAGTTTAATTTTTCGTGCAATTATTAAAATTTTATTTTAACAAACATTGAAATGTCAACTTATTAAACGCTTAAAGTAGGGTAAAGGCTACAATAAATATTTTAAATTTATGAAATGTTTATTAAAGGTTTAATAGGCTATTAAACATTTATAAATACTCTTTTTTCGACTTTTGCTTATTAATGACTTATAAAGCTGCAATGATGCGTTTATAAATTAGACTGATATTATGTATAAAAAAATTCGAAGAAGATACCTAACCCAATTAGTAATTTTAACAAAAATTTTAGGCAATACTTATTGTATAAATTACCAATTATTTAAGACAATAAAACTTAGTTTTTTCTTTTTATATAAAAATAAATTGCCTATGCACGCCTTGGTAAAATTACCTAAATTATTTTTTTGTGTGTAGTTGTTCTTAATAATGAAACTATCGTTTTCTTCATATACTTAGTACTAAAAATTATTCGCTGTACAAGAACAAAATTACATTTAAAAAAATTCAAAAATTTTAACGAAAAAGTAAAAAAACTAAAAACGTAAATAAAATTGATAAAATAAATGCAGTTAATTATAAATAATGATGCAAATTTTTAAATGATTATTTTTTAAATGTATGTATGTATGTATGTATGTATTACACAAAAAAGTTTCAGTCAGCTGTTTTGGTTATAAAAACAAAATCTAGCTAATGTCAAAAAATTGCAACTTAAACGAACTAGATTTTGAAGCAGATTTAAAATGAAATCTACAAGATTTCGGTCTAAGGTAAATGGGCTTTTAAATATATTTAAGTCAATTTAGATTAAGCTCCTGGCAACATTGGTGATAACTATGTTTTTTAATTTTTGACATATTTTCTTTATTTTTATTAATTCTTTTAATAATAAACAAAAAAGTATAATATCGGAAACATAAAATAAAAAACTTCAAATAAATGAACATACATACATAACTTAAAATAGAGAATCTTAAATAAAAAAAAATACTCTGAATTTGTGTTCAGAAATAGGATAGCCTCAATAATATCTGGCTTCATTGATGCTCTCAAATCGGATTTTATGATTCTGAGAGCAGAAAATAATCGTTCTACCGAGACTTGTGTCGGCGTCAATGCCGTTGTTATCAGAGCAGCATCCTGTAGCTCGTTTCTGTATTTCTCGCATCGTAAAATTTCTTACATGAAGTGTGAAACAAAAAATTCCATCGTTTCTCGATTTATGAGATAAAAGTGTTTCTGTATTTGAATGCGAAAACAGACACAACAAATTCTGTTTATACTGGAATACTTCCAGTAATTAAGTGTCAAATAAAAGCGAAACGTCAACAAAAGAAATAAATATAATAAAAACAGGGCTGCCACATTTGACGAGTTATCGTCATCTTGACGATTTTTTGTTCCGATATTAACAAAGTGACGTTTTGATGATTTTTTCTAAAAAAGTGACGAAAGCAAAAACAAAATCAAAAATATTTTATAATTTTGTTGTTACTTTCTATAGAAATGTATCTTGAATTTTTAAATTTCAAACACTTCTATTTTGTGGCGTTGAAAATTGAAAAAAAAAGTAATATGAATGTCTGTAGAAAGCAACAACAAATTGATAAAATATTTTTGATTTTATTTTTGCTTTTAATGAAATTGTTGGCGTTGCGTTTTACACTATAAGCCCCTTAGTCTTCGAAATAAGATAATTGTAAATATTTTTATATGTTTGTTTATTAGAAAAAAAGATATCTTTAGAAACAAGGCTGCTTAAATTTTTATATTTATCCCTATTGTGAAAATTGTCCTCGAAATTGTTTGTTTCTTCCCTAAAAAATGTATCGGCAAAAGAAAAATTTCGAGGGAAAGTAATGGACCGACTTGGCTTATTTTGAACATTTAATACTTCTTATATACATATACAAAATATGATTGATATTTGATATTCTTATCTTATATGTACACTTTTGTGCCAAAACTATTATTCCGGCAAGAAAGAAATTTGTTTGTCTCCCAGTAAAAACTTTTTCAAAATGGGTAGCTTCTTTCACTCGTTATTAAGTAGCTTTCTTCCATAAGAACTTCGATAACTACTTTTTTCTGGATGTATTAAGATAAAAAAAAAATGACTTACTTTTGAATTTGTTCTTTTTGGCACAACCCTTGTAAAATTCATTAGTTTTTCAGTAGAATTGTATGTAGTGCTTTTATATGTTTCTGATTACTTAACATATTATTTTGTAGGCGAAGATTTTACTGGGTCTTTAACCCGTTTATTTATGAACCGATTTTTTTAATTTTAACTACAAGGTATTCTACTAAGTCTATTTCAGGTAAAAAAGAAAAAGATTATAGGAATAGGTAAATTAAAGATTTATATCTCAATTATTAAATAATAATTATTAAATACCCATGAACTTTAACTATGTTTTTGTTTGATTATTTTTTAATAAAAGTCGAAACAAATTTGTTTAAAATTGATTTTAAATTGCACGATTTTTAAAACAAAAAAGACGATCTTTTTTATTTTTTTCTCAGGAAATTGACGATTTTGACACAAATTTATCTGGCAGCACTGATTAAAACCAAAACAAGAAAAGGCTAACAAAAATTTTAACTAACAAAATATAACAATTGTTTTTTGTTTATTTTCATCATATAAATTATGCATTTATCATTTATATTCCTTCTGTTTTTTTATTTATTTAAAAAAAATAGTATATAAACATATTTTAAATTCAAAATATCTTCATTTTGTTTTTCTCGCCACCAATTTCAAATGTGACTTATTTTGACAGTTCTTGAAAGAAACTTTTCGCAAAATATTTTTATAGAAACACTTTTTCTCGCATCCTTCCAATAATTGCTGGAAAATTATTTAAATGACAGATAATTCTCGCAAAAAAAAGATACAGAAACACTTGTGTGAGAAAAACCATTTTTTGTTTCATTTTTCACTGTTTCTGTCCCGATTCACTGGTTTCATTCGGAAAATTTTACGATGCGAGAAATACAGAAACATTATCCCTACCTATTAGAGCAATAGCCAACTGCTGAATTTTTACTAAAAAGAAAAACCATAGTGGCAATCCGCATAATCAAGTGATCCCTAAAAAAATTCACGTAATTGGCTTGTATACCAATAACCCACAAAATAAATTTTAAGGCAAAATATGTAAGTACATATATATTCTTGTGTTAATTTGTTTTATTTAAATTATAATTATTTTTAATTTTCCTTATTTCCTGTTCCATTTCATTCGTCATTTCATTTAGTTATAATTAATTTTTTCTATTTTTAAATCATCATCAATTTATATTTCCGTATGGATCATCTTTAAACCACGGTAAAGCCTCTATTTTTTTCCTTTGTATGGATTGTAGCTGCTCTAAAGGTATGGCCGTATCTCCGTAACTCTTTATAATCGTATAAAGGAGTTTAGAGACTACAATGTTCCCAGGGTCTTTAACCATTGCACCCTAAGGATACATTACGGGAAGTATTTCTGTGACCATATGTGATATAGAGTTTACTTTGTGTTTCTTATTATTTTTTTTTCTTTATAGGTTTGCTGGATCACCCAAGTCTTAATTTCGGCTGCAAAATATGCATTTCCACAAAAAAAGGAGGACAACACAACAAACATTTCTATCACTGATGTATCACAGATTTTCTTATTCTAATATTGCACTAAAGGACTGGTACGTAACCCTATTCTATTTTGTCAAGTCTATGTCAGGTACTAAATAATTTATCACAGGTATTAAAGGAAAATTGTCAAAATTAAAAAAAAACGGGACAACACCACAAACATTTCGTAGTCCATTTCATAAACTTATTGAAATTCTTACTATTCTCAACAATTTATACTTTAATATCTTTCACGTGATAAATCCCTATAGATTTTCCCTCTAAAGACTCTAGTTCGTATAAGTTGTTTCCTACCGGTCGAACCACTCTACATTTTAAGAACTTTCGACAAAATTTCGCATTTATGTTCTTTGCAAAGTTGCTCTGTACCATATTTCTTCGGTAAACTTCTTGACCAGGTAAAAATTTAACTATACGAGCTCTTTTGTTATATCTTGCTGCACTTCTGTCGTAAGCTTTGGTCATGTTTTCTTTTATTTGTTCACGTATAATTTCAAAATTTTCATTTGGCTTGGAAATAATGCGATGTTCAGATATAGATTGTAATTTTCTACCAAGTTTGTAGTCGGCTCCGCTCGAATACATGTGGTAACCAAAAAGTGCAAAGAATGGTGTAAAACCTATGGCGCTATGGAAAGAGTTTCTCAATGCACGGTCTATTTCGGACAAATAGAGACCCCAGTCTCGTTGATCTTCTTTTAAATATGCTCTAATTGCCGATAAAATACTCTGGTTTACTCTTTCTGATGCATTACTGCTAGGCTGATACACGGGATTTTTTATGTGATGAATTTTGTAAGAATCTATTAAATTTTTAAAAGCTTTCGAAACAAATTGTGCACCATTATCTGTATGAATAGTTTCAGGGACGCCAAATTTGTGGAATATTTCGTGTGTCAAAAATTCTATCACATTTCCAGCTGTTGCCTCTTTCATGGCTTTTATAAAAGTATATTTCGTAAAATGGTCTAGGGCAATGAAAACATAACAGTTACCGCTTTTTGACCTTGGATATTTTCCCAAAAAGTCCAGATATAGCTTTTGAAAAGGTCTATCGGTAATAAATTGTTTCCCAATTTCAGGGCGTAGATTTCGGTTGCAGGGTTTGATTTCCTTGCAGGTTTGACAATTTTTAATATAGTTTTTGACTTGTTTCGCCATCTTTGGCCAGTAAAAGAATCTTTTTAATTTCTCCAGTGTTTTCATCGTACCACCGTGTGCTGATGTCACACTAGTATGAGCCTTTTCAATCAAAACCTGGGTGATATTGGGTGGAATCCAAATCTTCCATTGATGATCTGTTTCATCATTCCTGTCAAAACTTGTTCTCTTAAACACTAGGCCGTCATCTACCTTCAAATCAGGCAATATATCCTTATTATTTGTTATATGTTCTATTAATTCTAAATATTCTTCGCTTTGAAATTCAGCTGTTTGGAAACCAAATAGATCTTCTAGGTTTATTTCATCTACGTTTATATCTTCTTTATGGATTCTAGAAAGCATGTCGGCTACGACGTTTTCGGACCCTTTCCTATGCTCAATCTCAAAGTCAAATGCCTGCAACTGGAGGGACCACCGAGCCAATCTTCCTGTCAAATCTTTCAATGACATTAGCCACTTAAGGCTAGCATGGTCAGTAACTATTGTAAAAGGCAACATTTCAACATATGGGCGAAATTTCTTTACAGCCATTACTGCCGCTAAACACTCTTTTTCGGTGACACTATAATTCTTTTGGCACGCATTTAATTTTTGGCTATAAAACGCTATCGGATGCTCTTCTTTGTGGTCGTTAATCTGGTATAAAACCGCGCCTATTCCATAGTCACATGCATCACACTGAATCCAAAATCTTCTAGTAAAATCTGCATGCCTTAATACTGGTGCTGATGTCAAAGCTTTTTTAAGATTCTAAAATGCTTCAATTGCCCCAGGGTTCATTGTAAATTTCTTAGTTTTTTTAAGAGTATCGGTCAACGGTGCAGATATAGTGGCAAAATCTCTGATGAATCTCCTATACCACCCGGCAGTTCCTAGAAAACTGCGCACTTCGCGAGGTGTTCTTGGTACTCTAATTTCTTTTATTGCCTTTACTTTTTCTGGATCTGTTTTTAGGCATCCTCCCCCAACTATGAAGCCAAGATATTTAAGCTGCTGAAAACAAAATTTAGATTTTTTAAGCCAATTGTGAGATTTGCTTTTCTTAGGCATATTACCACTTCTTTTAAGATTTGAAGATGATTTTCAAAATTGTTAGAAATCACCAACAAATCATCCAAATATATGAAGACATTCTCTTTAAGCCTCTGTGGGATAACCTTATCCATTAGTCTACATAGTCGCTGAGCAGCATTGCAAAGACCGAAAGGCATGACACGAAATTGGTAGAGTGGTCGACCGGTTACGGTGAACGCTGTATACTGTTTACTCTCTGCGTCCAATTCAACCTGCCAGAAAGCGAATTTTAAATCAACGCTACTTATAAAATATGTTTCGTCGATTCGACTAAGAATTCCGTCGATATTTTGAAGAGGGTAAGCGTCTTTAACTGTAATTTTGTTTAGCTTCCTCGCATCTAGGCAAAACCTATTTTTCCCTGGCTTTCTAACTATAGTAGTCCTATTTGACCATGGACTTTCGCTTTCCTCAATTACTTTCAGTGACAACATCGTGTCTATTTCCTGATATACAATATCTTGAACCGCCGGCGATAATGGGTAATGTCGGTCCTTAAATGGCTCGGCATTATCTATTAATTTTATAGAATGTTTTTCCAACTGTGTACAACCTAAACCTTCTTTCTCAAACGAAGGAAACAACTCAATTACCTCATTTAATTTTTGCCGTTGTTTTTCGTCTAGCACATGAGGGCTTGAATGATGCTCATTCGTTTCAAAATCTTCCGGTTTTTTTGTAATCACCTCAGCAATTTCAAAAACTTCCGGTGCTAGATTAAAGGCCCTCCAGAAATCTACACCTAAGTAAGCCTCTTGCTCCAAATCTGGGCATAAATAAAATAATATTGGCAATGTCTTTTCCTTAAACGTAACTTCTAAATTTACTGTCCCCAGCAATCTATGTTCTTCCCCTGCAGCGGTCGAAACGAGAGAATAAATTGGTTTGAAGCTAGCCTGAAGTGTTTCCATTAATTCCCTACATCCTTTCCCTAATAAACTTACTGATGCACCTGTATCTAATAACCCAGTGATTAAAGTTTTTCCTATGGCAATTTCGGCAAAAGCACGCGTATCACTCCCTCGATCAACTGATTTTATTGTTTCTATAGCTAATCTTCTAATTCTTCTTTTCTTTTTAAACTTATCTCTTAATTTTCTTATTCTATTAGAGATTATTCTACGGATTCCTAATTCCTCATTAAAAATTATATTTCTAACCTTCTCATAATTGTGCTGGCGTTTTTCAAGCGAATAAGTATGGCGCATTTCCGGAATAAACGTGTTAAACTTTTGTACCGCTTTAATTAAATTTATATTTTGCTTTTTTACAGCTAATTCGCTGGCGGGTTTTCCCTGGAACGATAGTTTCCCGCCGCCGCTTCGTTCCTTAAAAAATTTCTCTCCTTACAGTTTGTTCAATTTGGAGAAATCGTATCCGGTTTGCCGCACCTATAGCAAAATAATGCTCTTTCTGCAGACAGACAGTCCATAAACATGTGACCCGTTTTCCGGCAATTCCAGCAAATAAGTGGATTTCTGGATGCTTGATTTTTCTCTAATTGGATTTCGGCCACCTCTTCATACTGATTCGGAGTTACCTCTGCTTGATGATTATGTTTTTCACTGATCTCATTCACATGCCTGTAGCGAGTTGTCGGAGTAGGCGTGTGCAACGGCTTTGCATCTTTTCGGCAGAATATTTTTTCCGCTTCGACGCGTTCCTGCCTAAGCTCCTCTACAGAACTGACTGCAATAGGGTAAACTCTACTCCTAATATCTTCCCTTAAATTCTTTTTTACCATCTTTATCATCTCTCTTTCAGGCATGGACATCTGTAAACGTGATCGCATTTGTATCATTGCAAAGAAAAAAGCATCAATCCCTTCACCAGGTTGCTGTTTTCTCTCAACCATATCACTCATTAGCTCAAAGCTGGATCTGGTTGATTGGTATTGCTTTAACAACGCTTCTTTTAAAGTACTCCATTCTGAGACGTAATTTGTTTGTATGAAGAGCCAGTACCACTTTTCGGCCACACCTTTAACAAACAAGTGAAAATTGTCTAACACTTCACTCCATGAAACACTATACTTTTGCTGAAGACGCTCCACACGGAAGACAAAATCCTCCACCGCCAATTTATTTGTATTACCATCGAATTCCAGTCCCCATTTATCGATTCGCATTTTTTGGTAAGTTCTATGATTAATATTATCAATACTCTCTACTGATGCCCTTGACGATTGGACTGAATTTCTTGGCGACACATTCGGAGGTTCTAAATTGCTACCACTACTGTTTTCTGTCGCTTCCATTTTTTCCCTAAGCTTCTTATTCTCCAGTTGGGTGTGCTGTTAAACTAAACTAATTTTTCCTACAGCGGCCGTTAACTCTGCCATCTGCCTTCTTATATCCCCAACTTGTGAAAACACGCCTTGTTCTATTTCCCTTCTTATTAATTCATCGCTTTCCCCCTGGTCCATTTCCTGTGGCCTTTGATAAGCAGCCGCACTAGTGCTAGGATTATTTGCGTTAATGGTCTGGGATTTATCGTGAATTTGGGGAACGTTACCCCCTGTATTCTGACTCATATCGGGATTTCTATCGATACTTTGCTTTCTACTAGGGGTATTCGATTTATAAGTTTTTCCAAACGCGTTGGGAGTAGACCTATTTAAATCAAATTGAACTTGTCTTGTTCTTTTTCTACTATAATTTCCCTCTGGAGGTTGAGACATATCCTACAGAGCTTTCACGGCGAAATTGTGTTCCCTATCTTGCGGAATAGAAAAACTTTGATTTAAAAAAAAACTATCTTGACAGAAACAATCCATTCAATTTTTCCTATATTAAAGAAAAATTAAAAATAAAATAATTGAGGCTATTATTATTTCTACTATTTTATCGTAATTCGAAAAATATGTATATTTTGTTTATTTGTCGGATTTTGGCATGAAGATGAGTTGAATAGTCTAAGTGGTTATTATATAAAAATTAAAAAAAAATAGTCATCTATAGTACATAAGACAAAATTACAAGCAATGAAGTCCCTATTCTTCCTATACGGTTATGCCCTTGATCAACTCCTCACAGAACATAAGATATAAGAAATCTCGGTATATTGAATAACTATCGATACAACAGACTCTGTAATTGCACAAAAACCTACATACAGCCGGTTATCGAATCATCATTCCTTCTTTTCCTGTATATTTAACTGAAACTACATATATTCAAATCAAAGTAAAACTATCAATACAATTGGAAAATTTTAATCCAAAAAAAAATATAAATTTTCCAAGCTATTGGCATTCTTTCTCCTTGTTTTGGACGATTTTCCCGCCCCGCCAATATTGACAATACAGAACTACCTTATACTTCCTTATAGAGACTTTTCTCCTAAGGGCTATAAAACTAGTATGTACCTACAACATTGGGTAAACAGTTATTTCGTTGGGCTATTAATAAAAACTAGTTGTCTATTTCTACATGCATAGCTGACATCACATGTACTCTAAATTACTTAAGGGACTTTAGTCAGTCTCCCAAGTTTATCCTATTCAGTTTGGGCGCCATTTATGTTACAGCCATAGTGACCAGTGAGGTTTCCGACTAGCAAAGTAAACTCATCTCAAGAGGTCCCAACCCTGCTCACCGGGTACGCTGCACACAAAAAAAAAAATCAAGGTACTATCTAAAATTATTTAAAACAAACATGTACTAAAAGAATGACTTCTATTTTCAGGAAGCAGCTGTTTTGCCATCCAATTTGCCCACCCAACCATGTCACAAGAAGTCCCAACTATTCATTTTGTGACCCAACAATAACCAGCCGACTTCTGCTACCTCAACTCACCTTCATGCCGTTATTCCTTTCTAACTTTAAAACCAGCACATCCTTTCAACATGCGATAAAATTAATTATTCATATATACATATTTTTTTATTTAAATTCAATAATTTTCTAGCCTATACAGACACAAATTTTCATTAACTTATGCTAAAGATTTAAATACACAAAATAAACACTAAAATTTAACATTAACAATTCTTCCTATTAAGTACCGTAAAAGACTATATTTTCCAATAATAATTTTTCCAAAAAAAAATTTATATATGCCTTAACGTAATTCTTTCTTTTTATTTATTTATTTTCCCTTACCCCTCCCTTAACTACTTCGTTCTTTACTAGCACAGATCAACCTTTTCTTTCCTTTAGTCCAAAATTTCTATTTATTATTTATTTCAAAACCTGAAGGAGCTCCCTAAGATTCTAGTTTTGTTCTACTACTCTACACATATATAATTCAAATAAACCAAAGATTGATTTTTGCCTAGTTATTAGAACTGAAATGTAATTTCCGGTTTAAATAAATAAATAAATGTTAACACGATTAAAATATCGATAATTATATCTACTTTGAGATGGTAATGTTTTTACTTTTTCCTATTCATAAACCGTTTACTGTACTGTACAAACAAAATTTCCTTCTTTTTCCTTTTCTCTTTTAACAAAGACTTATACTAACGCTATACCGTAAAATGACTTAATTAATGCAAAAAAATAGAAAAATAAAAATTAACGGTCTAATTTATAAAAATTTCTTGTTTCAGCTTTAATGCTTACAATAGTTATCAAACACTTTTTGTTTTATAAGCCATTAATAAAAAGTCAGATTTATAAACGCTTAATAGGAGTGGATTAACAATTAAACGTTTATATTACTTTTGTATTTTTATGTTGGCAACAACATGTTATTTTAATTGTAATTTTTGTAATAGTGATGCATACAACTGGGGATTAAACAATACGAGATCATACAACGAACGAATTTTAAGTGAATTTCTGTTTTGTTTTCAATTTAAAATAAATTTTTGTTTTTTAAAACGTAATATTTAAAATAATTTTATGTTTTTTTTTTTTTTTTTTGTTAATAAAATACATACTACATATTGAAATAGAAGCGAAATATGTAAATCATTTATTAGCAATATCAAATTTTTACTGCTCAAACTCTGTTGGTTCCACAAAAGATTATACAGCTTTATGTTTAATGAATAGTTTAACCAATTTTTATTACATTTTTTATACGCAGATGATTTGAAAATAAAACCTCCTAAGTTTTAACAAAACATTTTTAGCCACATATAACTGCCTAAATATTTTAGGTTAAAATGTTTTTACCTGGAACAATATCATTTACCTCAATAGCAATGTTGTGAAGTACTGCTGGGGCGATAATCAATGTTTTCCCTTTTGCCAGATAAACCGTCAACCCATCTAACAAGCAGCGAAATCGTTGCTTCCAAGCCCCAAAGCAACGTTTAACAGAGTTTCTAGTGCTTATCTGTGCAGCATTATATTTGTTCTCCTTTTCATTCTGTGGTTTGGATAGTGGGGAGAATAAATAAGTCTGCAGCTTATATCCTGAGTCTCCCAACAAAATACCTTTGAAATCTCCGCTTTCAAGTTTAATAGTTGACTCATTTAAAATACGGCAGTAAATCTACAAATTGTTTTTTTAACTTCAATTTAATAAGCGCTTTTTTGGTAATTGCTGAAATAAATTTATAAAGTTATAAATTTAATTTCGTCGGGAGGATTCTGGTGGACACATTTTTACAAAAAATTAGTTTTAAATCAATTCTATATAACAATAATAGCGCCCTCTTTTTTTAACATTTTATCCCTTTTTTGATAGCTCGAATTTATTAAGAGATTTTGAGTTCTAGCATTGCCTGATATCTTTAATTTTACAGTTCTCTAAACATTGTTTTGCTTCTTTCTTCACTTTTTGTGCTATGAAGCAAATTTTTGATGCAAAATTTAAAATATTATTGTTTGTAATTGCTGTGCTGCATGTTCCATTCAAAGCATGCAGAACAAAACATTTTTGTTCCGTGCGGCAAACAAGTAACTAACAGACGATACACTATGTGGTTTCTACTTTGTGTTTGCTTTAACAAATACTTTACCTATTTGAAGGACATTTTAAAATATAAGTGTAATGAATGGTTAAAAAAGGTTTGCAATATTTGAAATAAATATTAATAGCTTTTTATATTTTATGCAAAAAGTTATAACGACTTTAAAATTCAACAGAAAACATATCTAGCGACCCACATTATTTTAGCAAAAAAATCTATCGAGCAGTTTATATTTAAAATTAATTCAAACACTAGTTATCGTTTTTCTAGAGAAAAAAATTTTATGCGTATTAAACTTTTTTATTAAAATAAATAAAAAGACAAAAAAGTTTAATTTTTCGTGCAATTATTAAAATTTTATTTTAACAAACATTGAAATGTCAACTTATTAAACGCTTAAAGTAGGGTAAAGGCTACAATAAATATTTTAAATTTATGAAATGTTTATTAAAGGTTTAATAGGCTATTAAACATTTATAAATACTCTTTTTTCGACTTTTGCTTATTAATGACTTATAAAGCTGCAATGATGCGTTTATAAATTAGACTGATATTATGTATAAAAAAATTCGAAGAAGATACCTAACCCAATTAGTAATTTTAACAAAAATTTTAGGCAATACTTATTGTATAAATTACCAATTATTTAAGACAATAAAACTTAGTTTTTTCTTTTTATATAAAAATAAATTGCCTATGCACGCCTTGGTAAAATTACCTAAATTATTTTTTTGTGTGTAGTTGTTCTTAATAATGAAACTATCGTTTTCTTCATATACTTAGTACTAAAAATTATTCGCTGTACAAGAACAAAATTACATTTAAAAAAATTCAAAAATTTTAACGAAAAAGTAAAAAAACTAAAAACGTAAATAAAATTGATAAAATAAATGCAGTTAATTATAAATAATGATGCAAATTTTTAAATGATTATTTTTTAAATGTATGTATGTATGTATGTATGTATTACACAAAAAAGTTTCAGTCAGCTGTTTTGGTTATAAAAACAAAATCTAGCTAATGTCAAAAAATTGCAACTTAAACGAACTAGATTTTGAAGCAGATTTAAAATGAAATCTACAAGATTTCGGTCTAAGGTAAATGGGCTTTTAAATATATTTAAGTCAATTTAGATTAAGCTCCTGGCAACATTGGTGATAACTATGTTTTTTAATTTTTGACATATTTTCTTTATTTTTATTAATTCTTTTAATAATAAACAAAAAAGTATAATATCGGAAACATAAAATAAAAAACTTCAAATAAATGAACATACATACATAACTTAAAATAGAGAATCTTAAATAAAAAAAAATACTCTGAATTTGTGTTCAGAAATAGGATAGCCTCAATAATATCTGGCTTCATTGATGCTCTCAAATCGGATTTTATGATTCTGAGAGCAGAAAATAATCGTTCTACCGAGACTTGTGTCGGCGTCAATGCCGTTGTTATCAGAGCAGCATCCTGTAGCTCGTTTCTGTATTTCTCGCATCGTAAAATTTCTTACATGAAGTGTGAAACAAAAAATTCCATCGTTTCTCGATTTATGAGATAAAAGTGTTTCTGTATTTGAATGCGAAAACAGACACAACAAATTCTGTTTATACTGGAATACTTCCAGTAATTAAGTGTCAAATAAAAGCGAAACGTCAACAAAAGAAATAAATATAATAAAAACAGGGCTGCCACATTTGACGAGTTATCGTCATCTTGACGATTTTTTGTTCCGATATTAACAAAGTGACGTTTTGATGATTTTTTCTAAAAAAGTGACGAAAGCAAAAACAAAATCAAAAATATTTTATAATTTTGTTGTTACTTTCTATAGAAATGTATCTTGAATTTTTAAATTTCAAACACTTCTATTTTGTGGCGTTGAAAATTGAAAAAAAAAGTAATATGAATGTCTGTAGAAAGCAACAACAAATTGATAAAATATTTTTGATTTTATTTTTGCTTTTAATGAAATTGTTGGCGTTGCGTTTTACACTATAAGCCCCTTAGTCTTCGAAATAAGATAATTGTAAATATTTTTATATGTTTGTTTATTAGAAAAAAAGATATCTTTAGAAACAAGGCTGCTTAAATTTTTATATTTATCCCTATTGTGAAAATTGTCCTCGAAATTGTTTGTTTCTTCCCTAAAAAATGTATCGGCAAAAGAAAAATTTCGAGGGAAAGTAATGGACCGACTTGGCTTATTTTGAACATTTAATACTTCTTATATACATATACAAAATATGATTGATATTTGATATTCTTATCTTATATGTACACTTTTGTGCCAAAACTATTATTCCGGCAAGAAAGAAATTTGTTTGTCTCCCAGTAAAAACTTTTTCAAAATGGGTAGCTTCTTTCACTCGTTATTAAGTAGCTTTCTTCCATAAGAACTTCGATAACTACTTTTTTCTGGATGTATTAAGATAAAAAAAAAATGACTTACTTTTGAATTTGTTCTTTTTGGCACAACCCTTGTAAAATTCATTAGTTTTTCAGTAGAATTGTATGTAGTGCTTTTATATGTTTCTGATTACTTAACATATTATTTTGTAGGCGAAGATTTTACTGGGTCTTTAACCCGTTTATTTATGAACCGATTTTTTTAATTTTAACTACAAGGTATTCTACTAAGTCTATTTCAGGTAAAAAAGAAAAAGATTATAGGAATAGGTAAATTAAAGATTTATATCTCAATTATTAAATAATAATTATTAAATACCCATGAACTTTAACTATGTTTTTGTTTGATTATTTTTTAATAAAAGTCGAAACAAATTTGTTTAAAATTGATTTTAAATTGCACGATTTTTAAAACAAAAAAGACGATCTTTTTTATTTTTTTCTCAGGAAATTGACGATTTTGACACAAATTTATCTGGCAGCACTGATTAAAACCAAAACAAGAAAAGGCTAACAAAAATTTTAACTAACAAAATATAACAATTGTTTTTTGTTTATTTTCATCATATAAATTATGCATTTATCATTTATATTCCTTCTGTTTTTTTATTTATTTAAAAAAAATAGTATATAAACATATTTTAAATTCAAAATATCTTCATTTTGTTTTTCTCGCCACCAATTTCAAATGTGACTTATTTTGACAGTTCTTGAAAGAAACTTTTCGCAAAATATTTTTATAGAAACACTTTTTCTCGCATCCTTCCAATAATTGCTGGAAAATTATTTAAATGACAGATAATTCTCGCAAAAAAAAGATACAGAAACACTTGTGTGAGAAAAACCATTTTTTGTTTCATTTTTCACTGTTTCTGTCCCGATTCACTGGTTTCATTCGGAAAATTTTACGATGCGAGAAATACAGAAACGGGCTACTGGATAATTTCAGGATATCTTGGAATTGCGTTTTTTATTGTAACATTTATAGAACGATCAAATTTCTCTACTTCATTTAATGCCTGGTAAAAGTCTATTTTAAATTTAGCTAATATTGTTGGAGTTTCTTTTTCTACACTACTTTTTAATGAATTTAAGCTACAACGCTTGGTCTGCTCCTGCTCGTCTAAAAATTTTTCAAAATCATCTTTAAAGGACTCAGTATTTATATTTGATGGAGAGTTATCATCATGTTTTTCATCTTGCAACTGTATGCCTTTTATACGAACAGCTAATTCATATAAAGCACTTTTAGCTCTAATTTTACGTTCCTCGGTAAGTAACACCCGGACCATAGGATCGACGTATATACCTGCAAGAAGGATATCATTGCCTAGGAGAGTAATTTCTCTGCGTAACATTGAATCCTTGATTGCGTCTGCTATTTTACAATTAGTTTTAGAAAAACGGAAAATAAGGTTACACCATTCTTTGTAAAACATACTAGCAGTTAAACCTGCGGCTTGAAAACTTTTAGTTGCTGTATAAGGATGACGAAGAAGACTTTCAAGTTTTTCTACTTGTTCCCATTGCACATCAGTCATTGTTACAGCTGGGTAAGCCATGTCAGTTAGAAAATGTTTTAGTGCAATGATGCGTTCAATCATTAAATAAGTGCTTCCCCACCGTGTAGCTTGATCTAAAATAGCCCCTTTTCCAGCACGCCGCTTCAAAATGGCATCTAGTTTCGGTGTTCTACATGCAACCACGACACTACGTATTTTTGTAATAAGTCTATTAGCATAATAATCTTCCACGAATTGCGAGTTGCAATGTATGTACAGCACATCGCATGTGATGTATCTGGCTAAAATTTAAAGCAGAATCAACAAATCCGTCAATATCAAAAATTTCTTCTACGGAAGCACAATTTTCATCAAAATCACATGCTTCTACATATTCATTCACCTTATTTACAGTACTGATCATGTTAGTGGCATTATCGGTCACAATGAATAAAATCTGCTGCTTATTACTACCAAAATCTGTTAGAACGTTCATAACAAGTTCTTGCAAAAACTTGCTTGTATGCTGCGCTTCAGTGTCCTTTACAGCCAAAGTACGTGTGGCGAATTTTTTTATTATCATCAATGAACTGGACATTAATTGCAAAATAATTAACTCTGTGCCGAGTACATGCGTCCATCTTTAAAAAAAACAAACCGTCCATTTAAAATATCCTTGAGAATTTCCTTCTGGTTTTTTGCCTCTTGTAGTACCAATTTTCTAATATTATTTCTTTCTAAAGAACAACCAAATTTAGAAGCCATTTCGCCATTTAAAGAGACAAAAGCAGGAGAAGAAAAAAAGTTAAAGGCAAAGCGTTAGAGTACAACATTTCGATGATACAGCGCTTGAACTTTTCTTCAGTCATAGCCACAGTAATATTTTGAGACTTAAAAAATTTGGTTACAGTTAACTGACATTGTGAAGAACTTGGCCCAGGTTTAACTTCACTCGCCTGCTTATCTTTTTCAGTAACAGTTTCGAATAAACAAGGGTGACAACGTTGTAGATGTCGCTTTAAATTCGATACTCTGGTCGGAGCGCTAGAGTTTTCTCCAGAATATACACTGTTACTTCTACCACATATTTTATCATCACTATCTTTAGTTACTTGGCATATGAAAAATCTATCGTCAAGAGTAATTGAAAAATATTCAAAAACTGAAGACTGCTGCTTCTGCCGCTTATTCTTATCCATTGCTAAGTTGTTAATCGCTGTTATTAAATAAAAAAATTTCTTAATTGAAGCAGTTATGTATTATTCATTATGTATGTATATTGTACATACATATGTAAATATGAAAGAGCTTTTTATAAATTTTTATTAAAAATAAATAAATTATATTTAATATTTAAATAGTTGTTAGTACAAATTAATTATGTATGTACATTAGCGTGGCCGTTAGTTGTATGGAGAACTTTTTTTTTTTGATTTCTTATACTCTCCCCCTCCAAATCGGTTCAGTTTTATGTAAAAAAAATACAAAAAAATTTCGTAGCGATAAGTTGTCTTTTAGGGAGGGCGTCCGCCCCTCAAAGTTTGCCATCAAGCCATTTATTCAAATGTAATTTGTTTGCGTATGACTATCTTCTAAAAACAACATTTTACAAGAATATGATAAATGGCATTATTTTAGCTCTTCTAGTCAACAACATAAGCCTCCAAGAAAGTTTTTTGCTAAGACTAATATCTTAGAAAATAATTAAGAAAATAACAAGAAAATACCAAACATTTTATATACGTTTTATATGTATATATAAAAAGGCGATTTATTGTCAAGTGTCACAATTTTGAAATCGATGTCTTCCGATTTGGATGAAAGGTTAGGTTACTCCTATTAGATAGCAGTTTACACACAAATTTTCAACAAGATCGGTCAAAATGTTTCAGAGGTAGAGGGGGTCAAAGTTTGCCATACAGGTGTTCTTTCTCATCCATGTAATTTATTACCTATTGGTGTTAGCAAAATTTGTCCCAAGTAGCTTAGATAGCTATTTAATCAATCTTTTTTAAAAATATTTTTTTCTTTTTTTTAAAAAATTTTTTAATTTTTTTTTTAAATTTAAAACTTTTTTTTTATTTTTTTTTAGCCAAGTGTTAAATTTAAAAAAAAAAAATTTTAAAATTTTTTAAAAAACAAAAACGATTTTTTTAAAACTTTGATCAAAAAGCTATCTAAGCTACTTGGGACAAATTTTGCTTACACCAATAGGTAATAAGTTACATGGATGAGAAAGAACACCTGTATGGCCAAAATGTCAAACTCAGAAACTTTTTGACCGATCTTGTTGAAAATTTTTTGTCTAAGCTACTATCTAACAGTACTACTATTGGTGTAAATTTCATTTAAATCGAAAGACATCTATTTCAAAATTGGGTCACTTGACATTAAATTCCCCTTTTATATATATAAAACGTATATAAAATGTTTGGTATTTTGTTTTTATTTTCTTAATTATTTTCTAAAATATTGATTTTAGCAAAAAACTTTCTGAGAGGCTTATGTTGTTGACTAGAAGAGCTAAAATATTGCCATATATCATATTCTTGTAAAATGTTGCTTTTAGAAGATAGTCATATGCAAACAAATTACATTTGAATAAATGGCTTGATGGCAAACTTTGAGGGACGGACGCCCCCCCTAAAACACAACTTATCGCTACGAAATTTTTTTGTATTTTTTTTACATAAAACTGAACCGATTTAGGGGGGGAGAATATAAGATATCAAAATAAAAAAAATAACGGCCACCCTAATGTACATACATACTCACATTAAACTTAAACTCCAATTAGACTTCCAGTTTTCAATGTAATTTTCTTTTAGCAAGAAACACAAACAAATCAATTTTAATGTTATACTGAATATTTTTCAAATGAAACACGTTCAGGTTGAATTTGATTTTATGAATGATATCATTCATGCAGGTCTTTTATTCCTACCAATAACGTTGGAAAAACATTACGCGGGGATTGCCACAATTCATTTTAATAAAGGCGTTTTTACACAAAAGGTAAATAATTTTACGTTACAATTTTCCAATTGGATTCTGCTGAATTGGAATTTGCTTGTTAGTAAAGTATTTTAGCGCTTTACAACACTAATTCTTTCTGTACAATGTTAAAAATATTTCAGTGTTGATGGTTAAAAAAACTCTGTTTTAAAATTATTGGCAATTCCTGTCATATTTTTGTACAAGTAAATGACTTAAAAAAACCACACATCTCTTTTTAGACTCTTGTCCGCACGTATAAATAATATACAAAAATAATATAAATTATTACAAGCTTTTATACTTTTTAAGTATAATACTTGAATGAACTAACTCTCAAAAATTAATTACTACTTATTCAAATTAATCTTCAACTCCGACTCCACAGCCCAGGTTTTAATCGTTTCAAATGCTGCTGCGGAAAGAATATTGAGCAATTAAAAAAATTGTACAAACGATTAAAAAAAGAATACATAGAAATGTTGGACCAAACTTTGAACCTATTTTTTTCGTTTATTTATTCACAATTTTGAAAACTTAAACCATAATAAAGAAAAACGCAATCGTTATTTTTTTTTTAATTAAATGAAAAGTTTATACATATTATGAAATTCAAAACAAAACTCGCGAGTTTGCAAATAAAAATAAGCATGTGTAATTTGTATTTTCATGTGTAATATTGGCATGATCCATGTGTAATTTACCATTTCGTTGGTGGCAACACTGGTTTTAACTAAACATTTAACTAAAATTGAATACGGGATTTTGTATTTCATTCTTTTTTACCAACTTTGAAACCAACCAAAAACCTTGCCACGCTATTTTATCATCTTTCTTATTGTTGTACTTTTTTAAAGCGAGTTACATATACAAATAATAAAGTCGACGAACTTGCAAATGATGATACAATTATAGACAAGTTCGACGACTTCCTAAATAAAATAGGTCAAAATAAATAAACAGAATTGCGAAATCAATTCTGTTAACTAAACATTTTTTAATATTAACCCTTAAATGCATACTGTTGCCAATTGTCTACATACCAGTTCTAGCTAATTTTCTCTATGTTCCTATGTGTGTGCATTCATAAAAGTTCGTTTCTAAGCACACACAAGCAATATTAATAAAAAACAAACGTTACTTTGTTTTTAGTTGGTTTGATTTGTATTAAATTGGTATTTCATTGAGGTGGGTGATAAAGATCACTTTCTTAGTAAAAATCAAATTTTGTATTTTTGTCTTTTCTGTGAATCGTGTATTATTACAATGGAAAAAAATAATTTTGCATCTGTTGACAGGTTAGCTATGGCCTTGTCATCTTGTTTTTAATAATGTTATTGAATAAATGCAATATTTTTGAAAAATACTGTATGTTGCCAAATGTCTACAACATGCGTTTGTGACATAAATAATTATAGACGGTTACAACTTGTTTGGTTAGACTGTGGTTAGACTGTGCCGTTAAAATTCCCCGATAAGTTAACCAAGTAATTTATTTCGGTAGTTATTATACGTCTGTTCTTGCAGCGGGCCATTGAAGTGCCAATCAGGCCGTTGACGAACATGTCGTCCGGTACCAGGGCACAGTGGATGCCTGGGTAACCAAATCGCGGACGGTCTGGCCGAACGGGGCTGTCTCTTGGACAACATGTTCGTCGACGGCCTGATTGGCACTTCAATGGCCCGCTGCAAGACTCTCATCAGAAGGGAGTCGTACAGAAGGCCTCAGGGCAGATGGCAGGGGGAGCATACCTGCTTGATGGCCAGGGATCTATGGCCTGGCTATGACGCGTTGAGAACGCGTGTACTACTCGGTCTCGGTAGGGACCGGATGAGAACGGTGATATCGGTCATTACGGGTCACTGGGTGATAGGGACTCATGCTAGGAGGATGGGTCTTGCGTATAATGACTACTGTAGAAGTTGTCATGATGCGGAGGAGGAGGAGACGGTGTTTCACTTTCTCTGCCAATGCCCCGGTCTGGGGAGCATTAGGTTTAGGCATTTTGGGAGACCAGAATTGCCATGTCTGGACGATTTGTCCAATGTGGGGCTGAAATCGATCTCCCTGCTCTGCAGGGAGTCGGGGTGGTTCGAGGATGCAGTGACCTCTGGGGAATAGTCTGGTGGGTACTGGCTGACTCCTGTCACTGGCTGGGGGTATCACAAAGGGACCGCTATAAGGACCCAAGTGAGTCGTCGTCGTGACGGCTGCCCATTTAACCTAACCTAACCTATACGTCTGTTCCATAAATGTATTACCTATGTACTCAGGGAATCTACTCACAATTCAAAGAAATAGGCTCGAAAACTGCAAATTACCTGCCGCAAAATAATTTATGAAACGGTCTGTTGCACGGGGTTTCCATGAGGAATTTGTTACAAATTATGAAAGTATGGCTATGCCTGTGACATGCTAAAAGGAGAATAAGCTTGCTACGTAAACTTCAAATTACGTAGGCGCGGAACCGTTTGAAGCTTCCAATAGATTTGGCGAAACGCAAAAAACACAAACTTCAATAGCATGTCCGACGGTTAAACAATTTAACGCCTATATTGGAGGAGTTGAGCTTATGATAGCTTTTTTGGCAGGTATACATTAAGAATGAAAAGTGGTAAGTGGTATTTTAGATTATTTTACCATTTAACAGATATGGACGTAATAATTTCATGGATACTCTAAAAAACAAACCACCCAAATATTACATTGTCAGATTCTAAATCAGACCTGGCGGAAATATTGTGCTCCTATAAAACATATGAAAACAAACGAGGAAGATCTTTAGCCAGAAAGGCAGATGGAGGTAAAGGCCCCGAGGACCGACAAAACCTATACCGACACAAGATATACGGACCGATGGTATAGGGCATAATGAAAATAGATGTTCTACTAAAAACAGGTGCAAAATACCAGGTTGCAATGGATTTCCACGGACTTAGTGCACTAAATGTAAGGCTGCTTTGTGCCAGATCAAAAATCGCATTTGTTTGGCATTGTTTCATAAATAGAAACTGTTTTCTAAACACCTGTATGCAATATAAATATGTATATGACTATTGTTCACGCCTTAATAATTTAAGAACCAAACGCATATTGTTGCCAAAAGTCTACATACCGTTTTTTTCTAAATAAACACTCAAAACTATTTTTTAAATTTTTTTTAATATTTTTTACGTAATCTACGCCTAATTTTCTATTAAAAAACATTTTTTTCAATCCAAAAGAAAAAATCATGCATTTAAGGGTTAATGATGACTACTAATAATTTTTAAATAAACATAAAATAGGTCAAAATAAATTGTGAAATCAATTCTGTAAATGATGACTATTAATAATTTTGCGAAATCAATATTAATGATGACACTTAATAATTTCAAAATAAACTTATTGATTTCGCAATACCACAATAGAATAATTAAGTTAAATATTAAGAATTGTAAAGAAAAAGAGTTAGTCTTGCTCTCCCTTCTGGTCGTGATAAAACAAAATTAAATAAAACATTTTAAAACTAAACAAACACTGTGTTTTTTTTTGCACACAGCTCGGACAAAAAAGTTAATTGGCGCAGTCGGTAGGATCCTTTTTCTATAAAGGATCCAGTGAAACGAAACCTCGTTTTTAGTATTAGTGCAGTGAACAATTATTCGTAAGAAAATTGAAAGCCACTAAAAGAAAAAAAAATAAGTATTAGTGCAGTGAACAATTATTCGTAAGAAAATTGAAAGCCACTAAAAGAAAAAAATAAGTATTAGTGCAGTGAACAATTATTCATAAGAAAATTGAAAGCCACTAAAAATAAGTATTAGTGCAGTGAACAATTATTCAGAAAATTGAACGCCACTAAAAGAAAAAAAAAGACCTTAGTGCAGTGAACACTTGAAAATACAAAAGTGACTTCAGAAAGGCAAAGATTGTTTGATCAACGACGAAGGATGGAAGAGCAACCTCACATTGCATCTGTAAATGTGGCCGAAGAGCTGGCCAGAAAAGACCAACAGTTGGAACGGTTAAGGCAAGCATACCTAGACCTGCAGGAGCAAGCACAGCAACTCCAACAGCAGCAGCAAAACCGAGTACCAGACGATGCACAGTTAAATGCCACTAGAGACCGCATATTTAAAATGATTAATCACATGCCCACATTCACTGGCACAGGAGAAGTAACAATAAACAGCTTCTTCAGCGGCACGGAATATTTATTGTCAACTATACTAGACGAGAATATCAAAAAGGACGCTGTAAGGACCATTTTCTACAAGGTGATCCAAGGCCAAGCCAAAGACGTTGTAATAAACATACCCACACCGGACGATTGGCAACTTATCAAGGAAATCCTAAAACTAAGATACAGGCCCAACGTGGAACCTCATCAATTATATCGAATGATAGCCAACCTAAAAGTGAATACGGTGAGTGAGTTAATAGTTGAAATTCAAAACATTAAATATAAGGCTGATGAGTTAACAGTTTACTATCATAATGACCACTATATTGACTTGTCTAACATAGATAGCCTTCTTGTAAACACAGTTAAGGAAATGACACAAGGGACTTTATTGGACAAAATTTACGAAGAAAGATATATTAATGACATACTTAGAATACTGACAATACGACGATTTGAGGATACATGTATTAGGCCAGAATACAGAAGGTTTCGAAACAAAGACGACAAAACTTATGGACAGAATCAACCACAAAATAAGAAAAATTTCTCTCAGCAAATGTATAACAATAAACAGGGTTATAATCAGCAAGGATACCCAGGGCAGACTTTTAGACAAAACTACAATAGTAATAATAATTTCAATGTAAATAAAAATTTTAATAATTCAGGACAATATAGAATGTATAATAACAGAATTAATAACCCATCGGGTAATTTCCAAAGGTTCGGACAGACAGGACCCTATAGGACGAACGTCAATCAAGAAAGAGGGAATCAAACTAGGCAAAATACCTACGAACCTATGGAAGTTGATAATTTAGAAGCAAGTGACGTATATAATAATACATTACAACAAAATGATTTATACTATAATAATCAAATATGTTAGCCAACATTGCTTAACACATCCTAGGCAAAACCGAACAGAAACAATAGAATTAAGCGAAATTGATAGATATAATAACAATACTCAAGGATCCGCCCAGTTAGGAAACCCTAGACCATACGGCAGCCAATATCGCTTGACGTCACCTAGGCAAGAACGAAACGGATCTCTTGAGCACGGTAGTGAAGAATTAAACTATGGTCAAAGGGCAGGAAACTTGGAGCCAGATTTATACCAACTCCAACCAAGCCAGGATCAGTTTTTTTCAAGACGACATCGGACTACCTACCCATCATAAAAATAACTATTAAAAATAAAATATACAATGCACTAATAGATACAGGTGCAAATATAAGTTTAATTGATCAAAGTGTAGAAGGATTTGAGAGAACGCTATTAAAAAAACCCTTAGAATTTAGTACAATAAATAGAAAAGACATTATTAAAGTTGAAGTATTGACAGACGCACCTTTGGAGTTCAACGTAGAAAAAAATGCGAAAATTAAATGGAAAATGACTCACTTGAAAGGGAGAAAATATAGTTTTATTATTGGAATCGACTTGATGAATTGTTTCAACACAATGATAGATTTGGTGGAGGGACACATATCCTTTAATAAAAAAAAAAACTAGTTTTATAATCAACCCCTACCAAAAGGTACAGGTTTGCGCATTAGAAACATCAGATTTCGATTGCAACAGAATACAATTGGACCACCTAAGTAAAGAGGAATACAATGAATTAGTAAAAGTTTTGATTAAATTTAAAGAATTGTTCTTTAAAGAAGGCGATCAGTTAACCAGTACAATGGAAATTCAGCATGAAATTAGAACGGTGACAAATGAACAAATAAACTCCAAATTATACCGATATCCCCCGCAACATGAAATGGAAGTAAGAAAACAAATAAGAGAAATGGAGGAGCAGGGAATAATAAGAAAAAGTTGTTCTAGATACTCAAGCCCTCTGATAGTAGTACCGAAAAAAATTGACAATTCAGGAGAAAGAAAATATAGGATCGTAGTTGACTATAGAAAGCTAAACGAAGTGACAATTGACGACAAATTTCCATTGCCAAACATAGATGCAATTTTAGACAAACTAGGGCGTGCACAATATTTTACAACATTGGACCTCGCCAAGGGGTACCACCAAATTTTGATAAGAGAACAAGATAGGGAAAAAACCGCTTTCGTGACACCCCACGGTTTATATGAATTCATAAGGATGCCGTTCGGATTGAAAAATGCCCCGGCAACTTTTCAAAGACTCATGAATGAAATACTACGTGATTTCATTAACAAAACATGCGTTGTCTATCTGGACGATATTCTTATATTCAGTACATCCCTTAAAGAACATATAAAATCCGTAACGGACATTTTCAAAGTTTTGAGGCAAGCCAATTTAAAAATACAGGTCGACAAGTGTAATTTTATGAAAAGAGAGACAGAATTTCTAGGACACGTACTAACAAAAGAAGGACTAAAGCCCAACCCTAACAAAATTAAAACAATTCAGGACTTAAAGTTACCAACAACTGAAAAACAAATAAAAAGCTTCTTAGGACTTACGGGCTACTACCGTAAATTCGTGAAAGACTACGCAAAAGTTGCTCAACCAATAACAAAGTATTTAAAAAAAGGAGTCAAAATAAATACCAGAGACCCAACATATATAGAAGCTTTTGAGAAGCTTAAACTATTAATAACTTCACACCCTATTCTGAGATATCCGAATTTTGACAAGCAATTCACGATAACAACAGATGCATCGAACTATGCACTTGGTGCTGTGTTATCGCAAGAAGGACATCCAATCTGTTTTGCTTCAAGAACACTAAATAACCATGAACGAAATTATTCAGCTACAGATAAAGAATTCCTTGCCATTTTATGGAGTGTACAGTACTTGAGACCTTACATATACGGAAGAAAGTTTAAAATCCTCACAGACCACCAACCGATTAAATTTTTACATTCAAAATATAGAGGAAAGGACATGTCACCAAGACATCAAAGATGGCTTCTTAAATTAGGAGAATACGACTTCGATATCGAGTATATAAAAGGGAAAGAAAATAGAGTAGCAGATTTCCTAAGTAGACTTGACAACGAGGCGGACGCGAATAATTTTAGGGATAATGAATCCCATTTACAATTAATACACAATATTGAAGAAGACAATGCTTCAATGGTAACAATCCATTCTGCGGAGGAAAACCTTTTAGATAATTTTTACATAAAAGAAGAAACAGTTAACAAATATAAAACGCAAATAATACTAACTAATAATAAGACAGAGGAATTGAAAATATTACACGGAAAAAGAATAATCTTTATAGCGGAGTGCGACTTTGATGTAATGGGTAATATATTTAGAAAATATATCTCAAAAGGAAAGATAGGAATATATTCAGAACTTTCGGAGCACAGTTACAACATCGTACAGCAAAAACTCATAAATATGTACTCAAACGATAACCAAATTGAATTCATCAAATGCACGATGAGAGCACAGGATATCGAAACGGAAGTAGAAGCAGTTAAGCAAATCTCAATATATCACGTAAAGGAAAGCATACATTCAGGAATCAATGAAACCTACAATAATATTAAAAATAAAATATATTTTCCAAAACTTATGGAATTAATTCAAATAGTAATAAATCAATGTGACCTTTGCCAACAGGTTAAGTACGATAGGCACCCAATTAAAAATAAATTTCAGCTTACCGAGACTCCTTCAGACAAAAACCAAATTATACATATCGACACATACGTAATTAAACGTCAACATTTCCTAACAACAATAGATAAGTTCTCAAAGTTCGGAGCTGCTTATCCATTAAGCGACAGAAACCACGTAACCATAATAGAAAAATTGGAGGAACATATAACCAAAATCGGAAAACCAAATAAAATAATAGCGGATAATGAGTTTAAAGCATAAAGAATAAAAGAATTTCTAATGGAACAAGGAATAGAATTGCACTTAACAAAACCAAACAGCCATACAGGAAATTCAGATATAGAAAGATTCCATAACACCATAGCAGAAAAATTTAGAATTTTATATCAAACAAACAAAGATTTACCAGTACAACAACTAATTCAAAGAACGATAAGAAATTACAATGAAAGGTTCCACTCTAGTATAAAATATACCCCGAAAGAGGTTCAGGAAGGACGTATAGATAAAAGCAAAATCAAACAAAATTTAGAAGACAGTAAGAAAAAGACAATTGACAAACTTAACGTAAAAAGAGAAGATTATAGGGAAACAAGAGAAGAAGGGTTTATTAAAACTTATAAAGCATCTAGACATAAAGAACAACCGAGATATAGAAAAGAAAAATTAGAAAGAATACATCCTTCTAATATCAAACGACCTTTAAAATTTTCAGATATGGACGACACTAATGTTGATACTAACGGGGACACCGATAATTAGAGGAATGATGACTACAAAACTTTTGACAGAACAAACAGGATTTATAGACATTTACATGAAAAACCAGGAAATAGTTAATGAATCAGACATAATATTACATATTGTTAACTTGAACGAAATAGAACACATTTTAGACAAAATAACGGAAAATATTATTTTAATGGAGTTGGAAAATAAAAATTTACTTCAGTTAGCACTAATGGACACCAGAAATAAATTAATGACTTTAATACCGAAACAGAACAGACAAAGACGTGGACTCATAAATGGAATAGAAAGTATGTCCAAATGGTTATTCGGAACAATGGACGAAGAGGACAGACAAAACATACAAAATCATCTATTGCAGGTTAAGGGAATAATGGAAAATAATAATCAACAAATACTAATTAATGACTATTTTAATGACACATTAAACCATTTAAAATTAGTTATAAGTAGTGATAGACAGACAATCGAAAAGGAAATAAATTCTATAAGTAAACTTCTGGAGACGGAAAATAAGAATAATATATACTTAGAACAGATGACTAACATACAATTATTGAAAAATAAAATAGAACAATTACAAGACAATGTAATTTCTGCACAACATAATATCGTACATCCAAATATATTAACCAGTTATGAAATTCAAAAATATGAAATTGATTACAATAAACTTAAATACATACAACTAGGAACAGCAGTCTTAAACAATTCGAATTTAATTTTTTGCATTAAAATACCCAAAACTTTTGAAATAGTAAAATTAAGATCAATTGTACCTATACCAAATAAAGACAAAAATGAAATACAGTGAACTCGCGAAAACGTGACCTAATTTTTACCAAGGGTGTTCACGTTTTCAAATTTGTTCACGTTTTCGATTGTGAAAATTTTAGAAAAAGTTAAGCTCGAAATAATATCTCAAACAATCAATTAAATATCAGATATTAAGATTGGATAAAAAATTTAAATTTTTCATTTATTCACTTTACAAACATAAAATATTAATACTTTTTCACTTCTAAAAACGCAGGCGACGAAGAATAAATTGGGACAGGGACTGCTAACTGCAGCTAAATCGTGAAAGCTGTAAAGAATCACAGGAAACAAAAGCTTCTACTGCACTTGGCTAAAATTTGCAAAAATGGCGAAAATTCGCGAAAATTTTTAATATTGCAAACAAGCCATAAAATTGATTAAAAGTCTCTAAAACTATAAGGAATGGTTAAAATTCGCAAAAATTGCAAAATTGAAAAAAACGCAAAAAAAAATTTTAAATCGCTAAATCAGTTAAAAAATTAAAATATCCGATAATAACAAAAAAAAGTTTGCAAAAGAAGCGAAAATTCGCTTTGTAATTATCCCAGCTAGCATTTGGCTGATTATTTTTTGTAAAAATCACCCAAATTATCGTTTTCAGATCAGTTTTGATGATTAAAAACTGATTTATCACGTCAGTGATTGAAAAAGGATTCATATATGATTCAATAATATGTTTAAATAATGATTTTAAAATATTTTTGTTTTTGCCAAATGAAAAATAATAATAATAGAAACTTTCATGTTAGCCAAATAAATAAGAAGCTTGGCTAAAAAAGAAGCCCAACAATTATTGACAATTTATGAACATAAATGTTAGTGCAAATTGTTTCTTCGCTTCTTCGCGAAAAACCGATAACTTTGTTTGGTTTAAAATAAAGCTGGTTCGAATAATCAAAAGCCATAATGGAACTGATTTTATCGAAGAAAAAATAAAAAACATGTCAGTTAAAAAATTATATGAAATATAATCGAAAACTATATAATTTACGATTGAAAAATGCGACGAAAACGACTCAATAATGATTATAAAAACTACCATTAAATTAATCAAAAAGGAATCAGAAAATTGTATCACAAATGATTCTTTCACGTGATTCATTGGTAGGGTACCATTTTCTCACAACGAGAGTATCATTTATAAAAATGAGCTCATATGCGGGTATTTTGCTCTTGAAGCTGATTCCTAAATGATTAGATTATAATACAAAATGCTAGCTGGGATATTCTCTGTAATCCTTAGCAACTGAATAAAAACCATTAATATCCCTTTAAAGGACGGGTTTTTTTCCTATTAGCTTTTACACAAAGAAATCGCTTATCTTCTTGAGGTATGTGTTTTGTTTTACAATTGAGATTATTCAAAACCCTTATTTAAGTTTGGTCCACCTTTTAATTTTTAGCCCATTTTAAGTCTTTATTGAATGCTTCCACTGCTTCCTTGTGTTTTATTACGATTTCTGCCTGTTCTACAATGGAACACCTTTAGATTCGTTATTAATTTCAAAAATTTCACATTAACGTTTTTAAAGAAAAATTAAAAACTTTCTATAAAACAAACCTGAGGACATACAACGTACATACATATTCATTTGCATGTATTTGTGAAAACAATCAACGTAAACACTACAATCAGTTCAGGGATTCCCGAAATTAAAAGTAAATTAAAAAAATAAAACGAAAAAAACTCAGAAAACTTTGTTCACGTTTTAGAGCTTTCAGACTTTGTTCACGTTTTAGAGTAGTCAATGTAAAAATAAAAGTGTTCACGTTTTCGAGTCGTTCATGTGTTCGAGTGTTCACGTTATCGCGAGTTCACTGTAGATTATAATATTGAACAAATTTTTGAATGGGATGATAAAATTTATAAATTTGAAGAAAACAAACATATGAAAGATTTGAAAATAAGCACACACTGCATAATTAAAAACGATTGCCAATTGATGAAACATAAAGATTTTGAAATATTAGAATTAAGTGTAGACACAATTTTAATTAAAAATGCAGAAAATATTAATATTAATCAAACTTGTAATTCTGAGAAAATTGTTTTAAATGGAAATTATCTAATTAGTTATAGTAATTGTTCAATTAGAATAAAAGACTATTATCTCTCGAATATTGTGGAAAATGTAAAACAGAAACAAATAATTAATAGCATTGAAATAATAAAGAATTTTACTAATAAAATAACGTTGGAACAAATTGAGCAAGAACATCAATATAGTGTAAGAAATATCAAAGAATTAAATTACCACAAAAGAATAACATATAGCTGTAATATTTTAATTATAATTATAATAATTGTTATCATTAATATAATCTTTATAAAACATAAATATATAACTGTAAAACTAAATAAAAGAATTCAGGAGAATTCTTATCTAAAGGGGGGAGTAGTTACATATACAAATAATAAAGTCGACGAACTTGCAAATGATGATACAATTATAGACAAGTTCGACGACTTCCTAAATAAAATAGGTCAAAATAAATAAACAGAATTGCGAAATCAATTCTGTTAACTAAACATTTTTTAATATTAATGATGACTACTAATAATTTTTAAATAAACATAAAATAGGTCAAAATAAATTGTGAAATCAATTCTGTAAATGATGACTATTAATAATTTTGCGAAATCAATATTAATGATGACACTTAATAATTTCAAAATAAACTTATTGATTTCGCAATACCACAATAGAATAATTAAGTTAAATATTAAGAATTGTAAAGAAAAAGAGTTAGTCTTGCTCTCCCTTCTGGTCGTGATAAAACAAAATTAAATAAAACATTTTAAAACTAAACAAACACTGTGTTTTTTTTTGCACACAGCTCGGACAAAAAAGTTAATTAGCGTCCAAAAATAGATTGTATGTGTTTTTTGTTGTTGTTCTTATAACGGTTTCAAAAGTAAACGTAAATAAAACACATATAAAATATTTTTTTTCATGATATTTCTTTTTTATTATAAAGTTTAAACGTTGACATTATGTGTAAAACACTATATCATTTAAATGACCACCACGCGAAGTGTTGCAAGCATACTACAAAAATGGTGATTCTGGCACAGCCACATATCGTGCTTTAAAAGGAGGTTATGGTTTACATAATCGTCCAACTACGCAAGCAATTGGCAAAATTGTGAATAAAATTATTTGCGCAAGTTTCAGCTCAAGTACAAACTGGCAGTTGGGTCCAAAAATTTTTTTTTTTTTTAATAACTCATTTGTTGATCGATTTTAACAATTTTGCTTCAATTTGAAAAGGGATTAGTACAGCTTGCTGCCAAAAATTTTTTTGGCTGCTTACCGCCGGTTCAAAACTTCTAAGCTTCGATATCTGCATTTGACTTTTACATTTTGTTAACATAGATACAAAAGTTTCACGGCAACAATGGAATGAAACATGTTTTCATTAAAAGAATGGGAATCGCAATTTGTGTAATGATAATATGAAAAGTTCTCATGAAAATGAAAAGTTTTTTTTTCATTTCACAGAACCAGAATCGACTCCCTGGGGCGTGATTCTAGCAGTCGTGATCGATTACTTTCTCGATTCGAAAGCAATTTAATATCAAATTATTTCAGTCAATACAGAACGAATCTAAATTATTTTTTCAGTGTTGTAAAGAATTAATTAGAGTTTCACAAAACTGAAAACATAATTTCGATTTGTTCAGTATCGTCTGAAAGAATAAGAAATAAAACGATCACGACTGCCACAATTTGACCCCTGGTCAAAGAATATTTATGACGTACAGGGCAGTAGCGTTTTTAGATACTTTAATTTCTACTAATACTACCATAGCGCTTGATGAGAAATGCTTGACCGTATAAATTATATAAATTCGTAAACATCCATATCAAAAGCAAGTAAGAGTGCTATATTCGGCTATGCCGAATCTTATATACCCTTCACCATCGTGAGGTAAGAACAAAAATTTAAATAAATAATGTTCTTTCGATATAAAAAAATATTAATTGAGCCACGCCAACTTTTCATGTTGTCATACCGAAGAATATGACCAAATCAAAAAAAGGTATATATGTACCTAAGTCCGTTTCCTCTTGTGCCAAAGTTGATGTTTGAAATTCGTTTTATAATTTTATAATCTTAAAATTTTAGAACTTAAAAAAATTAAATAAAAATAAAAAATAATTTATTTTTCAGACTCGAACTCGCAACCACATGAACCTCAAGCGAGAAGTTAGACAACTCGGCTACGAACGCTTTAACTGAAAAAGCGTTAAATTAATGGGTGGTATTATTGATTTCGTTCCGCAAGTGCGGAAAGCAATTTTTGTGCGGCAGCCAAATTTGTAATTATTCATTCCGTTTGTGTGCTATCCTTCCGTTGTTGCGGTATCATCTCTACCATTGCGGTATTGCCATATTATTGAAACCGCAATACCTATAGATATTTTTCGCCATTTTGCTTACGTTAAAATTTTACAACGAGAAGCAAACGGAAGGAATAAAAATGTAAGAAATATTAAAAAAAAATTTAGTTTTATTTAAAAAAATTTATGGTTATTTATTATTTGTTGTATTATTTGTATATTTTACAGAAATTAATTTAATAAAAAAATTATTGCTCACAAAAATTTCAACTGGTTTAAAATGTTCTTTTAACCAACAGCTGACACAATAGCTCTGTTTTTTACTCTACTTTGGAATCCCTCGGGATCCCAATTTGCACGAAACGCGTTCCCAAGGTATATTTATAGCAGGTAGCCGCGAGATTACAACAATTGTACAATGAAACAAACAACAGGGCTTTTTATTGTTGTTATGTGATATAAACTGTCAAACAGCAAAGGGGTTGATAAGAGACAAAAAAGACAAAAGATAAAGACAAAAACCTGTTTACTTGTTTATTATACAACATTTGACAGTTCGTATCGCAAAACAAGCAAATAAAAAAAAAAGTTGGCTTTCGGAGACTACCTTCTATAAATATACCTTGCGCGTTCCCGTACTTTAAATTTGTGCAAATGAGAGCGGGTTTAAGAGAATAAAATTCTTCTTCTTCTTGCATGAAACCCAGACTTTTTCTTCGTGCAAATTGTGTAAATTGTCAAACACTTGTAAATCATAAACAAAACAAAAAAAGCAAAGATTAAAAGTTCATGATCCAAATTCTCGAAAAAGTGTTGTGGAATAAAATAATGTACTTAAATAGATAGTTTTGTACTGAAATATTAGGTATACAAAAAGTTAGGTCTTGTAAAAGTGTTTGTTTTCTTTTATTATTGTTAAAAGTTGTTTATTTCTACAGCCAACATAAAATTTTTCAAAAGTGGCGCAAATTTTTTTGTGTTTGAAAGACTGTCAAAACACTGAATTTTTATTTTGTGCTTTAAATTGTGTTTTTTCTGTTCCCGTACTTTTGTGTAATTTTGTCTCTTTATGAGGGAAATTTATGCTTGCTCTCTTTTGCAAGCATATCAACTCAGAAATGATTAAAACAGGGATGTTAAAAATTTATTGCGGAAATCTTATATCGCAGGAATGAATAACTGCAATTTGCATATCGATCGATATTTATTTCCGTCGAATTTTCCTTTCCGTGCGGAATCAATAATACCACCCAATATATATTGAGTCTGCGAGTTTGTTTATTTATTTGAGCGGAATATCATGTACATATGTGTATGTGTATGCGTAAAATTAAACACATTAAAATAAAATCCACCCCAATAGACCAGAACAGAGCAAAATTTAAATGAGTTGTAGAATAAGCTTATCATAAGAGATTTCCTACAACGTGACAACTAATATTATTGCAAATGACTTATTCTCGCTATAGTTTTGTAAGTGTTTTTGAGAATGATGTCCCGTTATTTAATGCGTGCATACATTTTGTATAATAAGTTAAAGTTTTCAGTCTTTGTGTTTTGCTTAAAGAGTGAAGTGATTTAAAGTGTTTTAAACAGTGTCCAATTTAAAAAAAAGTAATTAAATAATATATAATTAAAAAAACATTTTGTTAATATGACATATAAATTTAAACAGAGTGTTCGTAAAGAATCAAAAGAAGTTGTTGAATTACTTTTAAATTGAGATTGGTTCTTCTAATGATGAAGATTTTGAGCTGCTTACGGTAGCAAAAAACCCAAATTATACCAAAAACTATTGGCGCAAATTATTGACAGATTAGTTGGCAGAGCATTTATGCTGGAAGGGAACGGCTGAAAAGAATAGTGCGCGGAACCTGAGTGTAGCTAGAGCTATAAGAAGTAAAGTATTTCATATATTGTATGCATTAACATATTTATTTACTTTTTCATTTTTACAGATTCTGCAATTTCTGTTGGAGTGGGAGAGGACGAATTTGTAAAAAGCACAAAATCTTTCTTTCAGTTTGCCAAAAACAGACAAGAGTCCCGCAAGAAATATGTGGGCAAACAAAACAAAAATAATTACTAAAAATATATTTTGTAAAATAATAAAACAATTAATTCTAATAAATAAAATCACTACTGTAGTTCAGTGTTCATTGTTAACATGATTAGAAAAAGTAAATTTCTGTAAGCTTATTCTATAGTTAGAATTCTTAGCTTACATTATATTATAGACTAGTAACATTATCGCAAGGGTTCAGTTTTCATTATTAAACAACTGTTAATAAGCCTTTTATAATAGTAATCACTTCACTTTTCTAAGCTTAAGGCTTATGTTAGTAAGCTTGCTACAAGTTCTTTCTAAATCGTTTTGGTTTGTTGGGACCACTTGTAGTGAGGGGTATAAAAACCACAACCAAGAAAAATGCAACACAACAAAAACAATTACGAAATCAATGCCTGCATACAAAAATAACTGTTTCGCATATATACATACACATGTGCATATTACATGCAACTTTTTATGTATGTATGTATGTATGTATGTATGTACCTACCCAGCGGGAAAACTCAGAAGACCTTCTTACTTCAGGCCTTTTTAAAGGCCTGCTTAAAAGATTTTTTGATTTTTTTTTTTTTTTTTTTTTTTTTTTTTTTTTTTCATTATTTATTTATTGAATCTTCATATATTAAATATGAACTAACAATAATTAATCAAATCTTATCCTAATAATTTATTTTATGTCCTGCCAGTGCCAGACAAAAATTTTCTTCATACGGGTTCTGTTCACATATGTAGGTGTCTATCGCTCATCTTAATGGGTAAGTGCTGCAGTGTCTCTTCTT
This sequence comes from Pollenia griseotomentosa, assembly GCA_963931875.1. Lineage (NCBI taxonomy): Eukaryota > Metazoa > Arthropoda > Insecta > Diptera > Polleniidae > Pollenia > Pollenia griseotomentosa. Next base: position 99,715,828 of record OZ007561.1, on the reverse strand, counting down.
CTTAAGCGAGTGTGGCCACTATCATTTAAAATATTTCGAGCTAGTGGATTAGGGTGCAACTCTAGCCTTTTTAAATATTTTACCGCATACTTCGTAATAATAGTCCTTACCAGTGGCACATTGAGATCCTTGTGGATATTTGAGTTTTTAACATACCAAGGGGCAGCTGTGATTATTCGAAGAAGTTTATTTTGGCGCCTTTGAATTTTTTCGATATTTGAAGCCGAGGCAGTGCCCCAAAGTTGAATACCGTAGCACCATATTGGCTTTAAAATAGAGTTATAAAGTAGTAGTTTGCAATCGAGACTAAGAACAGAATTTCTTCCAATAAGCCAGTTAATTTGAATTGCTGTTAGTTTCATTTGGGTTAATTTTGCTTCTATATGGCATTTCCATGTTAAACGACGATCTAGATGAATACCGAGATATTTGACATGCGATTGTTGAGGCACTAGTTGATTATTGATTTTAATAGGGGGGCAAGTTTCCCGACGCAAGGTGAATGTTATATGTACGCATTTTTGCTCATTGACCTTTATTCTCCATTGTTTTAACCACAGTTCTAGTTGAAATATATGATCCTGCAGGTATCGAGATGCTTCTCGACTGTTCTCGTGTACGCTTAGAAAAGCTGTATCATCAGCAAAAGTTGAGGTTAGGGTGTAATTATTTGTTGGCATGTCCGAGGTATATATAAGGTAAAAAAGTGGGCCCAGGATGCTTCCCTGAGGCACTCCAGCTTCAATTGGCTGAGGAGAACTTAAAAAATCACCTTCTTTAATAATAAATTTTCGACCGACCAAGTAGCTTTCTAGCAGCTTGTGTGTGTTAACCGGTAGGTTTAGCTTCAATTTATGTAACAAGCCTACATGCCAGACTTTATCAAAAGCTTGAGAAACATCGATGAAGAGAGCGGAGCAATATTTTCTTTCTTCAAAGGCTTTTCTTATGGCGTTTACTATTCGATGGGTTTGTTCAATTGTGCTATGTTCTCTTCTGAAGCCGAATTGATGGTTAGGTATACACCCATTATCATTTAGAATTGGGGTTAATTTTGACGCTAAGAGCTTCTCAAATAGCTTTGATATATTAGACAATAAGCTAATAGGCCTATATGACTCAACTTTTGTGTGATCTTTTCCTGGCTTTGGTATCATCTTTACTAAGGAGACCTTCCATTCTTGAGACCTTCCATTCTTGAGGGTAGTATTCAAGGCGTAAAATAGCATTAAAAATATAAAGAATAATTTTCTTTGCTATGCGAGGTAGCTCCAAAAGCATTTTGTTGCTTATCTTATCAAAACCAGGGGCTTTCTTGGGGTTTAAGTTACAAATAGCCTTTTCGATTTCTCTCATCTCAAATCTTAGGGGAACAGCTGCTCTAGCAGCAACAGGTGGTAACTCGTCCGCTATGTCGTCAGATATGTTTGGGGTAAATACGTTTTTCAAATGATTTACAAACAGGTTTCCTTTCTCATTATCATTTCTTGCCCAACTTCCATTCAGGTTTCTTAATGATGGTTTCATGATAACTGGCCTTTTTAGATTTCTGGCTGCACGCCATAATGAGTATTCTGATTGTGGTGTTGCATCCAGGTCCTTAAGATATTTTTCCACGGAAGCCGTTTTCCGGGACTGCAGTAATTTTCTTAGCTTTTTTGTGCACTCTTTTAATAAGTTCTTAAGTTGGGGGGATCTGTGCAATTGCCACTCCCTTCTCACTCTCCTTTTTTCATTCAAGAGGCGCTCGACATCTGTAGAATATATATTATTATTATAAGTTTTTTTGCGGGTATTGCAGGAATGTTGAACCGCTAGTTTAATATAACTGTCAAAATTGGCAATAGAAAGATCCACATTCTCCGGTGTGCTAAGCGGAATATTTTCTGTGCAATGAGTACTGAGATATTTTTTATATTTTAGCCAATTTATTTGTGTAGCTGACGTCGCTATGTAACTAGAGGGAGATACAATTCTATTGGTGTTTGTTATAGTAACAATTGTAGGTGTGTGATCAGAGGATAATTCTAATGAGGCTTCAACGTGAATCGTTTCTGTGGGGATGTTTTTAACCACGCCGAAATCGATGACATCTGGAATTTTTTGTGGATCAGCAGGCCAATATGTTGGTTGTCCGCTCGCGACAACATTTAAATTCAATTTAGAGATTGTATTAAACAAAACACGACCCTTTGGTGTTATAAGTCGTGACCCCCAGAAGGTATGTTTAGCGTTATAATCGCCAGCGGCCAGGAAACAGGGTCCTAGGGATTTATAATATTCACAATATTGGCTTTCTGATATTGAAAATCTAGGTGGAGAGTATAAAGATGAAATTACTATGTTTCGATTAAGCTCTTCAACACGAATATTTGTTGCTTGCAGATAATCCTCACGATGATCACACATTAAGTAGTGTTTGACTCGGGTTTTTATCAAAATGGCAGAACCTCCACAAGCTCTATCTCGAGGGTCCTTGGTATCATATAGTATATAACCATTGATTTTAAACGTATTTCTTGAGGTCAGATGAGTTTCAGAAACCATCATAACATCAATTTGATTATTTTTGAGAAAGTATTCTAGTTCATTTTTATGTTGGCGGATGCCGTTTGCGTTCCAAAAACAAATTTTTAAACAGTTCATGGCTTGTTAAGTACAGCTTGCAATAACATCGATTGCATTCTTAGAATTTCCTGTAACATATTACCCATTGTGTTTGTAAAATTATTTACTGTTTGCACTAATGTTTCCATTGTTTTTTCTAGCCGACTAAGATTAGAAACTGGAGTTTCGTCATTACTTGTCGAAGGGCCTTGCATTGGTATATTGTTTGATTTTAAGACGTTAGCATAAGAAATTATGTTACTACTAGGCTGGGGGGCCTGATGGTCATTACGGTTTACTTGATTTGTTACCTGAGGGGGATTAGTTTTCGGTCCAACCGACTGCTTGACGATAGTATATACAGGGCATCCTCTATAATTGGCAGTGTGATTGCCACCACAGTTGCTGCATTTTTTTACGTTGGGGTCGGTTTTAGACTTGTCGCAAAGAACTGTACCATGTAATTCGCCACATACTACGCAAACAGGGGGTAAGTAGCAGTATGCCTTAGTATGGCCAAATTCTTGGCAGTTCAGACATTGAACGGGACCACCTCTTTTGTGCGGCTCCTCTATAGTTACTTTTCTGTACAGAATGTATTTTAAGTTATAGATGGGATGCGTTTCATTTTTTTTAAGTTTAACGTCGCCGGGTTCAAACTCCACTCGAAAAAGTGGTTGGGGAATTTTTTCTCTATTTTTAATGTTTAATACATGTTTTACCTTGAAGCCTTTTTCTTCAAGGAATGTTTTTACCTCTTCTGGGTCCACACATGAGTCAATACCCTTAATCACTACCTGAAGGCCTTTACTGCTTTTCAGTTGGTATGTATAAAAATTTTTTTTGAGTGCCTCAAAGTTGCTTACAATTTTTCGAAAATCATTCTCATGATTGATTTGTATTTTTGTTTCGTTTATACTACCACGCTTGATAGCAGCTACGTAAAACGAATTTTCACCAATAACCGATATCAAACTCTTTATGAGCTCATTAGAATTTCGCTCCCTCAGATATATCGGGGGAGGCTTGGACGATTTTATGACGTTTTGTGCTTCAGAGGATTCATCCTCCAGAATTGCAAAACGATTTTGAGAATTTATTTTATCAAAAGATGGTACTTTTGAGGCCGAAGCAACTGCTGCAGAGGTAGGGCTGCGTCCCCGTTTAAGCACTGTTATGTACCTGTCCATACCAACTTGTACTGTAGGCTTTTGAGAAGTTTTTACTTGAGTTATTGAGTTGTCCATAGCGGCTGTTTTTGGGTTAACCGTTTCATCACTTATTAAAGTTTTTTTTTGCTCTGTGGCAACGCTTGCAGTTAATAAATTTGTTATTGTATTACGATCGACCGTATTTTTAAACAAAGAGGGTGAGAGAGAACGCGTTCGAGTAATAGGTTTAGCCGTTAAATAATTGCTATCATCGATTCTTTTTCCTACGTTTGTTTCGTCAACACTCAATGTAACATACGCATTTCTTTCGTTATGTTTTATTGTTTTTGCATTATATGCATTCATAAGAGTTTTTTTTTATATATTACTGTTTGTTTAATTGTGCTCTTCTTTTTATTTGTTGTTTAAAAACCCCGAGAATAAAAAAAAAAAGAATAAAGAAAACAAGAAATGTTTTTGCTTAAAATGTATGTACGTATATGTATGTGTGTACATACATATATTTTTGTTAATTGTAATTTTTAATATTTGTATTAAAAATTTTATGTTCACTTTTTAAAAATTATTTTAAAGCGTCTATTCATTCGCTGATCTTATATTATTAAAAAAAAAATAATATTATTATATCATAAATATACACTTATTTATGTTAAAAAAAAAACCGTAAGCCGAGTTAAAAAAACACGTCTGCATTCAACGAGCACGCACGCACTCTTCTTACTATTCTTATCTAACTGCTAAAGAAGGCCTCATAGAAGGCCTCGGCTCTTTCGTATAAAAGATAAGATACAGCTTCCACACTCGCTTCTATGAGAAGGGAGTAACATTTTTTGTATTGTTTTTTTTGCACAAGCAAAAGCAAAATCCATTTTTTTTTGTCCCGTTACCCTTCTTATGTACCTGCTGAAGAAGCGAGAGCGGAAGGCCTTCTCCGCAATGACAACGTGTGTAAAAAAGATATGAGTATGGAATGGAGCAAGAAGGCCTTGTACATCCAAAAGAAGGGGTACATTGGCCTTCTAGAAGGCCTTTCTACTCCTTCTTTTTCCCGCTGGGTATATGCTTGCCGAAATAAAATAAAACATTGCCAATAATAGGCCATTTACATTACAACGAAATCTAGCAGATTTCATTTGAAATCTTCCTCAAAATCTAGTGCGTTTACATTATACCGTTTTGACATTAGCGAGATTTTGTTTTTATAACAAATCAATGACTAAAATATTTTTGTGTAACACATACAAACACAAAAAGAAATAGACATTAAAAAATTTGCATTATCTTTAGTTTATAATCAACATCACTTTTTTACCAATTATTTGTCCTTTTTTTATTTTTTACAAATTCTCAATTTTTTTTTTTTATTTTTTTCAACAGTTTTTGTTTTTTTTTTTTTGATTTTGCTTAAAACTAAAAGTTTTTGGCGAACTATTTAAGTTATAATGCCAGGGTATCACACAATTTTTTTGGAGCTTCAAACACAAAAACCTCGTTCGACCTAAACCTTCGTATAGGAAGGCGAGAGCTTCCAGAATCCGCTCCAGAGTATTTTGGTCTCCACCAGTAATCTTCTGAGTTATTTCCTTGGTACTCCACCAGTAAAACGTCTGAGTTATATATGGTTCTCCACCAGTCACATTGAGTTAATTATGGTTCTCCACCAGACAACACATTAAAACATTGAGGTTAAAAACGAATGCATATAGTTAATGCAGAAACCGCAAAAACTGTAACTCGGTACAGTTATACGACGCCGAAACATTAACCAATGCGGGGTGACAACGCAAAACGCACGAAAAGCAGACAAACAAGAACGACCTGTTTGTCCTTAAAAAAATAATGACAAAAAGCGCGAGCTGCTTCTCCACTCAGAGCAGTTTTACGAGTGCAGTTTTTGTTTTGTTTTTAATTAAAATGTCATATTTTTGTTATGCAGGGAAGTATTTTTTAGTGCTATATGGAAAAACCATAGTTGCAAAACTAAGTACTACTAGATTTTGAGTAGATTTCGTCGAAATCTAGTCACAAAGTAGATTTTATTTTGTATGGGAAATCTAGTCAAAAACCACTAGATTTGGCTCGAAATCTCGTAAGTACTAGACTTCGTTGTAGTGTAAATTGGCTATAAAATAAAAATAACGAAAAGCTTTATAGATAATTTTAATATCGTTTTTTAGGACACAAACAAATTAAATAAAAATCACCTGTGGTGAAGGGTATAATAAAAAAACATTTTTTTAAACTGGCGCAACCAAGACTCGAACTTGGAACCTCAAAAGCACTAAAATCCACTAGCTCGAAATATTTCAAATAAGGGCGGCCAAATACCTATGTGAACGGAAACCGTAATTCGAAGAATTTTCTTCAGGCATTGGCAGGACTGGAACTTAAAAATTAGAGTAAGATTATATAACTTGGGGCCAAGGCGTTTACCGTTTTGTCATATTGGCTCGAGTTTTCGAGATATTTCTATTTGAACTTTTTGTATACCTTAATATTCATTAAGTGTTGGTCTTATATGCAAATTATTAAACAAAACATTATACATGATGCAATAAAACAATCTATAATCCATTCTATTAAGTTTCTTTTGCCATTTTCGAAGAAATTTTTTTTTTAACTTTGAAAATATTTTTCTTTCTTCAATTCTTAAACTTTGTTGTTATTTTGTTAATTATATCCCTGCGAAAAATTTGTGTCAATTATTTTTAAAGCACTTATCCCGTGACCAAAGAATAAAATATTATAATAAAACGGAACGAATATATTTCGGAGGAACGCATGGAAGATGTTGAAAATGTGAAATACGCGTTCACACTTGCAACATCTAACATCTACCATTAATAAAAAATGTCACCATTTCTGAAAAAAAAACTTTTATTTTTTTTAAATACTTTTTTTCTACAAAAGTGCCAACATTCTAAAAGATAACACCAAAATGTTTTTCTCATTCATTTTGTTTAATAATTTAAGCAAAATAAGGCTTGCAAAAAAGTAAAACCTTGAGAAATGGTAACGCTGCTTTCAAAGCAACTTCCATTTTGTCAGTGATGCCACAATAATAATAGAATTTATTGCCACTTTTCTAGTGATGGCACTAAAAGAATCAAAAAATGTAAAAGGGAACAAAATGAGATAGTAACATTCTGTAAAGATGTTGAAAAATTTTGATTTTTAGCCCTATGTATTTCTTATGGGAAAATTCCAACATCTTCGCAAATTGATGTTAAATGTTGACAAGTGTGAAAAGGCTATTAACTTGTGATAATGTGTTTGAGGCAGGGACCGGAAATAAGAGTTACTTTTCAATTTTTGAAGAAATGAACATCGTAGAAAAGTTTTAATTACACCATCATGATTTTTAGGCGAAATGCATCCAACATATTGCATGATATTTAAATTTTTGATTTTTATTTTAACAATCAAAAATAAGAGTTATTTTTGATTTTGATTTTTTTAAATGAAAAATAAAAGTTATTTTTGATTTTTATATTTTTAAATGAAAAATAAAAGTTATTTTTGATTTTTATATCAATAATAAAAATCAATTCAAAACTCTTATTTATTTGTTGATGCCGTATGTATTATAATATGCTGCTTCATTCAAATTTCTATATGAAAATTACGCTAACTAATAATAACAACAACAAAAATGAAAGAACAAATAATAGCGTTACTTCAAGTTCAAGGGCAATGCACAGCGTAATTTAGAAACTTTGTTACACACATTTTGTTGTTATTATAACTGTGTACTTTATTTTTACTTTAATACGTAACAATGATTAATAAACATATTACCTATGTCACGAATTTTGAATTGATTTTTATTATTGATATAAAAATATAAAAATCAAAAATAACTTTTATTATTGATATAAAAATCGAAAATAACTTTCATTTTTCATTTAAAAATATAAAAATCAAAAATAACTTTTATTTTTCATTTAAAATAATAAATATGAAAAATAACTCTTATTTACTATCAAAAAATTTAAAAATCAAAAACAACTCTTATTTCTTGATTTTTTTGATAAAAGTCATAACAGTTACGGTCCCTGGTTTGAGGTAAAGTTAATTCGGAGGAAAGGTTATTGACACAAAACTAGTCATGTGCGTTATATGAAGGGAATCTATCATATTAACATGGTTCACTCGGGACAATATCTGCGACAGGCATTATTTTAACCAAATTTGAATTAACCAATTGAGGTTATTTCAATGACCTGTCACAAAGTGTCAAAAAGATGCCAATTAACCCCCTCCTAGGACATCACCATGTAAAAGTGACAAGTCCCCTTCATATAAAGTGTTCCACTTTAGAACTGTCCCGTGACAAGTATGGTGTTAGTTCCCTTTCCCCTAGGGATTGTTTGCATTAAATAAATAACGAAACATTTTATTTTTTCTTTTCTATACTTTAAAGCGTTGTTGAAGCACTGAACACTGAAGTTTAATTGTAACGAAAAGAGTAACCTCACATTTGTTTAATTGCCCGTTTACATTACAACGAAATCTAGTAGATTTTTTTTTAAACCTTTCTCAAAATCTAGTGCGTTTACATTCTACATACTTTTTTGACATAAGCGAGATATTGTTTGCATTACGTAGATCATATTTGAGCAATAATTAAATTTTATTTTTATCTAAATACGTAGTTAAGGATAAGATATACATATAAATAATTATTTATATTAAATAATATTTATTAGACTCTAGATCTACAATTACCACATTCTCCCTCTTGGCAAATGTCGCACAGCGACGATTTCATGCTGTAGTAGACTGTGGCGCATTGATCTGGAGTATAGTAGTCGTATATAGTAATGGCTGAAGGTTTCTGCTTAGCCACTGCATGAGTTTTCGCTACATTTACATCAAAGCATATTTCCACTCCAACCTCAAGATAATCAAAGTAAATAATAATTGCCGTATCTAGGTTTTTAGTTTCAATCCGTTTCACTTCTTTGGGTTTGAGTTCTATGCTATCAAATGTAAAACCAGAGGGTAAATATATTTCCATAACAGCCATACTGGATTTATAAAGAGTGCTATTTTCTCCAGGAACGAATTCAGCACAAGCTGTCATTTGGATTATTTTAGGAAAAGATGTTTCATGAATTGTATGCTTGACGGTGAAACTAGGATTGTCATCTTTGGTGACTAAGTTGTAACGATAAGATAACTGAATTAGAGAAGAGCCTCCACCTGTGGTTTCCACAGTTACTTCACGGGAAGATTTGGGCAGCTATAAGTGGGACAACAATATTTACGTATTTAATAAGATATGTTTTTAATAGCTTTTTCTAACTTACCACATGAGTTTGTAAAATAAATGAATTCTTCTTGTCCACCGTTAAGCTACCCGTGGTGGTTTCCTTGCCCTGACTATCTTGAGCCCTATAGTTAATGGTCGTTTCACCATTTGTTTTGTACTTTTTAGCAAATCCAATCAGGGCCTGTAAACCAACCACTGTGTCTTGTGTGGAATCAAAACCTCCAAAACTATTACGATTTCTTATTAACCACTTAATAATGGGTATTAATTGTCCAACCGGATCACTGTACGCAAATGCTTGTAATATATATGCCGTTATTTCGATATCGTTACCTGTATCCTCTGACGATTTTTTCCACCATTTAAGACCATTTTCTTCATGAGCTAATTTTTCAAGTTTTTCCATCAGTTTAGCAGCATTAGGATGTTGGGTCTTCTGTAGCACCACTGCTGCTATTGCAAGTGCATAAGTATCATTTTCATTGTGAATATTGTCGACCAGATATTCAATACCCTTCTTGATTTCTGATTGATATTTGTTGTTTTCCTGAAAGGGAGTAAAAATTGAACATAAATATATTTCTATATACCTATACTGAAATTCTGTGACTTTTTAACGACAAAAACTTGTCGTTAAGTAGTCAAAATTCGTCATTTGACGGTAATTATTCTGTATATCAGTAGCTAACGACACAAAAAAGTTGTCGTTAAAAATTAATGATAATTAATGATTGTTAACAGATTAAAAATATACAGTAAAAACGCAAATTTTTAATAAAAAAGTAAGAACGTTTAGTCGATCAAATAACAACCAACACCACAATCTGCAATCACGTTTCCGCAAAAAAAGGATGTTGTAAGTATTCACATAAGAGATTTTTATTCGTGTTGTCACGACCAAAGCAACCAAAATAGAAAAATAAAGTAACCAAATGCAATAAAGAGTAACGAAAATATTTATGTATTAAAACACTATTTCTTTTGCACTTTAGTTAAAAAATAATATATATAAGTACATATGTATATGTACAAAAAACAACTGAGCAACAAGATAAGCGCTAACTCCGGTGTTCGTCAAGGTTGTGTTTTATCTCTCTTGCTATTTAACTGCGTACTCGACGTAGTAATGAACAAGGCAACACCCCATAGAAGAGGAATCACTTGGGGTCTCAAAGGCAGATTAGAGGACCTTGACTACGCGGATGACATTTGTCTACTTACGCACACCTTTTCAGACATGCAATCTAAGCTTGATCTGGTCCAAGAAACTGCATCGCATTTTGGCTTGAAAATAAATATAGGCAAAACAAAAACAATGCAAATAAACGTAAACAATGAGCGAGTACTAACCGTTCAGAATCAAGCGCTTGATGAAGTAGAATCATTCTGTTACCTGGAAATAATACTGGACAAAAGTGGTGGTTCCAAAGCCGCATAAACAAAGCCCGGCAATCATTTGGCCAACTCAAGTCAGTGTGGAACTCATCATATATGTCAAAAAGGACAAAATTAAAGATTTTCAACTCGAATGTAAAGTCCACACTCTTGTATGGATGCGAGACGTGGAATGCAGCACCACGTGACATACACTTCATCCAAGTTTTAGTAAATAAATGCTTGAGAAAGATTCTACATATATTCTGGCCTAGAACAATCACAAATTACCGTCTCTGGTCAGAAACTAGTCAACAGCCTATCCAAATTGAAATCCGTAAACGTAAATGTAATTGGATTGGACATACATTGCGTAAACAACCCAACGATATTGCTAAACAAGCTATAGATTGGAACCCGCAAGCTAGTCGACGTATCGGAAGGCCATCACACACCTGGAAACGGTAAATTGAAACCGAAATATCCCATTTAAACCTGTGTTGGAATGAAGTCAAACACCATGCATCAGATCGAGTTTATTGGAATAACCTTGTGGCGGCCCTATGCTCCTTGCAGGAGTAAAAGGAACAAAAAATATATATGGGGGATTTCATGTCAAGTGACCCAATTTTGAAATCGATGTCTTCCGATTTGGATGAAATTTGCACCAAGGTTAGTCCTATTGGATAGTAGTTTAGACACAAATTTTCAACAAGATCGGTCTAAAAGTTTCTGAGTTAGTGGGGGTCAAAATTTGACATTTTGGCCATACAGGTGTTCTTTCTTATCCATGTAACTTATTACCTATTGGTGTTAGCAAAATTTGTCCCAAGTAGCTTCGATAGCTATTTGATCCATCTTTTGAAAAAAAATTTTTTTGTTTTTTTAAAAAATTTTTTTTATTTTTTTTTTTAAATTTAAAATTTTTTTTATTTTTTTTTTTAGCGGGTATGTTTTTTTTTTTTTTTTTTTTGTTCAAAAGAAAGCTTATGTCTTTTCCTTTAAGGTAGTTTTGGTCCCTTTTTGGGATGCGAGCGGCTTATGTATAAAAAAAAATAATTTCTAACTCTAGACAAGGGTTTTTCAATTTTTAGCATATGCAGTGTTCTTTCTCATCCATTTAACTTATTACCTATTAGTGTTAGCAGAATTTGTCCCAAGTATCTTCGATAGCTATTTGATCAATATTCTGAAAAATTTTTTTTTTGTTTTTTTAAAACTTTTTTTTTTTAATTTTAAATTTTTTTTTTAAATGCAAAATTTTTTTTTTATATTTTTTTTTTATCCGGAATGTTTTTTTTTTTTTTTTTTTTGTTCAAAAGAAAGCTTATGTCTTTTCCTTTAAGGTAGTTTTGGTCGCTTTTTGGGATGCGAGTGGCTTATGTATAAAAAAAATTATTTCTAACTCTAGACGAGGGTTTTTAAATTTTTAGCATATGCACTATTTTGAATTTTTTCCTATTTGTGTTTAAGTGTTTCTAAAGCCTTAAAAATAAAACGTTTGCAAAGAAACTAGACAAATTAACCTTTCCGACGGTATGTTACAAACCCAATTACTATTTTATACCTTCGATACTATAATGCCCACAATATGTTAATCCCAGGAATAAAATCACTTTTTTTCTGTAGAAATGTTGACAAATTAAATTCTTTTTATTAATTTGTAATAATAATTAAACTAATATATAATTATAATAATAATAATTTCTAATAATAATAATAAAAAGATAAAGATAAATAATTTAATAAAATTTATGTAGGAAAAATTAAAAAAAGAATTATTTGTCAACATTTCTACAGAAAAAAAGTGATTTTATTCCTGGGATTAACATATTGTGGGCATTATAGTATCGAAGGTATAAAATAGTAATTGGGTTTGTAACATACCGTCGGAAAGGTTAATTTGTCTAGTTTCTTTGCAAACGTTTTATTTTTAAGGCTTTAGAAACACTTAAACACAAATAGGAAAAAATTCAAAATAGTGCATATGCTAAAAATTTAAAAACCCTCGTCTAGAGTTAGAAATAATTTTTTTTATACATAAGCCACTCGCATCCCAAAAAGCGACCAAAACTACCTTAAAGGGTAAGACATAAGCTTTCTTTTGAACCAAAAAAAAAAAAAAAAAAAACATTCCTGATAAAAAAAATATAAAAAAAAAAAATTTTACATTTAAAAAAAAAATTTTAAATTTAAAAAAAAAAGTTTTAAAAAAACAAAAAAAAAATTTCAGAATATTGATCAAATAGCTATCGAAGCTACTTGGGACAAATTCTGCTAACACTAATAGGTAATAAGTTAAATGGATGAGAAAGAACACTACATATGCTAAAAATTGAAAAACCCTTGTCTAGAGTTAGAAATTATTTTTTTTTATACATAAGCCACTCGCATCCCAAAAAGCGACCAAAACTACCTTAAAGGAAAAGACATAAGCTTTCTTTTGAACAAAAAAAAAAAAAAAAAAAACATTCCGGATAAAAAAAAAATATAAAAAAAAAATTTTGCATTTAAAAAAAAAATTTAAAATTAAAAAAAAAAAGTTTTAAAAAAACAAAAAAAAAATTTTTCAGAATATTGATCAAATAGCTATCGAAGATACTTGGGACAAATTCTGCTAACACTAATAGGTAATAAGTTAAATGGATGAGAAAGAACACTGCATATGCTAAAAATTGAAAAACCCTTGTCTAGAGTTAGAAATTATTTTTTTTTATACATAAGCCGCTCGCATCCCAAAAAGGGACCAAAACTACCTTAAAGGAAAAGACATAAGCTTTCTTTTGAACAAAAAAAAAAAAAAAAAAACATACCCGCTAAAAAAAAAATAAAAAAAAGTTTTAAATTTAAAAAAAAAAATAAAAAAAAATTTTTTAAAAAAACAAAAAAAATTTTTTTCAAAAGATGGATCAAATAGCTATCGAAGCTACTTGGGACAAATTTTGCTAACACCAATAGGTAATAAGTTACATGGATAAGAAAGAACACCTGTATGGCCAAAATGTCAAATTTTGACCCCCACTAACTCAGAAACTTTTAGACCGATCTTGTTGAAAATTTGTGTCTAAACTACTATCCAATAGGACTAACCTTGGTGCAAATTTCATCCAAATCGGAAGACATCAATTTCAAAATTGGGTCACTTGACATGAAATCCCCCATATATATATATATGCATATAAACAACTAAACTTCTGGATCGATTTTTATAAAATTTTAACAATATGATACTGGTGGTCTAGAAGGTACAAGAGGTCTTATTATTTTTCGAAATTTTTGTGAAACTGGCAACTCTTAAACAAACCTAACACTTTTTTCGTCTATTTTCAAAGCTGTATGAGTGAGAGATTTCAAACTTTTAAGAATTAACAGACCATAAATCTTTGTACATTATCCAATTTCATATTGCCTCGATAGAAGTAGAGAAAAGGATATCCCAGATCACTGATGTTATAATTTTTTTGGAAAGTCCCTACGCAGCCTGAAAAAATCCATATTTTTCGCTACACGGTCAAAAAATTGTCCCCACTAAAATCCCTACAACTCTGAAAAAGTCCCTACATGGTAATGATTAAAAAATCTATCCTTCTTTTCCCGATGTCCATTTTTTTTATTAACAAATCTTTACAAATAGGGATTTCCCTACCTATAACATCACTGCCCCAGATAGTAGTTATTATTTACAGTATATATAACTTTAGGCTTAGTTGATAATCGGTTACATAAAAAATCGTTATAAAGTAAATGAAAACAAGTAAGAGTGCTATATTCGGCTGTGCCGAATCTTTGATACCCTCCACCGATCTATGTATATCTATATGACCTAACTGTAGGATCTATATGATATATATTTATTATTAATTTATCTTAATAAAAACCGACATCAGCATTAAAAGTGGTTGCTGTCTAGACAGGTGGAGTGCAATAATGCCTTACGAAATAAGGCCTTTAAGGCTTTATTTCACTTTCAATTGAGAAATAAGGCCTTTATTTGCAAAAAGGCTTTATTGCACAATTGTGCAATAAAGCCTTTATTTTATTTTATTTTTTTTATGCACTACGTAGGAAAAAGCCACCTAAATCTTCACTTAATACAGTTATTCTGCGTGGCGGCCTGCGGCCGATCTTAGGGGTTTTCTCCTCCATAGGACGCGGCAGGTGGCTTCGCTGAATACAGTTTTCCTGCGCGCGTCTCATTACCTTCCGTAGTGAAATTTTTTTATAATTGTTCAATAAAATATAAGAAGAATAAGAAATTTTATTGCTTCATTTAAAAAGAAATTTAAGTGAAATAAGACCTTTACGGCTTTATTTCACTTTCAAAGTGCAATAAAACCTTTTTGGAAATAAAGGCCTTATTTCACTTTCCATTGAGAAATAAAGCCTTAAAGGCCTTATTGCGTAAGGCATTATTGCACTCCACCGCCTAGACATACATATATTAATTTATTGACCGACAATCAGAAAGTTTTATGCAATTTTTTTTTAGCAATTTTAACTAGCTTAGTAAAATATCATTATTCGTAACAGTCTAAGCCGATCTTAAATGATTTTCAGAAGGGGAATTTATATTGGAGCCATAATAAGTTATGAACCAATCATCTGCTGAGTGATTTCTGGTATTAAAAATATAAATTTCAAAACAGAGGTGAAATACGTTTAAGCACTTAAAGTGAATTTCAGAAGGCTGCTAAACATGGGATCTAAGGTAAATTATGGACCGTATATCACAAAATTCATAAAAAATTTTCTGGCCATACGAAACTAAGTTGGATGAAACTTTACCACAAATGTTCATCGATTCTTCGAAGTCAAGCCTGAAAGTCGTTTTGCTACATAAATATAATAAAAAACCAAGCATTCCCATTGGCTACAGCACAGACATGAGCGAAACATACGATTCCATGAAAATAATTTTGGATAAAGTTTGCAACACTGATCACATGTGGCGGATCAGTTGTGATCTGAAAGTCGTGGCGATGCAAAGAGGTCTCCAAGGAGGCTATACGAAAAACATGTGTTTCTTGTGTCTTTGGGATACCCGATTTAAAGGAAACCAATACAAAACGCATGACTGGCTTGCTCGAGATCCAACGGAGAAAGGACACAACTGCGTAAATGATCCACTGGTACCAATGGAGAACGTCCTCATGCCAACTCTCCATATCAAACTGGGAATCGTAAAAAATTTCATCAAGGCCATTGTGAAGCAACCGAAAATTCTTGATTGTTTGGAAAATATTTTTCCACGAATCAGCGAAGCAAAATTGAAGGAAGGTGTTCGGAATTTAAAGGTGCTTTAGACGGTAATGATTACTTTGCGTCGAGGGCAGTGAAGAAAGACATACGATTTTTTTGGGAAGTACGCGAGCACACAATTACCCCGCTCTTGTGACCAAGATGTTGCACTACTTGCAGAAAATTGGAGTGAATATGTCCCTCAAAATTCACTTCTTGAATCACCATCTCGAATACTTCAGCAAGCAGCTAGCCTCAGAGTCGGATGAACATTGCGAGCGCTTCCATCAAGTGGCAATGCCAATGGTAACGCGACATAAAGGCAAAAGGCTCGATTCGCTGGTGGCTGAAATTTGTTGGTGGTCGCAAAAGACGTACGATACCGACAATGAAGATGAAGAAGAAGAATATACCAGGGTTTAAAAAACTACAGTCAAAATGAAAAAATTGCTTTTTCTTCCACTTTTTGATTTTTCATTGAACAAAAATAAACCGTTGCTTTTACTTCTGATTCATTAAATGAAAACAGTCGCAGTGAAGGCAAAAGCAAAAAACGAAATGTTGTACACAACAAAGAACATTGGCAGTCGTCATGTTAGAAAGTGTTTGGTTTGACAGATTGAAACTTTTAATAAATCCCGAAGTTAACGAAGATTGGACGTTGTGTTCATTGTATATATATGAAAGCGATGATGTTATTTACAGTTTTATTTAATTTCAAAAAATTAAAAAGATTTGTTAAGCTTAAAAATAATAAATACATATCTGTGGAGTTTTGACAAAAGAACCTAACTCGAGATCGGACAATTTTCCACTTTTTTAACCATATGTATAAGTTTTAAAATCGCATCTTTCTGTCTATTCAGCGTGTTTCTAGATAGTGTAGATCGGAAGATATAGAAGCCCCCAAATCAACCTATCTCGCCATTTTTACAATCTGCTTTTGACTAAAGAACCCATATCGAAATATGCTGCAGGGAACAAAGAAAAATATCATAACGTAATTTTGACAAAAGAACCTATTCGAATATGGGTTTCCAATAATAAACTAAAATTATTTTGACAAAACAACCTATTTGCACTCATGTTCTTTTATCAAATGCATAAACGAAAATAACACGTTCCCTTCTAAAGTGAAGTTCTTTTAATAGCCATTTGATCATTAGCATTCATTGTGACAAAACAACCTATGTTAACATGAGTGCTTTAGTGTAATGAGAATTAACGAAATAAGAGGAACCTATATCAAATCAAGTGCTTTTGTCGTGTCCATGTGTAACAAATTAAGACGTTTTTTATGAAATATGTTGTTTCCTAATATAGAAAAACATAAACAATGCACAGAGGAAGACAAAAAACAAAGGTTCCAAAGTTTTAGAGGAGCATTGACTCTCTCGCAAGTGAATACATTGAATACAAGAATTATAGATATACAAGATTACGACAATTATCATCTGTTTTGAAGGTACCTACGTCACGGCTCCAAAGAGCTGTTCAATTTGTATGGAATTTTCAATGATTTTATAATTTTCGACTTTTCTAGAGGGTGCCGTGTTTATCGAAGGAATTGCACCTTGCACTGCCGATACTTAACGAATCTAAGTAACCCATTTGTGAAAAGTCACACTATCAATAACAGATATGTCAGTTACGACAAAATGAATAGTACTCTCTTTCTGTTTTTCATTCCAGTTGCGTTTAAATTAAATTAAATAAAATGTACCACACAAGTGCTCAAGATATTGATGAAGAGATTGATATTGATGAAGATCCTTTCCATGAATCTGATGATGATGACTCCGATTTAGTTCCGGAGACGGATTCCGATCTAAACACCACTACGCAGGAAATGGCTCCAGATATTGAGTCCAATGTAAGTAATTGGGATTTCACCGAAATTGATGAAACCCAACTATTCGAACTTCCAACCACATCAGCTGTTAAAAATAGGAACAGGCGTAACAAAAACTTAGGAAAAGAATATGTGACCAATAAAAAGAAAATCGTCCGTGCTAAAAAAATTAAAGCACTTTCAAAATGCAGAAGGTTGTGTAATACTCACCTAAATTTTGAGGAGCAAAAGATGATAAACTGTAACTTGGGTGATTACAACAAACGACGGCAATATCTGTCAGGCTTAATTGATGTTGAATTTAAGAAAACGCATACAATTAATAACGTGGGAAATCGACAATATAAATATTTGTATAATTGTGAAATTAACGGTCAAAGGAGAAGAGTATGTAAACAATGTTTTATGAAAATATATGCCGAAACTGCTCAAAGTATTAAAACTGTTACTAAGTGCAAAGTTAAAGAAAGCTCCGTTGAAATTGTTCAGTGCGATAAAAGAGGAAAACATTTTCCACAACACAAACTGTCGACGGAAAAGTACCAGGAAGTTTTAGATCACATTAATAGTTTTCCGAAATATGTGAGCCATTACAGCCGTCGTCATACAAGACAACTATATCTTCAGTGTAATTTAAGCATGGCAGAATTATACAGATTATACACAAACAAATTTTCTCAACCTGTTTCGTTGCCAACGTATCGAGAATTATTTCAGAAACTGAACATTAAGTTTAAAAAGCCGCATATTGATGTATGCAACAAGTGTGAGACTTTAAAAATAGATATTAAAAATGCATTAACTGAGGATGAAATAGCAATACTTTAATTAAAACAACAAAATCATCACGAAGAGGCAGACATGGCATATGAATCTAAGAAACATGATAAAAAACTGTCTTCGAAGGATAAATCTATCAAAATGTATACTTTTGATCTGCAGCAATGTTTGCCAACACCACACTTAAATGCGGCAATGTTCTTCTACAAACGACCACTGTGGACATTTAATTTTACGATGCATGACGGAGCAACAAACAGAGCGAATTGTTATATATGGAATGAGACCATTGCAAAGCGTGGAGCAAACGAGATTAGTTCCTGTATCTACAAATGTATGATGGAATTACCGATACATGTGAAGCATGTTATTTTGTACAGCGACTCGTGTCCAGGGCAAAACCGTAATTCTTATATTTCCGCCATGTTTGAAAAGGTTT
The DNA here is from genome assembly GCA_963931875.1 of Pollenia griseotomentosa. Taxonomy (NCBI): domain Eukaryota; kingdom Metazoa; phylum Arthropoda; class Insecta; order Diptera; family Polleniidae; genus Pollenia; species Pollenia griseotomentosa. The sequence continues at coordinate 99,697,091 of OZ007561.1, read as the reverse complement.
TAGAAGATCATCAAACTATAGAATTAATTGATCACAAGTTTCTGGTTGTTGGACACACGCATATGGAATGTGACACGGCTCATTCCCAAATAGAAAAAAAGAAGAAAAAAATGTGTGAATTCCATACATCACTCACATGACTGGGCTACTTTAATAGCAACTACAAATCACAAATACAATGCAATCGAGATGGTTCAAGATCATTACTTCGACTTCGGTAGCCTATTAAAAAACAAATACACTTGGAGAAATACTAATACATTAGGTGCGTGTAACACTACTTATGTTTCTCTATTTTTAGTATAATTTTTATTTGTTGTTTTGTAAAGGTGACAAATTTGAATGGAAGCTTATACGTTGGATGCGATATGAGAAATCTAAGTCTGGATTTTTACAGTACAAGCTATCTTTACAGCCGAACGAGGACTTCAAGGAACTAGACATAACACATCGGCGACGGAAAATAACAAATTTCGAATTAAATAAATGTTATTCTGCTCCTTTGCTAATATCATCTAATACAAAACGTGATTTACAGTCCGTTCTGCCATTTATAAATGCAGAGTTTCATAATTTTTACAATAACTTGCACGTTGAAGGTGAAGTACAATTGGAAGATGTTTGGGATATTGACGAATATGATTAGCTGTAGAGTGAATTATTCTTTATTTCTTCTGAATTATAAAAATAAAAGCTTTTTAATATACAAAAATGTGAAATACAATATAATATAATATATGAACTATTTCTTATTTGTATTTTTAATTCAATTTATTCCAATTTTTCTTTTTCATACCTAAAAACACATGTAATTGGTCTAATAGAAAGCATAACTTTTTATAATATTCGTTTAAAATAAACAGAATTCTATTTAAGAAAATATCATATGTCACTGAATTTTTCTTATTTCATTTTAATAAAAGCACTAGTCCCGACAAAGGTTGCGAAATATTTGTTACTTTTCAGAATGAAAAAAGACTTCATCTAGAGAAGGGTTGATTTTTCGATCAAAAATTATTTTGACAAAACAACACATCTTGGTTTTTGGACATTTTCTCGGCAACAGTTAAATCTGGAAGAAAGATGCAAATTGGAAAATAAAGGTATTTAAATTCTCCACAATAAAAATAGATTACATTTGCTTATATATGTTCTGGGACGATTTTGTGAACCTATAAAAGTGTTTTTTGGTCCTCCTGTAAAATTCAGTTTTTCGACATTGGTTGTTTTGTCAAAATTCCACAGATATGTACTTATGTACATATTTATGTTTTTATGAACGCATGTATTATTAAAAAAAATATGGAAAATAAAAACACAAACACAACGTCCCATCTTCGATAATTACGGGATTTTTTAAAAGTTTTGGTCTGTCAAGCCAAACACTTCCGAACATGTCGACTGCCGATGTTCTTTGTCATGTACAACATTTCGTGTTTTGCTTTTGCCTGCACTGCGACTGTGTTCATTTAATGAATCAGAAGTAAACAGTGATGCCAACTTTTTGAGAGCAAAAAGCACTTTAAAATTTAAAAAAAGCACTAAAAAGCACTATTTTGAACAAAAAAAAGCGTAAAAAAGCACTAAACCATTTTTACAATTTAATTAAACACAAAACAAGTTGCCTTCGGCTGTGCCGAATATTAAATACCTCCAAAATTTTAAAAAAGGCGACGGCGTAGATGGGGGACCATTTTCATTAAAAATTAAATAATAAATATATTTACATTTGTATATAAAAATTTTTAAATGTATTATTATTATCTTTAATAAAAATAGTATTATCCAAATCATTTGGATTTTGAATTGGCCATAACAGTTTAAAAGTAATACAGTGCGAGCTCGATTTTCGTAGCTCGAAAAAATACGGTTTCTGGCTGCATGTTTCAAACTTTTTAATACGTTTTTTCTACATGACTCAAAATCGTTGTTTATTTTTCCATTTACAATTCTTAATATTTTTCAAGCCATTTTCTATTTTTGAAACAGTGTCTACATCTTTAAAAAAATGTTTACCGAAAACAAATACATCGTTTTTATTACGATTACTAAATATGCTGTCAACGCTTAAAAGTGCAACGTTTTGTAAAATTTCCAAATTGCTAGGAAGCCTAGCTCAAACCTCGTAAATAAAGTTTTTGGTAAAACGAATGCAACTTTCTTTTATCACTTTTTTTTATCATTTGAAATCTTAAAATCTTTACAGGCTTTCTCAAAATTGTACTCCCAATAGCTAATCTCATCTCATCTCATCATCCTCTATATAACCGAAGTTTTAAAAAATGGTAAAAAAAAATACAAATTTTAAAAAGCATTAAAGGCATTAAAAAGCACCATAAATAGTGTCAAAAGCACTAAGTTGGCATCACTGATAATGCTTGAGAAAAGTCTAGAAGAGTTTGCGAATACTACTCAAAACATAAATGCAAATAATACGCAGTTGGTTAAAAAAGGGCATGTTCGTAAATGCATCACTGCGCTGCATCAGAAAAGCAAACTTTTTTTAATGGCGTTAAAAGAATAATTATAATTTTTTTTATTGTGTGACTATTATTTTTGTGGAGTATTTCACAATTTTTTGGTCCACATTGACTTCACTGATAAATATATAACCATTTGAAACCACTGATGCAGCGCAGTGATGCATTTACGAACGCACCCAAAGTATTAGCTGTGTTTACAGAATAGTAACAAAATGGTTCAGTGCCAAAATTATATATAGAAAGGCACTTAAAAGCACTGTGAGAAATTGTTAAAAGCACTATAAATACCCGCTTTTCAAAAACGGGTGTTTAACAAAATTTCGGTTATTGCATAAGCAAAAAAGCACCAAAAAATACCCGAAAGGCACCAAAATGGCAACGCTGGAAGTAAAGCCAACAGTTTATTTTTGTCCAATAACAAATGAAGATGTCGAAGTTACAGCATAATCTTATGACTTTCACTATCTCAACTGCAGCTTTTTAAACGCTGGAATATACAATGGGAGTTTCCTCCGTGGGTAAGTCACAAAAATTAAGTTAACTGACTGATTAAAAACAATTGATTTTTTCCAGATGAAGACAGATCCTCATCCGATACAGAGTCTGAACAAGTGGGCGAAGCACCACGCAAGAAAATAACAAACGAAAATAAGTTTTGCGTTCATCGATTTTTATAACCTATGTATCTATGTAATAACCTAATAATTACCTGTAATAATTTTTAATTTTACGTGTTAATAATTATAATAAATAATCTATATATATAAAAGAGAAGTGTTTGTTTGTAATCGCTAAACTCAAAAACTACTGCACCGACTTTGACCAAAATTTGTGTGTTTGATTTATGAGGCATGAGGAGTGTTTCTGTGGAGTTTCGTATTTATCCGATAGATGGCACCACGTTTTTATATTTTTGTCATTTTTGTCGTAATCACTAAACATAATGTTTTAAAATTTAGATGCATGGTATGTATGTCACTAAATCTTTATTAATATCCATTTATCAATTCAGCGGTAATTCACTAAAATACGCTAAAATCACCAAAATGAAAAAAAAATTATATGGTTTAATAGCCAGTTTTATTCCAAACATTTATGTTTATTTTAGTTTACAAAAGTCAATTTCCACTTCCATAAATATTTTTCAAATACGCGGTTAGAGTATCCAATAATTTTAAACAAACATCTATCTATCTATCTATCTATCTTCTATCTATCTATCTATCTATCTATCTATCTATCTATCTATCTATCTATCTTCTATCTATCTATCTTTATATATAAAAGAGACGTGTTTGTTTGTAATCGCTAAACTCGAAAACTACTGCACCGATTTTGACCAAAATTTGTGCGTTTGATGTATGAGGCATGAGGAGTGTTTCTGTGGAGTTTCGTATTTATCCGATAGATGGCACCACGTTTTTATATTTTTGTCATTTTCGTCGTAATCGCTAAACATAATGTTTTAAAATTTAGATACATGGTATGTCACTAAATCTTTATCAATATACATTTATCAATTCAGCGGAAATTCACTAAAATACGCTAAAGTCACCAAAATGAAAAAAAAAACATTTAATAGCCAGTTTAACCCAACATTTATGTTAATTTTAGTTTACAAAAGTCTATTTCCACTTCCATAAATATTTTTCAAATACGCGGTTAGGGTATCCAATAATTTTAAACAAACATGAAGAATCTAATAGCATTTGCTGGTAAGTAAAACATTTATTTTATTTTTTTTTTATTGTTTTGAAAATCAATTAAAATTTTAAATCTTTACTAAGGGCCAGCAAAGCGGACGGGGTCCAGCTAGTATATAATAAATATTATCCAAATTCATTGAAATATAAAATCAATATTCTTTTCAAAATGAGATACCTTCACTTAATTGTGAATAAAAGCGAAACGCGTCCATCGATTTTCATGATCTATGTCTCATTTTGTATAAAGGTTATGTGACTTTAAGTGAAAGTAATAGGACTTGACACTTTTTTTTACCGTTTTGGATTTTTTATGAATTAAAAATAAAAAATTTTATTTTTTAGGCAAAAAATAGTTTTTTTCTTCATACATTTATTTATAACTGCGAAACTGTTGCTTATGTAGCGAAACGTTGTATAAACAGATTAAAGGAATTGTAATTCCTAATTTTAAATTTGTTTCAGCAAAATCGGACTAGTGGTTCTCGAGTTATGTCAAAAAAAGACCACCAAAGGTGACAATTTCCCCTATATGATAGTTACTAACTTCAAATCGATATATCTCGATTCCTAGACGTGACCCAGCGAAACGCCGGGACACGTATAACTTCTTTTTTACCGATATAACTTTCCCCGGTAGTTTGAACCCTTCCCGATCACTGACCGCTACCATTTGTCTCACAGTGTTATGGACCGATCATCATAAAATTTATTAGTGCTATTTCTAGTCCTATAAAACTGTGAAGTATTCAATTTTATTCTGATAGCATTATTTATTACGGTTATAAAAGTAAAATAAACATTTTAAACAGTTAAAACTCCTTTAATTTAAATCACAACTTTTACAAATGCTGAAAATCGCTATAAACGAGGATGAAACATCTTTCAAAGTAAAGTAACAGTATTCCAATATTAAATTTATAAAATGGATCAACACAAACATCGGCGTTTCTTTCTGGTTGCAAGTATTTCAATAAAGAGATACAGTCGGCAACAAAATTTTTTTTAAGAAATTTCAGAATTGACCATAAAGTTGCTCTCACTTCCATGGTCTAATGCTGAAGTAGAGAGGGTATTTAGCCAAGTAAACATCTTAAAAGTAATTTTAGAAATAGGTTACATTTAGCAACCGTTAATTCGATTTTTTTAATTAGGTACATATTTTTACCGTAGCAATAAACTATTTTTACCAACACCACAATAGTGGAGAGGGTACTATGCGTTTGTGCTGATGTTTGTAACACCTTCAAATATTGATACTTAGCCAACCTTTACGTATACCGATTGACTCAGAATCACTTTCTGAGTCGAATTAACGATGATTGTCCGGCTGGCTGGCTGTTCATGTACACCTTGTGCGCAAAGTAACGGTCGTAAATTTGCAGATAATTTAATAAAATTTGGTACATAGGTTATAATGTGGTGTAGGGTATCATCTAGTCGGGGTTGACCGACTTTACTTTTTTAATTGTTTTTTTTTTGTAGATCTGGACTTAAAAGGTTGGGGTTCTGTTGTCGTGATTATGATTTTCCCTCAAATTATTTAAAACTAATAGGCACGAGTGATTCCTATGAGATGAACAATAACGACATCGAATTTATCGACGATTTAATTTTGAAAAATATATATCAAAATATTAATTTACGTTTATTCTTATTTAAGAAATTGATCTTGACTTACAATTTCATCGTAAACAAATTTAAATGAATTATTTCTGTTTTGTTATTGAATTTTAATAAGGGTCCTCATGATATCGTTTATAAGTCTCGTAATCTGTGCAAACTGTGCATTTTTACGCCCTCGTAAATGAACTGTCAAAAATTATATGAGAATTCATTTACACAAACTTGGTAAATTTGCCCAACAATTTTGACTCGTAAACTTGCGCTGTTCAATTGTGCATTTATACATACAGATTTTTTAGTGCTTTTAACGTCGTTTTCACTGAAAAATCCAAGCAAATTTGTCTTTTTGCTTTCTTTGTGCGTTTTTAAAAACAAATTTCACATATTAATCACAAATTTCAACTTTTGATTTGATATTTTTGAATTTTCTTTTTTAGTTTATTTTTTTATAGACATTTCTTACAAACTGACATTAATTGTTTAAAATTACACAAAAATTAAAAAAGGTTCTTCGTGAAACGAGTCTCGCAAGTTTGCCCATTTGCACAAATGGCAATTTTAAGCGATATCATGAGGACCCTTAATGTGTTTTTATTTAAAAAAGCTTTTAGCCATTTTTTAGCCCATTTTTAGCCATTTTTTTCCGTAAATTTAGCCATTTTTGGTCATCAAGTTTTGGCAACACTGTTATGAACAAACATATTATATGTAATTATATCGTTACTTTTTATTGTTTCATTTCATTTCAAAAAATTAATAAGAACAAAAAATTCAATAAAAGCAAAAAATTCAATTATAACAAAAACAAAAGGGAAGATTACAAAAAAACCATTTGAAATCTAAAAAATGTATATTACGAAAAATTAAAATGGAAGTAAATAAGTCATGGAAGTACCAACTTACTTTCAAATTTGAACTGCAACATAAAAGTTGCTAGAAATGTTTTTGATTGTTTAAGTCAAACCAGTAATCATCAGATATAGACATCAGGAGCGCTCTCTGTTTTATGTGCTCTCCTGTCAATCTGCTTCTTGTATCCGGCACTGCTTCTTAAAAATGACAATCATTTTAGATCTTCATATTAGTTTAAAAAACATATGATGCATGCAGTGATGCCAATTATTAAAAAAACATATTGTTTAAAATCGGCTTAAATTTAGAGTTTTTAATAAAGACTGACTTTAAAAAATATCGAATTCGATAGTCGTATTTCAATTTCGATACATCGGTATTTTAAATATCGGCGATATATATCGAATTTTTTTTAATATCGATATTTTGATATATCGATATTTTTTACCCATTCCTACAGCTGATGCCAAAAGGTTTGTAAGATCCAAATTGAACACGCTCTAATGGAAAAATTTTACACTGCTAATTCCATCCGAAATTTAGTGTAGCAAATTTTTTGCGTATACACGACATTATGATTTTGCATTGGGAAATTTGATCGTGTAAACGCACCTTTAGACAACCAGCCAGCTAGCTGGATGGAAATATGGACCTCGTCAAATCGATTAAATCGGTATACAAAAAGTGGGTCTAGAACTGCGATATTAAAATGTGTTACACACATTAATAGCCTCTTCAAACTTGTCAACATTTAACATCAATTTGCGAAGATGTTGGAAATTTCCCATAAGAAATACATAGGGCCAAAAATCCAAATTTTTCAACATCTTTAAAAAATGTTTCTTTCTCATTGTATTCCATTCTACATCTTCCGATTATTTGAGAGTCATCACTAGAAAAGTGACAATAAATTCTATTATTACTGTGGCACCACTAACAAAATGGTATTCGCTTTGAAAGCAGCGCTACAAGTTCTCAAGTTTTTCCTTTTTTGCAAGCATTATTTTGCCTAATTTGTTTTTTATATTAAGAAACAAAATGATTTTTAAATACATTTTGGTATTATCTTTTAATTTTTCATGTTGTAAAATTCCTTTCTTCATAAAAAATAATTTAATGAAAATTAAATTTAATGAACTTAAGCCTAATTAAAATATTAAGAATTTGGATTTAAAACCATAAATAGTTCAACAAAATAACCACAATACTAATTATTAAATAAAAAATAATATGGAAGCAGGACCAGCGGCAAAAAATTAAAAAGAATTATACAACATGTAAGTATTTACTTATGTATAAGCATGAGCGACATTGTCTTATAAGTTGTCTTGTAAAAAAGCAATTGGCGACAAAGTTTTCTTAAATGCTTTTCAATCACTTGCTTGGTTTTCTTAAACTTCTTACATTATTTTTTTTTTAATTGTTGGTTTAAATACCTACATAAAATTTACGAATAAGCACTAACGAATAAATCCGAAAATGCTGATGAGGTTTTTCGCGGGCTGGAGATAAGATTACATGCAGTTAATACTTCACTGTCAACTTTAGGATTGCTTCAAAGAGTCGAATAAAAAACATGTAACAGAAAATAAAAATCCAACTTTACAAAAAAAAAGTGAATAGAAAAAGATAACCATATAATAATTTTTGTCGTGTACGTCAAAATAGATGACATTTTCATGCATCTAGTCGTTGACGACAAAGTAGGCGACATTGTCGTCTACGTAATTATTCGATCGAATGAACGACAAGAAAAGCGACATTGTCTTTCTTTGTGTCGTGCACGATTTTATCGACACTTGTTTGAAAATGTCGTTGACGATTTGTTCTCGCTGTCCCTAACATGTCGTGCAGGAATTAACATTGTCGTGCATCCGTCTTCGAGGATGTCTTAAAGACGTGGCCAACTGGGAAAAGATTTGAAACTAACACATTTGTTTAGAATTATAATCAATATTTACTCGATTTCATTCATGTTTTATTAAAAAAAAAATTTACAAGAAACCCAGCCAGCAAAATACTCAGACGTTGTCTGAATCAGACAGTTCTTGCAAATGTTTGACTTCATTCTTAGAATATACGTACTGTCTGGCCACTTTTTGATCGATTTCAAATGGATATATCGGGGGAATTTATGTACCGATATGTCTAATAGATTTTTGATGGAATTCATACAGATGTGTCTAACAGTACTTATTTTTTTGGTTTTTTTTTGTTAAATAAATGACAATTGTCATGAAGTTGAAATTAAATTTAATATTATTTTATTGTTCAAAAAAAGTTTAAAAAATGGTACGTAAGTACATGTAAAACTTTTAATTATAAATATACTATTTTTGCAATTAAATTATAGACTTCGAATTATCTTTTAATATAGGAAGAGAACTATTGGATTGTCTTAGAATCAAAAAACTCATAGAAAAAGAAATATCTTTCAACCCAGGCTCGAACCCAGCTCAGCCAAGAAAATTATCAATAAATTTTAATAAAAATTTCATGTTGTAAAATTCCTTCCTTCAGTAAAAATAATTCAATGAAAATTAAATGTAATGAACTCAAGCTCAACTAAAAATATCAAAATTAAAAGTTCACATAAGCTCATCAAATTTGAGCTAGAATCCTTTTTTAAAATAACGTGGGACAGCAGGATAATTTAAAATACCGGGTACTTAAAGTTAATTTTTTTAATGCAACTTTTACATCTTTTTTATAGTACTCTTATAATACTCTTAGGCCCGTTTTCACAACTTACCGATAGCTAAAAGTTTACTTTAACTGGGCTTATAAAAAGTGTTCCATTATTAAAACTTTACTTTAACCTAAAGTGAGCGATAAAGTAAATTAAGGTTCATCCTATCTGATAGTTTAAAGTTAAGTTTTAATAATGGAACACTTTTTATACGGCCGATTAAATCCTACCTTTAGCTATCGGTAAGTTGTGAAAACAGGCCTAAATCTTGGTTTGGAGAAAATATCAAGAGCAAGAGGCTGTTCCGTGGATGACATCGCTCAAAAATGTTTTAAGTTAGTAAAGCTGAAAGACGCAAAAGAGGCTAAAAAGTTGTCAATTCATAACAAATTAATTTTATTTATGTATGTATGTTCCAAAGTAAAACGTCTGTACTTTTATAGAAAAAAATTAATAAAAAAAAAATAATTAATAAAAGTCTCGTTTAACTTTCGATCATATTTCTACAGTATAGTGCCATCCCTGCTAACTACAATACAACATTGTAATATTCGTTAAGTTAAGTAGGCTAAGTTATTGCTAAGTAATTAGAACTATATAAATAAAGAGGAGGCTGCAAGAATAAAGCAGTCGATACATAACACTCAACAAACCAACATCTTTTTTTATTTAATATCGGCTCGACATGGCGACCGTGACGGTAAAAGTAAAAGTGAATTTATAAAGAATGGAAATAATTTAATATAAATAATATAAAAAAAAGTTTACATAAAAATGTTATACGGAAAATAAAAAAAAAAAACCCAAGTGCTGTTATTTACCAAATTCTTATATTTCAAAAGAATAAATAAAGTGTTTTATTAAAAACTGCAGTAAAATAATTGCCAGGAAATACAAACGCAAATGAAAGCAAAGAATTTTTGTTTCAATTTAAGTGCAAAACAGTGATTTTTAAAAAAAAAGGCCAGAAAAATTTTCAAACTCCTAAACAGATTTATTGAAATGTATAAACAACACACATAACTACAAGCATTTCAGAAAAAGCAAAGAACAATTGAGGAACGGTTTTTTTGTATGACATCCATATACTTGGTTAGCAAAATAAGCATCAAGCATGGTGAAATAAACAGGTGGCAGCACTACGCCAGATGACGATTTTTTGCTCTTGCATTGTTTGTCTAGGTTTATGTCAAAGTTTTGTTTATGTTTACAAAAAGTCCACGTATTGTGCTGTGATTTTTGTTTTTTTATTAAAGTTTTTGATAAATTTGATAAGATATTGACCATAATTAAATAAAAATTGGCTAAAAATTTATTTATTTCATCACGTTCAGCGGCAGGCTTTGATTTTTGTTTAATGTATTTTTTGACGTAACCGGTTATGTAATTTCCATTTTTGTTGTAATGTTGTATTTGTTGCCGTAACGATGCCACCTGCTTATTCCACCATGGCATCAAGTGCGTTTAAAAATGTTTTACATACCTACATGCATACGTACAAAAAAAAAGGTGGGAAAAATGATTTGCAAAATCACCACACAAACATTAAAACCTTCTACATAAAAAAATAATACAACTTAAAGACTAGTTAACAAGGGGAAGTGGAAAAAACATTTTACAATTATTCAATTGAAAATTCATGAAAACATAAAATCTTAAAAATAGTTAACAAGAAAATTTAAAACTAGTTAACAAGGAAAAGTAATAAAAACAGCTTATAATTATTTAACTAAAAAAGAAACATATTTAAATAAAATAAATTAAAATTGGTTAGCAAGAAAACCTAAAACTAATTAACAAGAATATAAAAAAGTACATATCATATACAATTATAAACTACAGTGGTGAAACGAAACTGTACTAGGTATTTACTTAATTTGCAACAGGCAATTTAAAAACTTATAACGGTAAAGTGGAAAAAGATGAGAAAAAAGAAACTCTGAACACAAAACCAACAATGCAACATAGCAAAAGTGAAAAGAAAACATCAAAAATATAAAAAAATCTAATTTTAAATAAATTACACACGTTGTTTTTTGTAGTTCATTAGTTGAACGATAAAATACCTACCTATATGTTATTAATTAACTAAAATTTAAATAAAATCTTTAAAAACTAGCAAAAATCTAGTGATTTCTTAGTGACCCACCAAAGCAACAACAAAAATTTTGAACATGTAAAATTCAAATAAAAAAAAAAACTAAAACAACAACAATTTTAATTCTTTGTAAAATTGTGCTTAAATCGTGTATCATCAGCATGTACATGAGTAAATTGGAACAAAACAGGATAGTGAAAAATGTACATTCATATGTTAAAATTTTAAATTTGTATACCTACCTAAAGATTTAAAAAAAATAGAAAACAGCAATACAGTGTTCTACGATCCTTTATAAAAGTGTTTGTTACATACATACATATATCTTAATCAACACCATGACGTTTGATGGCAAAAGAAAAATGTTACTGTAAAAAAAAAAACTAAAATAACAAAAATTTGGAAAAAGTAAACTAAAAATTTAAATTTTACAAAAGTATTAACATAAGAACTTGGGGGAAAAACAAAAAAAAAATAGAAAGAAGTTACAAAATTACAAAAAAAAAAAAACAGTTAAAAATGACCAAACAATTTTGTGAAAACGGTTACAAAATTACAATAAACAATTTTGTGAAAATGGTTACAAAAATTTGGTGAAAACAGTTACAAAATTACAATAAACAATTTTGTGAAAACAGTTGCAAAAATTTGGTGGAAAAACAGTTACGAAATTAAAACATATGTACCTATAATAAATCTAGTGGTAAAAACTGTTACAAGAATACAAATAAGCAATTTAAACAAAAATAGGGAAAAGCTAAAAGTACAGACATAGAACAGACAGGTGCATAAAATATGAAAAATAATATAAGCAAAGACTAAACTGTACCAAATTTTAAAGAAATCATAAACACAAAAAAAAAAAAGAAAATAATAAAACCGTTAAAAAACAACCGTTAAAAATAAAAAAAAATGCCAAGAAACAGCAGAATTCGTCAACATGAGGAAACTTGACGAAACAAAAGGGATTAGCAATATAGAAGAATACAACGGAATAGAAGAGAAGGGAGAAGACAACAACAAACTTATTAAACACTTTGCAGAAAATATACTTAAGTATAATATTATTGTGAACATTTTTTTTATATAAATTATATTCGTGTTTACATAGGTATAATATATATTTATAAAGTAAATTCTATTTATCGTTATAGGTATATAAAATACATATTTATTAACAAATATACATATGTAAATAAAATATTTATGTAAATTTTGATAAAATGAAAACATACCTACAATAAAAATTGATCGAACAAAATACATATGTAAACATTTAAAGTACAATATCATTTTATTTAAGGGAAACAAAATGATTAAAGGGAATAGTGTTAAATATTAAATCTATATATAAAAAGGAGAACACTAAAATTTTTAAATCATTTGGTCTCTCTTAATGTCTTACGGGGAAAAGTAAACAAAAGAGCAAAAGAAGTAAATAGAAATTTTATAAGCAAAACAAAGCAAAGGGCTAATCAATTAGGCATGCCAAGTGAACATTTGAACAAACAATTTAATTTTTTTTTTCAAAATTATAAAAAGAAACAAAAAAATTTTTGAAATTTAATGAAAATTAGATCAATTCTACAATTTTTTTTAACGTAAATAATATGCAAATAAATCTTGGGTAATTTGAAACAAATGTTTTCTTTTCTGTGGCATAATTAATTGATTTATAAAAGTCTAATAATGCTTGTGCCTAATGCCAAATTTTGACAAGAATATTTTTGAAGAATTATTTCAACAATTTTATAATGTAAAAAAGAGAATTTTACAAAAAAGGCCTTTGTCAACTAATTCAAATAAAATCGAAGAATATATTTCACTTCTGATACATCATTATAATTCAATTTTAGAGTACACTACAACTCATTTGAATACATTGTCAAATGAAAATAAACTAACAGGCTATCTAGCCAAAATTAGACACTGTAGGATAATTTTAATAAAGTGTTTTGATAGGCTTCAGTGCAAAATAAATATTCCAGAGGAAGCGAATTTGTTAGAATGTGTAGATAAAAGTGTTATGATAGAAACAGATCTTAAATATTCTTCGGAAGACAAACAAGATATTAATCCGGGTAATAGTTCAGGGCAAAAAATCGAAATGGCTACTATTGAGCAGAAGAAAAATTTTATAACAATGTGTGCTTCGATAATTCGTGAAAATTATGATGGTAATCCATTAACATTGCAATCGTTTTTAGATAAAATTGACCTAATCGAAGATCTTACAGAATCGACTTTACAAAATACGTTTTTGAACTTTATTAAATCAAAACTTGATGCAAAAGCTCGCGAGGCGTTACCTGACAATATTACTACAATAAACGAAATTAAGATAGCGCTGAGAAACGGGATAAAACCGGAAAGCTCAAAGATTGTGGCTGGTAGAATAGCGGCACTTAGTGTTAAAGATAGTAATTATGTAGAGTTTGCGAAACAGGCGGAAGAACTAGCAGACGCTCTTAAACGCTCGTTAGTAATAGAAGGTATGACAAGGAACAAGGCCCATGAGATGGCAGTAGAACAAACTGTTTCAGTTTGTCGGCTAAACGCCAAGTCAGATTTAGTTAAATCTATTTTAGCTTCATCCACTTTTTCTGACCCAAAGGAGGTAATCGCAAAGCTTGTTGTTGAACAAACAAATGAGGCAAAAGAGAAACAGGTGTTGGCAATCAGACAGTATAATAATAGGGGTAGCAGCTTTCAGCAGGGACCTAGTTTCAATTACTCGGAAAACAGTTTCCGCTATGGAAATAATCGTAGCAATTCTCGTGGTAGAAACTATACAAGAGGTAATAATCATAGCTTTGACAATTATCGAAATCAACCGAGTTATCGCAATGACAATTATCGAAATCAATCAAGTTATCGCAATGACAATTATCGAAATCAATCAAGTTATCGCAATGACAATGATCGAAATCAATCGGGTTATCGCAATGACAATTATCGAAATCAATCAAATTATCGCAATGACAATAATCTAAATCAATCAAATTATCGCAATGAGAATGGACAACGGACTTCGCAGAATGGTTATAACCAGAGACCTACTGTGAGACTTTTAAACTCGGAAGCCCCTCAACAAGCGTTGAGGGAGGAAGAGAACCAGATTAAGAAAAACAAAATAACAAAAAATCAGTTTATAGTTTTAACCTTAACTTTGCTGATTTTATTTCAATAAGTTGCGTTGATACTGTCAGACAATGTACATTTCTTGTTGACACACAGGCGGATATCTCTCTTATAAAAATTTCGTGTTTAAAACCCAATACAATAGTGAACGAAAATGATAAGGTCACTATCACCGGTATAACTTCAAATGCTATATCAACTCTGGGTACAATTTGCACATGCCTTACTGTTTCAGACAAGTTAGTTCAACAAACTTTGCATATCGTTGCTGATGATTTCAATATACCATCAAGTGGAATATTAGGGAAGGACTTTTTGAAAGACAACAAATGTAAAATTAATTACGAAGACATGTCAATTTCAATATCTATTCGAAATACCATTTTAAAAATCCCCATACAGCATGGTACAAGGAATTTCACATGCATAATCCCTCCTAGGTGTGAAGTTTTTAGACTTTTTAATTTACAAAATATAAAAGAACCTATGTTCATTGATTCACAGGAGATTATGGAAGGTGTTTTTATAGGAAAGGGAATAATAGACTCAAAAAATCCGGTTTTACGCATTATAAACACCACTGATGAATTTAAAAGTATCTACAATGATAAGCTCAGAATGGAGAGATTAAGGAATTTTTATATATACTCAATTAATGATGAGAGGATAGATAGTGAGCGTATTGACAAGTTGAGGGACATACTTCAAAACCAGATGCCAGAATATGTGAAGGGTCATTTAATGCCGCTTTGTGAAAAGTATGCTGATGTTTTTTCTTTAAAGGATGACAAGATGTCAGTGAACAACTTTTACGAGCAAAAGTTTAGATTACTTGATTCATCACCTGTATACATTAAAAACTACAGGCTCGCACATACTCAAAAGGAAGAAATCAATAGGCAAGTTAAGAATTTGTTGGATAACGATTTAATCGAACCTAGCACCTCAAATTTCAACAGTCCACTAATACTAGTGCCAAAGAAGAGTTCAGACAATCAGAAGGCGTATAGAATGTGTGTAGACTACCGTGGTGTGAACAAAAAGTTGATTGCTGATAAATTTCCCTTACCGCGCATTGACGACATTTTAGATAATTTAGGTCGCGCCAAACATTTTTCGATTATTGACTTATTTTCGGGGTTTCACCAAATTCCATTACATCCAGATTCTCGTGACATAACCTCATTTAGTACGGAAAAAGGATCATTTAGGTGGAAAGTTTTGCCATTTGGGTTGAATGTTGCACCAAATTCATTTTCCAGAATGATGTCAATCGCGTTCTCTGGCCTCATGCCAAACAAAGCCTTTTTGTATGTCGATGATATTATTATCATCGGTTGTAATAAACAGCATCATCTTGATAATTTAGAAGACGTTTTTAAGGTACTAAGGGAACATAACTTGAGGATAAATCCCTACAAGTGTAACTTTTTCCGACCGGAAGTTACTTTCCTCGGCCATAAATGTACCGCAAATGGTCTTTTGCCTGACGATACTAAAATAGATGCCATTAAAAATTATACAACCCCGTTTGATAAAGATTCCGTTAGACGTTTTGTGGCATTTGCCAATTACTATAGGCGCTTTATCCCAAATTTTGCTACTTTGGCAGCACCTTTGAATTATATGACAAGGAAGAATGCTATTTTTACCTGGACTAAACAGTGTCAAGAGTCTTTTGAAAAATTAAAATACGCTTTATTATCACCTAAAATTCTACAATACCCTGATTTCACAAAACCATTTTTAATAACAGTTGACGCATCAAAACTGGGATGTGGGGCAATACTAAGTCAAGACTTTAATGGTAACGACTTACCAGTATATTACGCTTCAAAATCATTTAGTCATTCCGAACAGAAAAAACCAATTATTGAACTTGAACTACTTGCTATTCACTTTGCTATTACACAATTCCGTCCATACGTTTATGGTACTAATTTTACTGTAAGATCAGATCACAGGCCATTAGTCTACCTTTTCAATATTAAAGATCCCTCATCTAAACTAACGAAAATTCGACTCGAACTTTCTGAGTATAACTTTACCATCGAGTATATGAAAGGAAAATCAAATGTGGGAGCAGACGCACTATCTCGAATTTCGATCAATGATTTGACACAAAAAACTAATCAAATTCTCAATGTAACCACACGTTCAATGCAAAGAAAATTGAATGAGAAAAACGGAACTTTAAATAATTCTTTCGATAATGAAACCATTAACTTGCCAATTTATGATAAATTTTCATCTCAATTTAGTAAGAACATTGCAAGAATAAGAACGCAAATAGTTGATTACGATGACGATCGTAAATACTTGCGCGTATATATATATCAAAAATTTAAGAAACTGCTATCTATTGAATTCGAAATTGTTAACGAAACTATTAATCTAGATTACTTGCTTTCGAGGCTGGAAACCGAAGCCAACAATGTCGGAATATATAGGGCAGAATGGCCGAAAAATGATTTATTTTTTACAATTTTTAAAGTACAAACATTAAAAGAACACGGTTTAAAACTATTGGAAAATTTTACAATTATTCTTACGGATCCCATTGAAACAATAACAAACGAAGATGATAAAGAAAAGATAATGACAATTTATCATAAAGATCCTATAATCGGTGGACATTGTGGACAGAAGAGACTTTATGCCAAGATTAGAACTAAATATTACTGGAAGAAAATGACGCGAGATATAGCAAAATTCGTTAGGAACTGTTCTAAATGCAAATTAAACAAGGTAAAACCCTCAAACATTGAGAAACTTGTTCTAACTCCAACTCCTGCTAGGCCATTTGATATTGTCGTATTAGACACTATTGGCCCATTACCACAATCCAACTATGGAAACAAATATGCGTTAACACTAATGTGTGACCTTTCTAAATACTTGGTGACAATACCCTTACCGGATAAATCTGCCAAAACCGTGGCTCGTGCAATATTTGAAAATTTTATTTTAGTTTATGGGAAAATGAGGATTATAAAATCTGATCTAGGAACGGAATTTAAAAACGAAATTATGTCTGAACTTTGCAAATTTTTGAAAATTGAAATTAAATTTTCAACGAGTTACCACCATCAAACGTTAGGAACGGTTGAACGCAACCATAGAGTTTTCAATGAATATATTAGAGCATACATCGATGATAATATGTCAGATTGGGATACTTACCTGAGGTATTTTAACTTTTATCATAACACATCAACACAAACAGTTTTTGATAACAAATTCACGCCTTTTGAATTAGTTTTTGGTAAAAATGCGACAATGTTGAATGATACCAATTTCAATTTGGATCCTATATACAACATTGATAATTATTTTAAAGAAGTGAAATATAGACTTCAAAAAACTCATATTCTAGCAAAAAATTTAATTGAAAAACACAAAATAAGAAATAAAACTTTTTACGATTTACATGCAAAACCCCTTAATTTACAAATTAATGATAATGTACTATTACAAAAGGAACCGTACAATAAATTTAGTAGTATTTATGATGGTCCTTTTATTGTAAAACATTTAGATGGTGTAAATGTTACAATTCATAATAATTTAACAAATAAAGAAAAAACCGTACACAAAAATAGAATACGAAAATTATAAAAAAAAACACTTGAATTTTATATGTATAAAAATCTCTAAAAACAATAATAGTTATAATAACTTTTTATTGAACTTTGTACCGATACTTTAAATGAAAAAAAAAAACAATTTACATATAAAATACAAAATACTCGTTTATAATAAATTAACATTAAGAAATTAATGAAATTTAAAGTCCAAATTAATTTAAATATTACACAAAAAAAATCATGAAGTAACCAAGATTGATCACCTTGTTTATTTCATTTACAAAAAAAGAAAGGAGGAATGTATTATATAAAACCGAAAAATAAATGGGAAAAATCTAGCTAAATTTTAAAATATAAAAATCGGAAAATTTTCTATAAAAAGGGAGGTATAGTGCCATCCCTGCTAACTACAATACAACATTGTAATATTCGTTAAGTTAAGTAGGCTAAGTTATTGCTAAGTAATTAGAACTATATAAATAAAGAGGAGGCTGCAAGAATAAAGCAGTCGATACATAACACTCAACAAACCAACATCTTTTTTTATTTAATATCGGCTCGACAACAGTACATCCCTTAGATTTCTGTAAGAAATCTATGCGATGAGTCGATCAGCTATCTTTCAGCAAACATTAAGAATGTCGGCTAATATATCCAAAATTCCCATGCCTTTTTCATTAGATTTCTGTCGGATATCTATCAGAAATGCTGGCAAATACAATAAAATTTCCCACGACATGTCTGTCAGAATTCGTGTCAACCACTTCTTATATTTTTGGGTCAGAAATCTGAAAGAATTCGTATACGATTCCGACATTTTTGTCGGCGTTTCTCTCAGATATCTGAAAGACGTCGGGTTATTTTGCTGGCTGGGAAATTTATTTATTAATTCTAAAATATTTTAACTTTGACGTTCTTATATATAAAAATATTTGTTTATTTTAAATAATGAATAACAAATTCGTTAAAGCGGCCGAGATTTCTCGTTACTTAACAATATCGATAGTTAAATAAAAAATTTACAGAATTGGGGTACTAAGAGGGTCTGAGATTAACATTTGCTGATGTAAGCCATGGACTAAGATATTAAGTACATATTTATAATGGTGGATAAGTACTAACAGTTTTGTATACATTTTTTTATATTTACCGTTTCTTCTAAGAGAGCCAACAATGAGAATGCCGTAAAACCAACTTTATTTTGGTGTGCAGGCTGGAATAGTTTACCAGTCTGGTTGAATTGGCCGCTCTCTAATTGAGCCGATATTAAATATGCCAAGGCCTGATCAATGACATTTTGATCAATGGTGATATAACGTTTAGCCTGTATAAAGGAACGTGCCACATAGGCGGTAAGCCAGCTATTAGGTTCACTGCTTTTCTCGCCGAAAGCACTAAAAGCCCCATTTTTATGTTTGTAGGTCAATTCGTGTTGATAGCCAACTTCCATGTAGTTTTTAGCCTTTCTTGCCACAGTGGGCATATCACGCTTAATAGCAACCAAATAATCCAAAACCAAAATATTAGGCACAAAGTTCACCATATTTTGTTCACCACAGCCATAAGGTTTTCGCACTAAACTATCCAGATTTTTTATGGTAGGTCCTAGGATATCACCAACCACCGAAAATTCTAAATATTCTGAATCCGAGACTGCTTCGTTAGGTATTGTAGCAATTAGAGTTCTCTGAACGGGCTTATTGAAGTTCTTTATAAATTTGGCTTCATTTTTGTATTGGGGAACACCTTCTGGTTCTACTTTCAGAGTTTGATGTATGGCATCACCGGCCAAATCAGTAATGGCTTTAATTTTCAGAGCTATCTCCCCAACTTTATTGGGGCGAATTATAAATGATACAGTTCTTCCACTTTTTAGGGGTACAGATACCTGTTTGACTCTTTCTTTTTGCTTTAAAATCGTTTCCTGTTCTTCATCGAATACCTCGATAAAATCATATTCGAAATCCGTATTTTCCATAGTAACTTTTGCATCTAAGGTCTTTTCCATGTAGTTGAATACAACTATGGGTATAGAGATAACTTCACCACGTTTAACCGAATAGGGCAAGTTAGTGCTAATGAAGAAGGGTTGGAAAACCGTTATATTGGTGGGGTTTGCTACCATAGCAAAACCAGTCTTATCATTCAGAGAGAAACCAGTTACAACCCATGAAGTAATCGTATCAGGTATTTTTTTTGTGAGACTAGCCAAACCTTTTGCATCAGTGCTATATATTTGTTTTTTTTTTTTTTTGGAGATAATAGAAAGAAAGTAGAAATAAGATTTTTTTAAAACATTAATTAAATTCATAACAAATTTACATTTAGACAATCATAACAGAAAAACCTTTAGATTTTAACAAAAACATGCTCAATTTAATGAATCGTTTAAGACAAACGTGCATTATAATTATTTTAATTATATATATGCCAAAATCCCCACAGGCTTCAATTAACTAATATTTTGTTCCACTTCCCTACAATCAACTACTATAGTTGATTTTCCCTTATTATCAAGATAAACAGCCAATTTGTCACTTCGCGACCGAGTGAGTGTCAATGTGCCAACCACTTCATTGGATTTTGTAGGGACAAGAGGTCTGCATGTGTGCGATTAAATGCCACATAAGTGTTATTTTAGAATCAATTTTATGGGTTGGAATTGCACCAACCCGCAAAATGCAGTCAAAACTACCAATGTGTAATAGTAAAAAAAGTTTAACCAAAAAACAGGTAGCTGTACAATTTCGATGGTAAAGTTGCAAATAAATCGGTTATATATAAAGGGTGATTTTTTATGAATTAAGTTTTTCGGGCTGGCAACACTGGTTGGTAATTGTGTCCAACCTACATCTGTGAAAGTGTTCCGTATACTCTGCCATTTCCCTGCAAATAATAGACCAGACACGCGTGTAAAGAGTAGCCCACAAGGGACTAGGACTAGTCCAAAAGTAACCCAAACGTATTGAAAAAACATGGTCTATTTAACATTACGATGTCCTAGGGCAGGACCATATAACCCAGCTTTGGACTACAAAGGAGTAGTTTTAAAACTACTCCATGGTATACTAAAGAGCATTAGTTTTGAAGTCGTTTAAAAACGAAAGCACGTCGTTAAAAAACGAAGACATGTCGTCTCACTACAAACACTCTTTAACAATGACATGGTCCATGCTTGCATTACATCGGACCAGTCCATGGAGTAGTCCATTTTATCAAAATTGAGCAAACGAGCAACGACTGCAAATCTTTGAAATTTATTATCAAAATTCGTGCTCTGTGAGAAATGTCCATTACGAACTTTTTATGGTCGTCACAATCGACATAGTGAATCAACAATTCGTGCTACTATCACCAAATTTAGCACCAAATTTACTTTGGTGGACATTAAACAACCGACTCGCGTTCGTAGAGTGCGTACCGAAGAGAATATTGCATTGAGGATAGTGTAATGTCAGTTCGTCGCCGTTCTAAGGTATGTGTTTTTCAACCGCGTGTCATGATACGCGACCTTTTTTTGCCCCAATTGGCTGAGTTGGACTTGGTTGATATGTGGTTTCAACAAGACGGTGCCACACAGCTCGTGAAACAATGGACACATTGAAGGATGAATTTGGTGAGCAGTTTATCTCTCGAAATGGCCCTATAAGTTGGCCTCCAAGATCATGTGATTTGACGCCTCTTGACTATTTCTTGTGGGGTTATGTGAAGTCGTTGGTCTATGTGGACAAGCCAAACACGATTAAAGCCTTGAGAGTATAACATAACACGTGTTATTCATGGAATACAGGCCGAAATGCTCGAAAAAGTTGTGCAAAATTGGACCTTACGAATGGACTATTTGAGCCGGAGCCGCAGGCAACATCTACATGAAGTTATTTTTAAAAAGTAAATGGCAAAGACCAATTTATCGATTCCAATAAAAATTTTGAATATATGATGCAAATTTTAGTGTTTTATTAGATTAAAAAAAAAACTTCGCTTAAAAAATCACCCATTACAATCAGTTTCGGCAAGTTAATTAAACAATTATATTTGTTTTTTTAATTGTTAAAAATTATATTTGTTAAATAACTATATGAATTGTTAAAAATAATACAGTTTCAATGGTAACTTTATAATTTTGAAGGTTTAATAAAAATTAAAATAGTAATATTAGCACTAAAATTGTATTCTATCTGTAAAGTAACAATTTTTATAGTAATTTTCCTTTTTTTTTTTATTAAAATTACAATTTCAAGGGTAACATTACTGTTCGTTATTTAAAGTGTTATTTTGCTGTGTTTGCTGTAAAAGTAGAAATATTTTTTTAAAACAGCTGCATAATTTTCTTTTGAAAAGCTAAAGATATTGTACAAATAAAACTGTAAAGCGGATGAGAATTACAAACACTCAAGTCCTATTTGTAACGATATCAAAGCTTAGACAAAACACCAACAATAAACAGTAATAATAGACGTAAAGATCTCTGACTATTTAAACCTGGTTGTTTTAACTAACAAAATTAGTTAAAATTTCTAACAGCAATTTTGTTAGTAGATCAACTACTATTCACATAAGTTGTTTTAGCTAAAAAACTAGAATTTAAAAAATCCAACAATTTCAATTTTCGTTGGTTATTTTCATTTTGAAAAAGTAACTAGTATTAAATAAATTTTTCAACAACAATTTACAATAGTAGTTCAACTACTATGGTTACATTGGTCATTTTAACCAAAAAATAGTTATCTTTTTTTTAAATGCCAACAACAAATAGTAGTTAAATAATTATGTTAAGTTGGTTATTTAAACTAAAAAAATAGTAATTTTATAAAAATTCCAACAACAATTTACATGAACAACTTAAATTGGTTAGATTAACCTATATTATTTTTTTGGGGGAGTATTAAAGTATATATGTAAATGATTCCTTTAGCAAATGAAATGTTTGCCAATTCTCGTCAGCGCTCGTCAGCGCATATGCAATTTATATATGTAATTTATGACAACAATTTTTTTTGGATTCTGTGTATATTGATTAATAAAAAAAAAAAACTTTTGTTGTAAAATTTGAGTGGAATTTTAATTTTGTTTTATTAAATAAACTAAAAACTTAAAAAAAATCAATGAAATTTTTTCGAAAAATATATTTTTTTTGAAACAAGGCACATTCATTCATTGCTCAAATATGGAATTAAAAATCATCTTCTTAATAATCTTCACCTTCACCTTCATCATAATCATAATCTTTATGTTATCATCATCAACATCGGAAATATTTAGCAGAATAAGCAAATCAAGTGCTGTTTGTGGTAAATTTAAATTATGCAGTTTTTTAACATAATTTACTAAGGCCCGTTTTCACGACTTAACGATAGCTAAATGTAGGAAGTTATCGAAAAGATAATGAGTTTTTAATTATCACAAGTTCTCTTTAACCTTAAAGTGAAGAATAAGCTAAAGAGAGGAACGTTCTACCTTTTAACTTTTGTCGTAAGGTTTAGATTTGAGATTGCCATATTATATTCACATATTTTTTATATATGGCAACTCCAATTATACGTATATTTTGTAAATGTAAAAAAAGTACGTAGTTGCCAGTTTGTATTTTTATTTTGGCAAAAATAATCGGTATTTTCTTTAGTATTGCCACTTTTTTAAAAATGTTAAATGTTTTTTAAATGTTAAAAATGTACAGAAGTTGTGAAAACGAAAAATAGTTGAAGGTAACTTTATTCCTCACTAGTGCTAAAGGTAGCGTTAACTATATCGAACTTTAAAGGTAAGTCGTGAAAACGGGCCTAAATCTTTTAAAGCTTTTTTCATTTTTGTTCCAATATATGTATTGCTGGGCGCAAAACGCTCATATTAAAATAATCTAATGTCGCATGCCATAAAACATTAACCTTTTTAAATCGTTGGTTTAAAAAAATAACTTGAAAAGAGCAAAATTGAACAAAATCATAAAATTCTCAATGAAGCTTCAACTTTTGTCCCCTGTAACTCTGTCATTTCTTGGCCAATCTTCACTAGCAACCAATGGTTATTTTAGAAAACTTTCACTTTAAAGAAAGAAAGAAATAATCCGTTATTTGCATTTCAGTCACATCATCTTTTTTAAAAACACAAATAACGGTTATTTTGGAATATCTTAAAAACTGTTCTACTATTGAGCATTCTGACTTCATATTCGGATTCAGGGGAAAATTTTACATAAAAAACACAAATAACGGTTATTTTGGAATATCTTAAAAACTGTTCTACTATTGAGCATTCTGACTTCATATTCGGATTCAGGGGAAAATTTTACATAGCTGTCAGATTTATTTGGTCACGACTTTGTTGAAATTTTGTGCCGTAGTGTTATTTATTATCTCTTTTGGAACCTACAGATTTAAAGCAGTAAAAATTTTATATTGCTAATAAATGATTTACATATTTCGCTTCTATTTCAATTTTATGTATTTTCTTAACAAAAAAAATATAAAATTATTTCAAATATTACGTTATAAAAAACAGAATTCATTTCAAATTGAAAACAAAACAGAAATTCACTTAAAATTCGTTCGTTGTATTCACTCGTATTGTTTAATCCCCAGTTGTATGCATCACTATTACAAAAATTACAATTAAAATAACATGTTGTTGCCAACATAAAAATACAAAAGTAATATAAACGTTTGATTGTTAATCCACTTCTATTAAGCGTTCAAAAATTAGTCACTTTATTTATGGTTTATAAAACAAAAAGTGTTTGATAACTATTGTAAGTATTAAAGCTGAAACAAGAAATTTTTATGAATTAGACTGTTATAAAATATTCATTATTTTTTTTAAGTTATTGGATGTTACCTTTAACCCTTAGAGTACGAAGCTCGATTTTTGACATAAAGTACGGAGTGGGGTCCCCCAAGGAAAAATGAGCTTTTGTTGTTTATATGTTAGCATAAAAGAACTTAAAATATTATTTTGAAAGTAAAAAATTATTATTTTATTAATTTTAATTTTTAATTACCACATCAAAACGTATTAATTTTAAAACATTTCATGTTATAATTATTATTAAGGAACACAAACTTAGGATTCAATTCTTTTCTAAAGAATAAAAATATAATAATTATTCAAAGTCTATTATGTGAATAAATATAATAATTGAATGCATCATCCCCCAGTCCATCGTTTTCACTTAAATCTTTATTTAGAATAACTAGAATCCATAACATGTTTTTGAGAAACTATTTTCTTTTCTTCAGTTCTATGATCATAGCAAACAAAATTAGAGCATGTAGAACTTTTCACTTTCGACTTTTTATCTCTATGGAAAAAACGACCCCGTTTTTTCCATCTCTTTTTATAAAATTTTCACAATTTTTTTCAATTTCATCTGCAACACCACAAGCCGACAAGGCGCGTCTTAAACTTGGTATAGTTTTAGCTTCGTTTTGCAAACGCTTTCTCATATTTTGTTCAACTAGTTTTTTTTTTCTAAGATCTTATAGAAATTTCTTTCTTCGTGATGAGTTTGAAAGATTCCAATCGGGGTTCTTCTGTATAAAGATGATAAATGCATTCATTGCAGCTATGTCGACCATATTCATAAAAATTCTAAATGCCCAACGTTCAGTTCGCCTGCCACATGAGTATTCTCTAATAAGTTTATCGCTATTGTCTACCGCTCCCTTAGTTCGATTAAAGTCCATAATCATAACTGGTTTAGAATGAGCTTCATTAGAGACAGAATTATCTGTTTGTGATGAAGACAAAAGATGTACCATTCGGTTCTTTTTAGTAATTTATGGTACCATTGAGATGTTCTTTGTGAAACAAAATATCGAAGAATACTCTTCCGATGTTTTGATAATTTTAAGAAATGCATCCAATTCACATTCAGTTACCAGTTTCCAACCAGAGGAAAGGTTATGTTCTTTATTATACCTTTCAAACACTCTTCGTTAGCATGAAGACAGATTTTCTTTTTGATAGCTGGTGATTTGGTTGATTATTTCATCAGTTTCGCTAGCGTCACTCATGAAACTAGTTACTCCTGGGGTAACATTCACAATATTGCATGCTAACCTACGCGTTTGAGGAAATGGTTTCAAAGACCAAACTCTGCCAGACTTAGCGGTGCAATATTCCGCATTCAAAGAAAAGCAACATCATGCATAACCGGATGAATATCTTCTGCTTGTTCATGTTCTTCTTCCTCAATCTCGTCTTTTGTTTCACTATCATAACTTACATAATTACTAGGTATATAATCAGATTTGTCACTGTACCAATCTAATTCTATATCATTAGGATCCTCTTCACTGTCATTTATATAGTCTTCTATCGCTCGCTGGGATATTTTTCTTTTGTAGTTTTCCATTTTTGGTCCTAAAAAAACCACGAAAATTTGCAACGTTAAGTACGACGTGGGGTAACTTGGGTTCCCCAAACGAAAAACTGGCCTTCTAATTACAAACAGATTGATATTTAAATACCACTTATAAGTTTTTATATAGTGTTCAAAATAAAATTGGAATACTTAAAAGTTATTAAAGAAAAACTAAGATCCTAAGACCTTAAGTCCCCCACTCCGTACTCTAAGGGTTAATAAAATTCATTCCAAAGCCCGTTGTATAGTAGAACGGTCTATTGGCATACTCAAGGCAAAATGGAAAATCCTAATCAACGAGAAGTAGATACTGTCCAGAGAAAATGGCAAACATTGTTAATGTTTGTTGGTTTACACAACTTGTGTATTTATTTTAATTTCCCAAATTACACACATATATGCTTGTCTGAAACAAAAATTGTAGAAATTGTAGAAAAATAAATAAAACAAATTTTGGGATTTTTAAATAAAATTTATTAAAACCCTTTTGTGTTTTACACTTTTGATATCACAAATTAAATTAAATAATAAAATGAAATTCAAGTCCTTTAAAATATACTTAACAAAAGCTTCGTTTTTTAAGAAAAACAAAAAAAATCCAGCCGGCGAAATCAACGTGGCGATTGCTACTTTTTATACCACTGGGATCTAAATTTTTTGATTTTCCATCCATAACCTGGTGGCCACACGATCAAGTTTTGCCTTTCAATTCCTTTCAATTTGCAATACACTCTCACTTTTTTACTAACACACTCACACTTTTTAAATTGACCACGAGATTGCTTTCAATTTCACCTCTCCATTTGTTTGGCAATTTTACTATCAATTTAACAGCTGATTACATGTTAGTCGTTATAAAGTGTTTTTTTACGACATCTTGAAAGGAAATTGCTTACAAATTGAGTGCAGCCTACGTCACAGCTTTCAATTTTTGTAAATTTTGACAAGCAGTTTATGTAAAAGACTATCATGAACAACTTGATCGTGTGGCCGCAGGGTAAACGAAACAAAACAGAAAAAAAACAAGTTAAGGCCCAACCAGAATGTGAATAACGTGACTTAAGCAACTGAGCAAATACATGTAAATCGTATGTGTAAAACCATATTGAACTTAAGGAAACTTTATGTTAAGTTTTATAAAACTGTCATTTGCTTAAGCAAGGTGCGAAACTAATCGCTCATTCCGTACGGAATCAACGTTTTTCTATTTTCTTTTTGTTGTTTTAAAAGCATTTGAGAGGCTTTTTGTTTTCTTTTTGACAGTAGATTAAGTTTGTTTATGCACATTCTGGTTGGGTCTTTAATGTGTTTCACAAAATCTCAAATAGTTTCAAATGGGGCAAAACGGGCCAGATTTTTTTTTTGATTATGCAAGTTGAAATACCATATTTTAAGAATATTGTTACGAAAGTTAAATTATCTAAGAATTATTTATAGTAATAGTTATAAGTTATCTTGTAAGTTATAGTTTTATGTCATATTAGTTACTTAAAATTGTCATGTATAATTTTCAACACAACTGTTATTTTCTGCTTGCGTGCTCGTTGAATGCAGACGTGTTTTTTTCTTTTAACTCGGCATACGGTTTTTTTTTAACATAAATAATTGTATATTTATAATATCATATTATTTTTTTAAAAAATAATATAAGATCAGCGAATGAATGGACGCTTTAAAATAATTTTTAAATTAGTGAACATAAAATTTATAATATAAATATTAAAAATTACAAATAACAAAAATATATGTATGCACACACATACATACCTACATAAATTTTCAGCAAAAACATTTCTTGTTTTTCTTTATTCTTTTTTTTTTTTTTATTCTCAGGGTTTTTAAACAACAAATAAAAAGAAGAGCACAATTAAACAAACAGTAATATATAAAAAAAACTCTTATGAATGCGAATAATGCAAAAACAATAAAACATAATGAAAGAAATGCTTATGTTACAGTGAGTGTTGACGAAACAAACGTAGAAACAAAAAAAAAGAATCGATGATAGCAATTACTTAACGGCTAAACCTATTACTCGAACGCGTTCCCTCTCACCCTCTTTGTTTACATACATATACGGTCGATCGTAATACAATAACAAGTTTGCTAACTGCAAGCGCTGCCGCAGTGCCAAAAAAAACTTTAACAAGTGATGATACGGTTAACCCCAAAACAGCCGCTATGGACAACTCAGTAACTCAAGTAAAAACTTCTCAAAAGCCTACAGTTCAAGTTGGTATGGACAGGTACATAACAGTGCTTAAACGGGGACGCAGCCTTACCTCTGCTGCAGTTGCTTCGGCCTCAAAAGTACCAACTTTTGATCAAATAAATTCTCAAAAAACTAATCCCCCTCAAATGCAGGTAACAAATCAAGTAAACAGTAATAACCTTCAGGCTCCGCAGCCTAGTAGTAACAGAACCTCTTATGCTAACGTCTTAAAATCAAACAATGTACCAATGCAAGGCGCTTCGTCAAGTAATGACGAAACTCCAGTTTCTAATCTAAGTCGTCTTGAAAAAACCATGGAAACATTAGTGCAAACAGTTAATAATTTTACGAACACAATGGGTAATATGAAGCAGGAAATTCTAAGAATGCAATCGATGTTATTGCAAGCTGTACTTAAGAAGCCATGAACTGTTTAAAAATCTGTTTTTGGAACGCAAACGGCATCCGCCAACATAAAAATGAATTAGAATACTTTCTAAAAAATAAACAAATTGATGTCATGTTGGTTTCTGAAACTCACTTGACCTCAAGAAATACGTTTAAAATCAATGGTTATATACTATATGATACTAAGGACCCTCGAGATAGAGCTTGTGGAGGCTCTGCCATTTTGATAAAAGCCCGAATCAAACACTACTTAATGTTTGATCATTGTGAAGATTATCTGCAAGCAACGACTATTTGTGTTGAAGAGCTAAATCGAAACTTAGTAATTTCTTCTTTATACTCTCCACCTAGATTTGCCATATCAGAAAGCCAATATTATAAATATTATAAATCATTAGGACCCTGTTTCCTCGCCGCTGGCGATTATAACGCTAAACATACCTTCTGGGGGTCACGACTTATAACACCAAAAGGTCGTGTTTTGTTTAACACAATCTCTAAAATGGGTTTAAACGTTGTCGCGAGCGGACAACCAACATATTGGCCTACTGATCAGCAAAAAATTCCAGATGTTATCGACTTTGGCGTGGTTAAAAACATCCCCACAGAAACGATTCATGTTGAAGCTTCCTTAGAATTATCATCCGACCACACACCTACAATTGTTACTATATCGAACCCAAATAGAATTGTATATCCGTCATGTTACTTAGCGACGTCAGCCACACAAATAAATTAGTTAAAATATAAAAAATTTCTCAGTGCCCATTGCCTAGAAAATATTCCGCTTAGTACTCCGGAGAATGTGGATCTCTCTATTGTAAACTTTGACAGTTATCTTAAACTAGCTGTTCAACATTCCAGCGTTACCCCCAAAAAATTAAAAATAATAAAATATATTCTTCAGATGTCGAGCGGCTCTTGACTGAAAAAAGGAGAGTTCGAAGAGATTGGCAACTGTACAGATCCCCGCAACTTAAGAATTTACTAAAAGAGTACACAAAAAGGCTAAGAAAGTTACTGCAGACTCAGAAAACGGCTTCTCTAGAAAAATATCTTAAGGAACTTGATGCAACTCCACAATCTGACTACTCATTATGGCGTGCAGCTAGAAATCTAAAAAGGCCAGTTATATCTAAGCCACCATTAAGAAACTTGAATGGTAGTTGGGCAAGAAACGATATTGAAAAAGGAAATCTGTTTGTTAGTCACTTGAAAAACGTATTTACACCAAATGTATCTCACGATATTGCGGTAGATTTACCACCTGTTGCTGCTAGAGCAGCTATTCCCCTCAGATTTGAGATAAGAGAAATCGAAGAGGCTATTTGTGACTTAAACACTAAGAAGGCACCTGGTATTGATAAAATCAGTAATAAAATGCTTTTAGAGCTACCTCGCACAGCAAAGAAAATTATTCTTTTTATTTTTAATGCTATTTTACGCCTTGAATACTATCCTCAAAAATGGAAGGTTTCCTTAGTTACCATGATACCAAAGCCAGGTAAAGATCATACAAAAGTTGAGTCATATAGGCCTATTAGCTTATTATCAAATATGTCAAAGCTGTTTGAGAAATTATTAGTTTCAAAATTAACACCGATTTTAATTGAAAATAGATGTATTCCAAACCATCAGTTCGGATTTAGAAGAAAACACAGCACAATCGAACAGACTCATCGAATAGTTTATATCATAAGAAAAGCATTTGAAGAAAAAAAATATTGCTCAGCACTCTTCATCGATGTTTCGCAAGCTTTTGATAAAGTCTGGCATGAAGGCTTATTACATAAATTGAAGCAAAATTTACCAGCAAACACACACAAGCTGCTAGAAAGCTACTTAGTCGGTCGTCAATTTATTATTAAAGAAGGAAATTTCTTAAGTTCACCTCAGCCCATTGGCGCTGGAGTCCCACAAGGCAGCATCCTGGGCCCTCTATCATACTTAATTTATACTTCGGACATGCCAACAAGCAACTACACCCAAACTTCAACATTTGCAGACGATACAGCTTTTCTAAGCGTCCACGAAAACCGTTATGAAGCATCTCGTTACTTACAGCATCATATATTTCAACTAGAAATATGGTTAAGACAGTGGAGAATAATGGTCAATGAGCAAAAATGCGTGCATATAACATTCACCTTGCGCCGGGAATCTTACCCTCCTATTAAAATCAATAATCAAAAAATTCCTCAACATTCGCATGTTAAATATCTCGGTATACATCTGGATCGGCGATTAACGTGGAAATGCCATATAGAGGCAAAATTAACTCAAATGAAACTAAAAGCCATTCAAATTCATTGGCTTATTGGTAGAAACTCTGTCCTTAGTCTTGACTGCAAACTTCTTCTTTACAACTCCATCTTAAAGGCAATCTGGTGCTATGGTATTCAGTTATGGGGCACTGCCTCGGCCTCTAATATAGAAAAAATTCAAAGGCGCCAAAATAAAATTCTTCGAATAATCACAGCTGCCCCTTGGTATGTAAAAAACTCATATATTCACAAGGATCTCAATGTTCCATTAGTCAAAACTATGATTACGAAATATGCAGTAAAATACTTAAAAAGGCTCGAATTGCATCCGAACCCACTAGCACGAAATATTTTAAATGATAGCGGCCACACTCGCTTAAGAAAAAGAGACACTGCAGCACTTATCCAATTAGATGAGCGATAAACACCTATATAAGTGAACAGAACCCATGATGAAGAAAATTTTTGTCTGGCACTGGCAGGACATAAAATAAAGAATTAGGCTAAGATTTGATTAATTATTGTTAGTTCATATTTAATATATGAAGATTCAATAAATAAATAATGAGAAAAAAAAAAACTGTTATTTTAATATAATTCCTATATGAATCTCCCAGTCATTTCTAGAAATGGTTTTGGAACATAATAAATAGTTTTTACGGGAAGGTTCAGGAAAAATCTAGAAATAATTATGAAATATAAAAAGGGGTGACTCATGTATAGTGAGTTAAGTTTGTTTTGAGAAACGGTTCTGTTCATAACTAATAATTGTGAACAAAATAATTAATTTCAATAAAGTTTGTTAAGTTAAATAAGTGTGTGTTTTTATTCGGATTTGCAATTAAAAGAACTCAAACGCGTTTATTAAAGGAAAAACGTAACAATATATAAAAAGTTTTGCCCAAGTATTCTCACAAACATTTTGAAAATCAACATTTCCTTAAAAAAACTAATTTTTTTTTGACAAATTTAAAAAAAAAATTAGATATACCTCCTTACAAAAATTTATTAATAAATTAGTTAAATACCTGAAGTTGAGGGATCCATTTAAAAAAATAGTGTTTTTTAGGAAACGATTCTCTCAAATCGCGCTTGAATTATCGATTAGATAGCTGAAGAATTGATGCTTTAAGCCTAGTATAGTACTCTGTTCAAATTTGTGAAAAATGATGAGCAACATTTAATATTTCACACGAAAATTTTGACATGTATCAATGTTACCTATCTTGCGAGTTTGTACAATTTGACGTTTTAATTCCTGTGAATTATGTTTGGTCAAAACGTAGTCCCGGACCCATTGTAGCCAAAATTGTTGCTTAAGGTACGTAACAAGTTGCCATCGCTTCAAATAGTTGGTATTTTTGTAGCCTTCTAGGTTTTCGTCTGGTAGCGCCATTAAAGAAGAACCAATTAACAAATGAGCAGGTGTTAAAGCTTCATTATCATTCGGATCATCAGATCTTTGTTCCAAGGGTCTAGAGTTTAAAATGGATTCAACTTCGATGAGTATTGTTTGAAACTCTTCATATGTTAGGTTTGCTTGAGCCATGTTTTTTACGAGAAGTGTTTTTGTTGATTTTACGGCGGACTCCCACAAGCCACCAAAGTGGGGAGAACGAGGAGGAATGAACGAGAATTTAAAGCCAGTAACTGCACTGTAGTGCATGAGCTCTTTGACGTTAGCATCGTCGAAGAAGTGTTGTTTTAACTCTTGAAGTTTGGAATTAGCGCCAACAAAGTTTGTTGCGTTATCACAGTACAGCCTTTGAGGTATGCCACGACGACCTATAAACCTTTTGAGACATAAAAGAAATGTATTAGTTGAAAGATCTGAAACTAATTCATTATGAACAGCTTTAGATGAGAAGCAAACAAAAATAGCGACATATGTTTTATAAGGAGCTTTTCCTCTGATACGATAAGATGTGTAGAAGGGGCCGCAAAAGTCTACACCGGAAACGAGAAAAGGTCGTTGAGCCTTAAAGCGATCTGCAGGCAAATCGCCCATTAATTGTTGTGCTAATCGAGGATTGTATTTAAAGCAGTGTACACAATTTCGGACAACTTTTCTTACGACTTCCCTGGCGTTGATTACCCAGACTTGTTGACGAAGAATCCCAAGTAAGGCCTTGGAACCAGCATGTAAGTGTTTTCGATGCAAGTATTCGATGAAAAGTTTTGTGAAAGGATGTTTCTTTGGCAGAAGTGCAGGAAATTTTGTTTCGTACGATAATGGTGCATTTGCTAGCCGACCGCCCACACGAACGATGACTAATGTTGAATTGCAGCATTGTATTTCGTCTAGGAACGGGGCCAACTTTTGTAGGCTGGGTTTTAAACTTTCCCGCTTGTTGAGCAAATTGATTTCTTCCTTGAACATTGACTGTTGAATGTTGAATACGATTCGATAAAACGCAGATTGTAGTTCTTCAGCGGTCACAAATAAATTTCGCTTTTGTTTGTCGAAAACACGATGAATATAGACAATGATGCGAAGAATACGATGATACGATGAATGACGAGAAATTAGATGATCAATGATTGATTCAACGACGATAGTAGCCTTTAAAACTGTTTTTCTCATTTCTTGCTGCGGCAACTCTATATTTTCAATATTGCTCTTTGGCCAACTTGTTTCTGGTTCTGATAGAAATTTAGGACCAGTAAACCATATTGTATTACTAAGCTCGCTTGCAAGACAACCCCTTGATACCACATCGGCAGGGTTTTGTTTTGAGGGCACATGCTTCCAAGAAATAGTGTGAGTTAAGTTTTGTATTTCTGATACTCTATTCGCGACAAAACAAACATAAGATGATGAGTGATTAGTGAGCCAATTTAAGACAATTTTAGAGTCTGACCAAAAGAAAATTCTGTAGGCAAAACGATCAAATTTAGATTTGATTTTATCCCAAGTTCGACTGAGCAACAAGGCGGCGCAAAGTTCTAAACGAGGCAATGATTGGTGAACAACTGGAGCTACCTTTGATTTTGCGATAAGCAAAGTTGATTTAAATTCGCTATTATCAGCAACACGTATATAAATACAACAACCATATGCCAATTGAGAGGCATCTGCAAAGCCATGAATATCAAATCTTGCTTGCAGAGAGGTTCCTACAAATCTTGGTATTTCAATCTTGTTTATATGTGAAAGATTTTGCTCAATTTCTTTCCAACGATTCGACAGGCGTGAGTTAAGTGGTGCATCCCAATCCAAATTTTGCTTCCACATTTCTTGAATTAAAATCTTGCAAGAAACAACAATTGGGCTAAGTAAACCGAGAATATCAAAGATTTTTGCCACAGTTGACAAAACCGATCTTTTTGTCGGTACATCGAGAACTGCTATTTCAAAACGAAAACAAAAGACATCATCCTTGGGCTTCCATGACATCCCAAGTGCTTTAGTGATATATTCGTCACTTGGTTGTAAATGCATTTCACCATTGCAAGGAGCAATATTTGGGCAATTTGAATTCCATTTTGACAATTGAAGACCTGCTTTTTGTAAAAGTTCTATGGTTTCAAATTTTTTGGCTGAATCATTGTACTCTCTATCGAAACGGACGTGTTTTTATTAAGCTCCACAGTTTTTTTTGCAATTATTTATAAAACTTTGTCAAAATAAATAAAACAACATAATTAAAATTTATATCGTATCAATACAGCTTGTTTTACAAACAATTAAAATTTACAAACAAATAAAAACCTGTAAAAATCCTAAATCTTATAAAAATCTATAGAAATAAATCTAAAAAACTGCACAACAAACTAAATTAAAATCATAAACAAACAAAAATTCTCTTAAAAGCAAAATAAACTGAAAACAACCAAAGCATAATCAGAAAATATAAAATTTAACAATAACAACAAACTTTTGAAAATAAAATATTCTACTTGTATACATATTTTTTACATCATTAACAACAGAATAATAATAAACAAAACAAACAAACGACCACACTTGACAAACAAAACATAAATAAACAATATAATAAATAACCAGTATAATACAAACCAAATCAAATTACACAAACCTAAAACTTAAAAGAAAATCAATAAAAATAAAACAAAGATGAATACTCGAAGTGAAATGACCCAAAAAAAATTAAGAGAAACAAAGCAATGTTTAACTCCTGAAAACTCTCCGAAAATACCACGATTGACAAGTGATGATAAAACTTTCATTAGAGAGCTAATAAAAGAGAGTGAGAAAATAACTTCGCAAGTCATTAAGAACTCAATAAAAGAATGCGAAGAAAAACATTATGATTTTATAAATAATCTAATAAGAGAAAGTGAAGCTCGAATTCTCTCTGTAATTGAACACAAAATAAACAATATACAAATTCAAATAAATAATATTAGTGAAAGAGTAAATGATTTAGAAACTAAGCGTTTAAGAGTCGACCAAATGAACGATGAAATAATTGATATGAAGAGAAAAATGTTAAGACAAGAAAACTCTGTTGTTGCTAGTGGTATCCGAATTAGTGGTGTACCCTGCTATGAAAATGAAGACCTCAGCAAGATATTTAGTAACATATGTACATCTTTACAAATAAATACACCAAAAATTGAAAATATTTACAGACTTAAAAAAATATATAAAAACAATAGACCATATGATCCAACGGATGAAGTTATAGTTGTGAAACTACAGTCGCCGTTTGAAAAAAATTTTATACTCAAGTCAATTTCTAAATATCGACGTGATAATAAAACTACATTATGCTTAAAAAATGCTGGGTTTGACAGTAATCAGCCCATTTATGTCAACGAAAACCTTACACCACATAACCATCGAATATTCAAAGCAGCACTCAACATCAAGAAACAAAAAAAGATTACATCTACTTTCACACTGCGAGGTCTCGTATATATAAAGAAACACCATTCTGATGAACCTATCTTAATTGAATTTCCTGAAGAGCTGACAAATCTTTTTCGTGAATAGTACTAGCTGTGAAATGTGTTGTATAATCGATAATCTTATTTGCATTTCTCTATTTAATTTTATTATGTATCCTCAGTCTTTACTTTTTTATTCTTGTCTAATTATATCTGCCTTAAACATATGTTTAATGATGATTTGTTTTTTCTGTTGTTACCATAAAATATTAAATGTAAATGATGAATGTACATTTAGTTGCGTTGCACTAATAGGTATAAATGTCAAATATTATGTATGAACAACTTGGTTCTAGGGATAGTAACTTAATTATGCTTAGAATCTTAGCTAAACAAAAAAAGGGTTTTAGCATATGTCACATTAATGCCCAAAGCTTGGGCAATAAGTTGGATGAATTTCGTTATTTATTCGAAAACTCTGAAATTGATGCAATATGTGTTTCCGAAACCTGGTTTTCTAACAAAATGAGCGATAACTTTTATGGTGTTAATGGATACCGTGTTTTTCGGTCTGACAGAGTTAAACATGCCGGTGGAGTTGCTATATATGTAAGAAATAATATATCATGTAAAATAAATTCAATCTACAATGAACCGAATGATGTTGAATATGTATTTATTGATGTCAACCACAATGGAACCACACTGCTTCTTGGTTGTGTATATAGGCCGGTAAAAACTATAAAATATGATAAACTTGTTAATCAACTAGAGCTTTTATCAGCGTCATATCCTGAAGTAATAATAGCTGGTGATTTCAACTGCAATCTGCTCGTTGATGCTAGTCTCACTACTGTGATGTCATCATTTAACCTTTTTCCCGTTAACAGAATTAGACCTACTCACTTCACAAGTACTAATAACACCTTACTTGACCTATTCTTCGTCAGTAATGAAAAAAAGGTTCTACACTATGATCAACTAACGGCACCAGCCTTTTCTAAGCATGATCTCATTTTTGCAGTATACGACTTTGCCAATGAGAAGATTGCAACAACATTTTCTTACCGCGATTTCAGAAATATTAATATCTTGGACTTGGAATCAGACCTTAGCAATATCATCATCTGCCCCCGTGAGCAGATCGTCGACATACAGATCTTGCTTAACAGTTTCCGAACCGATAGGAAACTCATTCTTATAAGATTCGGCAAGAAAAAACAAGCTTCGTAAAGCGAGGAAAGGAGCAGCTGATGTGCCATAAGTCACAGTATTTAACCGGTATAATATTATTGGGTCATTTACATTTTTTCTCCATAAAATAAGTTGAAAATTGCGATCACGTTTGTCTACCAAAAACTGTCGATACATTTTACAAATGTCAGCAGATAGAGCTAATTTGTTTAATCGAAACGATAAAATTGTTATTATGAGCTCCTGTTGAATTGTTGGGCCAATCATTAGAGTTTCATTTAACGAAATGTTAGAAGATGTTCTACATGAGGCATCAAACACCACTCTAAGTTTTGTTGTGGTGCTTTGAGGGCGCAAAACAGGATGATGAGGAATTACATAATGCAAAGAATTTAAGCAATCGAAACTAACGGGAGACATATGACCAAGTTGAATGTATTCGTCCATAAAATCGGAATACATTTGTCGTAAATATTTATCTTTTGAGAGCCGTTTCTCTAAATATAAAAACCTTCGACGAGCTATATCAACTGAACTACCAAGTTTTTCTATAGAAGGTTTGAATGGCAAACGTACCTGAACTTTTCCATTCGGATCAAAAATAGTATTTTGAACAAAATGTTCCTCACAGAGTTGCTCTTCGTGTGTAGAATTCGGTGTGCGTTGATGAAATTCTTCAATTTCCCAAAAGGCTTTCAGTAATGATTCCAAATTCTCATTTTTTGTTGTAACATTACACACTAATGCACGTTGTCGACATTGAGTGTTTATGCTACCACCAACAATCCAACCAAGAGATGTGTTTAAGAGATAAGGTAGTCCGTTTCCGAGAGAGATTTTACCATCGAGAAGTAAATCGAAGAAAATCTCTGAGCTAATAAGAAGATCAATGCGTTGTGGGATGTTAAATTGTGGGTCTGCTAAGTCAATACCTTCAGGAATGCTCCAGTTTTCAGCTTCAATATGATCAGCCGGGTGATGAGACGAAATCGATTTTGTGACCAAAAAACTTGTAGTCCACTCAAATTCAGAAATACGAGATCTAATGGTCGCTGTGACCATGTATTTTAATTGAGTTCGAACTTCAGAAATGCCAGATATTTCTTGAGCCGATTTATTTTGTTTTAGACGCAAACGATTTGCTGCTTCTTGCGTAATAAGGTTGACTTCTGAGCAAGAATCGAGCAAAGCTCGAAGTGGTTGCAGACCACCAAACGAATCTTTAACGAAAACGACAGCTGTTGGAAGCACATTAATACGACGACTACGTGTGATAAATGACGAAAATTTGGTAAGATGAATTGAAGCTGAATTAGGCAGTGTTGGCAACCCTGGTTTATGCGACGATGAAGACGAGGGTTGAAAAGACAAAGAATGCGGTTGTTGAAACGACGAATTGAGCGAAGAACTATGTTGAAGCGACGAATTCGAAGGCAAATGTTGCTGGTGCGATGACTGCGAAGACGTGCTACTGTTGCTTGTTGATTGATAGTCTGGGTTATGTAGCGATGTGTGGTGCGAAACTCGACAAGTGCGGCAACGAGATTTGGATGGACATTGCGAAACTAAGTGTCCTTTTCTAAGGCAATTTATACAAAGCCTTGAGCTTTTGACAAAGTCGAAACGACGAGATATAGGTACTGACAAATAACTAGAACAGCTTCCAATGAAGTGTTCTTTAGACTTGCAGTATTCACAAAGTGTGCTTGAAACGACAAAGGATGACCCTGGACGTTTTGGGTTTTGTTTCGATTTACTATAACGAGGTTGTGATGAATCCACTTCTTCAGTACGACTCTCAAGGAACTGACAACGACGACTTAAAATGGAATAGCACTGTTCCCATGAGGGCAAGGATTTAAAATCTTGTTTTTCATCATAAACCTTTTTTGATTCTTCATCAACTTTCGACAAAATGATATGTATAATGATAGCATTCATCACATCTAGCTCAGAACCTAACGACAGCAAGGAACTACGTAGAGCCGAAACGTTATCGAGAATTGAGCGTAGTGATATAGCGCTTGGGCTGGTCATAGACTTCAACGAAAACAATGAATTGATATGATCGAGAAATATTAATGATTTATTATCATACCGTTCGATTAAGCTATCTAGAGCTTTTTGGTAATTGGACTCAACAACTTGAAAAGGTTCTATAACTGCCAATGCTTGACCAGATAAACAATTAAGTAGATAATTAAATTTGTCTATTATAGGGATGCCTTGTTCGTTATGAACTAATGTATTGTAGGTACTCATAAAACGAGAAAATTCTGAATATTTTCCATCAAATTTGGGTAATTTAATTTGTGGCAAACGATTCTGATGTGGTATTGATGGTTGAGTCATGTTCAAAAAACTCTGTTCAAAATCACTAGAGGTACGTTTTTTATTCATAAAACTTACCAATTGAGCCTTGGCAGAGATAAAAAGTTCCTCAATATCTGACCGATTAGTATCATTCTCATCCAGTTTTTCAATTTGTGTTTGAATGTGGCTTATTTGTTTGAAATATGATTCGAGGATTTGAAGTCGGCACTCAAGAATGGTATAATCCGATGAACCACCATCTTTTTCTATTTTTGTTTTCATTTGCGTGATGTTTCGTTTCATTGTTGTTCGTTGTTGCTTTAAAGAAGCAAGCGAATTGGATCCAGCATCAGTTTTATCATTGCCCATATTGTCAACTTTATCAGTGCTCATTCTGCGATTACAATTTTCAACAATATCAGCAAAACGTATGTAAAATGATTTAAAGATGTACTAAAGTTGATAAAATCCAATTAGAATCCAATCTATTACAAAATGTTCCGAAAACAAAGAAAAGTACCACTAGATGCTAAAAAGTACCACTCGTAGACTTGAAGTGCCAACACTGATGACAAGTAACACCAATAGTTGTTGGTTTCAATATCCAAAACAAATGTGCACTTGTATGAATGTATATGTATGTATATGTGATGTGCAAATAAATAAAAGAAATTATATTTCAGCGTAGACCTTGAAGAATAATTTTAATTGTCTCACTTACTTGCTCAGAATTTGATTTTATGAACCACAATATATGATGAGTAACAAAACAAAAAAGCAAAACAAATATGTTGTTGTTGTTTTTGAATGACGATGAATTGTTTTGTACAAAAGCAAACCTGCAGCAGAGGACGGCGGCTAGCAAATGTAACGATGACGTGATGATGTTTGTTGTATACGAGACTGCGCTGGCGGCTTTCAGTCAAGCGACGATGACGATGAAGTTTATGATGAAGCTGATTTTGTGCTGACTGCGAAGAAGATGATGTTGATGACGATTACGATGATTACGATGACGATGAAGTATTTTATTTTTTTTTTATGTTTCAATTTTATTTAACTTTTCAATAAAATTTCTTATAAACTTTTCATTTCACAAGATTAATTTTTATTTTAAATTATTTTAATTTTATTTTATAAAAGTCCTGTCACGGTCGCCAATTTCCCACATGTATTTTACTAAAATTTATTTCACTCGTAAAACTGCTCTGAGTGGAGAAGCAGCTCGCGCTTTTTGTCATTATTTTTTAAGGACAAACAGGTCGTTCTTGTTTGCCTGCTTTTCGTGCGTTTTGCGTTGTCACCCCGCATTGGTTAGTGGTTCGGCTTCGGATAACTGTACCGAGTTACAGTTTTTGCGGTTTCTACATTAACTATATGCAATCGTTTTTAACCTCAATGTTTTAATGTGTTGTGGGGGTAGAGAACCAAAATTAACTCAATGTGACTGGTGGAGAACCATATATTACTCAGACGTTTTACTGGTGGAGTACCAAGAAAATAACTCAGACGTTTACTGGTGGAGACCAAAATACTCTGGAGCGGATTCTGGAAGCTCTCGCCTTCCTATACGAAGGTTTAGGTCGAACGAGGTTTTGGGGTTGAAGCTCCAAAAATTGTGTGATACCCTGGCATTTTAACTTAAATAGTTCGCCAAAAACTTTTATTTTTAAGCAAAAAAAAAAAAAATAAAATTTATTTTTTTTAATAAAAAATAAAGTCAATATGGATAAAAAAAACTGTTACCGGTTGTGTTATATTAGTTTTTTACTTCCTTTTAAACAATCAGTTCTTTTTTTTATGCTTTTGCTTAAAATTCCACGGGAAATAAGTGCAGCTTACATTATTTCGCAGTTGTAAAAAATGTTGCCAGAAACATTTCGGAACTTTTTCACAAAATGAACAGAGTAAAACTCTATCAACATTATTTCATAGATATTCCACACAAGTTTTTTTCATATGCGTTTTGACAGCATTTCACGTAAAATGTTGAACAGAGTACCAGGCTTTATAGCGGATCGTCGGTCAGGTTTAGGGTGTTCAATTAATCGGGTTTTATTTTTGTTCGATTGAACGATTGATGAATCGATATTTAGCATTTTTAACTTATTAGATTAAATGAATAAAATTTTAAAATTAATTAAATATGTAATTCTAAATCCAGAAATTTTATAAATTTTTTTCGATAATTTTAGAAAAATTAGTACTTGAGTAAATTAAGATTCTTTTTTAATAAAACTTGTCAATTTAGCTCCAAATTCTTGCTTCACTTTCGGGCACTTAGATTTTAATTGCTAACCAAGATGCTTGTAATTAGTTTGGGCAGATATCAGTTGGTTTGTATGGTAGATGCCACGCCCACTTCTGCAATCCCTTCTGTTTTTCTAGGGACGTTGTGTATTGCTAACCCAGCTATGTGATTTGGTGGAGTGCAATAACGCCTTACGAAATAAGGCCTTTAAGGCTTTATTTCACTTCCAATTGAGAAATAAGGCCTTTATTGCGAAAAGGGCTTTATTGCACTTTGAAAGTGACATAAGGCCTTTATTAAAATTTAGCCAATGGTGCAATAAAGCCTTTATTTTATTTTTTTTATGCACTACGTAGGAAAAAGCCACCTAAATCTTCACTTAAAACAGTTTTTCTGCGTGGCGGCCTGCGGCCGATCTTAGGGGTTTTCTCCTCCATAGGACGCGGCAGGTGGCTTCGCTGAATAAAGTTTTCCTGCGCGCGTCTCATTATCTTCCGTAGTAAAATTTTTTTATAAATGTTCAATAAAACATAAGAAGAATAAGAAATTTTATTGCTTCATTTAAAAAGAAATTTAAGTGAAATAAGACCTTTACGGCTTTATTTCACTTTCAAAGTGCAATAAAACCTTTTTGGAAATAAAGGCCTTATTTCACTTTCCATTGAGAAATAAAGCCTTAAAGGCCTTATTTCGTAAGGCGTTATTGCACCCCACCTGTGATTTAGAAATAAATAAAACTATTTTTTGCCACGCCCTCTTCGCGAATCCCTTCCACATTATGTCGGATGTTGTGTATTGATAACCAAGAGCTTGTGCATATTTTGGAATTTTTGGCTTTTGCCGTTTTCCAGATGTAAAGAAATCTATAATGTCTTTGTATGTGAGGTGCCACGCCTACTTCTCCAAGCCCGTCTGTTTTTCTAAAGATGTTGTGTATTGATAGCACATCAATGTGTATGTACCAAATTTGGACAATTTTTCTCTTACCGTTCTTAAGATATAAATAAATCTATTTTGTACCACGTCCACTTCACCAATCCCTCCCACATTTTGTGTATTTTAAAAAATTGCAGCAGCAAAAACTGCAAGTATGGAAGATGCCACACTGTTTTCAACTATGTTTGATGATGGCTTTTTAAATTTTTTTGCAAATATCATATTATACATGCCATAGCCAAAATGTCCATAAAAAAATTTTAAATAGCGCCTTCTTCCTTTTTCACTGCTTAAAAAAAAGTTCCCACACCAAAAGATTTGCAATTTTTTTTATATTAAAAAAAATATATATAAACTATTAAATTTACCATTGTCACAATTTTAAACGGCAGAAATCTAACGGAAACTCTTTATATTTTGTTGTTAGATTTTCAAGAAAGCCTACGATTTTTTGCATTTGCTCTTTCAGAACTCCGTTAATATAGTAAAAAAATTATGTGTAAATTATTTGTAATTGCATTTGGTGTGGAAAGTTTTTCTGCCAAAATGGCCAGCAAACACAATTTTTATCACTTATTTAGTATTGGCAATCACATGGTGATAGGTAAATTTTTTGTAAAAAATTAGTCATTACCCTAATACCTATACGTATCTGTATACAGGAATTTGATATTATTTTTAAAACAAAATTTGGAACTATTTAAAAACTTGGCGCCACGAAACATTTAATCGAAAGCAATAAGGAATAGATATTTAATTACCTATTAATCGTTTGATATATCCAGGTTTTCTCAAAATTTTTCCAAATAAATTGTACTGGTGTGTCAATCTGTTGAGTTATTGCAGTATCACGTTTAGAAGGTATTGGTTTAGACCCATTCCTCTCATTAAAAATCTTTTCATCTGGAATGAAATTAAAAATTATATGTACATTTATGTAGGTATGTATGTATTTATTGAAATAAAAATCATAAGTAAAGTTGTTTAAAAATTATAATAAATTTCTGCAAGTGTATGGACTCTAAGTTACGGAATTTGATTTCGATCGAAGTTCCCATTTACACACACATTTTAAGACTTTCTTTGTTACAAGATTTATAAGCGATTCATAATGATTCATTTGAATTATATTGTAATTACGATCGATATCGAATGCGGTAATTTGGCCCCTGTTGTACTTGTTTTGTATAGAAACATAACAAGAAGTTATGGAGTTTCTGACAATAATGTTCCATGTATTCTACCATTCTAAAAATTTATGCAAAAATGTAAGAAGTTGTCGTTTTCTCTCTAAGTATGTTGCAAAAATAAATGGCAAATCTCACCCCCAGTTATAAATGACACTAAGATAATACCCTTTTTGTTCATCTGCCCTAAGTACTTTTTTATGCAAGCAAGTATTTTTTTTATATTCATTTTCTTCTTGTGCTTGCGTACAGTTTGTGTTATATTGCGATTTTTGGTTATATTATGATGAATATAAAAACTTTGTTTTTCGTTTGTTTTACTTTTATTAAATAATTATTTTTTTTGGCTCAACATTTTTAACAAGACCCTTACTTTTATTATTGAAAATCAGTGTTGTTAACGCTTATTGGAATACAAAGAAAATTTAGTGTTGAAGATCTACAACTGTGGTGAATATCGCTATTAGTACAAAATTTGCATTTTTATACCATCCTCCACAATTAGTGAAGAGGGTATACTAAGTTTGTCACTCCGTGTTAAGAATATATATTCTGGCCCCCTGAGTAATTCTAAGTCGATTTAGCCATGTCCACCACCTTAAAA
The DNA here is from genome assembly GCA_963931875.1 of Pollenia griseotomentosa. Taxonomy (NCBI): domain Eukaryota; kingdom Metazoa; phylum Arthropoda; class Insecta; order Diptera; family Polleniidae; genus Pollenia; species Pollenia griseotomentosa. The sequence goes on along the minus strand of OZ007561.1, from coordinate 99,652,330 downwards.
AATTAATAATTTTGTTACAAAAACTAACATAAATGGTGGAACAATGCACGGAATGATATAAGATTTTGTAAATTTTTTTTTTTATTGGAAATCACGCTGTACAATTTCGTGAAGATCCGTCCATAGTTTACCCTAGGTCCAATATAAACGTCTAAAACCATAATTAATAATGCTATCATAACAAATTTTGGCACGTCATGGTTTATAAGACTAGGAATGACACTGTGAAATTTTGTGAAGATCAGACCAAAATTTACCCTAGGCCCCATATAAACCTTACTAACGGAAAAAAATTTAGTACGCCTAAAACCGTAAAAACTAATGCTATCATAACAAAATTTGGAACGTCGCGTTCTATATAGTTTTATAAATAATGTTATCAGAATTAAATTGAATACTTCACAGTTTTATAGGACTAGAAATAGCACTAAAAAATTTTGTGATGATCTGTCAATAATTTACTATAGGCCCCATATAAAGCCCACTCTGGTAAATTATTTAAAAATGCCTAAAATCGTAGCAGATATATTTATTGTGGTAAAATTACTTCCAACTTAGTTTCATATGGCCAGAAAAAATGTCATGCAATTATGTGATATACGGTCCATAATTTACCTTAAATCCCATATTTAGCAGCCTTCTGAAATTCACTGTAAACGCTTAAACTAATTTCACCGCTGTTTGGAAATATATAGAAATTTATGTTTTTAATACCAGAAATCACTTTGCAGAATTTTAGGATGATTGGATCACAACTTATCATGGCTCCAATATAAATTTCCCTCCTAAAAATCATTTAAGTCCGGCTTAAACTGTTACGAATCATGGTATTCTACTCAATCTAGTTAAAATTGCTAAAAAAAAACAAGTATAAAACTTTCTGATTGTCGGTCAATAAATTAATATATGTCTAAACCGTAACCAATTGCTGATGTCTGTTTTTATAAAGAAAAACTAATAATAAATAGATAACATATAGATCCTACTCCTGAAATACTCGAACTGACGGTGGAGGGTATCCAAGATTTTGTTCCATTTTAATTTATTAAAAATCTGTCACATTGTAAGGGTGCGTGTAACATAACAAATATATTACACAATTATAATGCATTAATATTTTTAAAAAAATAAACCACCATTAGAATGCTATATTTGGCTGTGCCGAATCTTTAAATTACCTTTACAGGCACACAGTGGCTGAAAATTTTATTTCATTGGCCAAAAGTCCAATTTTAGTTTGTAACCGATTTTAAACATTTTAATTTTATTTAATAGTAAACATATTAAAACTAAGGTAGCCAAAAAATTAGGTCAAAATATTGGTAATTGTGGTAGTGCCATGTTGTTAAACACAACTTTTTTTTTAATTCAGAAAAAAGTGTTTTTTTTTTAAATATTTAATCCGAAATTATCATTGCACAAAAACAATCAGCGATAATGACCTGCTAGCTTTTGTTGCTAGGTTGGTAGTCTTGTTATCTTTAAAAAGGTAATATTTGCGACTATTGCGTTATTTATATTTGAGATGTTTAGACATATTTTCTAAACTACTATATTTTTGTCAAATTTCAACTTTAGTAGAATAGAACTTTTGCGGATCCAAAGGGATTAAGAAGCTAAAACCACTATGGGAAAAGTGAAAGTGTTTTCTTTAACCCTGTATATACTCTTGTACCCATTTGGACCCGTCTGTTTAACACTTTTTTAATTTTAATGAAATTACAAAAAAAATTTTTTTTTTTTAAATTTTTTCTTACAATTTTTTTTATTCCGAAAAACGTATAGCTGCCCTGATTCATCCTTATCCGTTACACTACGTTCACACTTGCGTATTTTATAGTAGAATAAAGAGCTTAGACACGCGTTTACGCTAAACAGGTTTATTGTGAATCCCACCTTAGAAGGGATTTTTTTGTTATTATGAATCTAACTAATAATATTCCATGACCCTATTGCTATGCAATGCGTTGTTAAATTTGTGACAGGTATTTTATAGCATATAAATAAAAGGATTTTAAGTTTTTTAATCCTTTTTATTCTACCTGTATTTGGTATGAAAAAAGTATGAAAAGGTTTAAAAGCAAGTGACATTCGGATGCAAACTCAGTGGATATAATATATCTGAGCAATAACAACGTTTTTCATAAACATGGAGGGCTTCAGCTATAAAGAATTGGCCGGAGAGTATTTTAGAAACAAAATCGAGGAAGACGTTAAAAATTACATTCGGAAAAAAAGGAAACTTAAATTCCTATAGCACTGAAATACAATAGGACTTAGAAAATAAATAATCAGCTTTCATAAAAAATTTAAAACAGCGATACAGGAAAGTTCATTACAGCAAAGATAGATTTTATAAGAGCTTTGCAAACTGGTTAGAGAACGAACTTTCTGTCCAGATCGCTTCAGAAACTTCAAATCAAAACACACGTGGGGGACCACAAAAATCGCTGGACAACTATAGCGATAGATCTAAGAGGCGAAAGCTTAGTGATATCAATGTAGAAATCGGATATGAAAATATTCAAGATACTTTCCTACATCAAATACGATCACAGAAACAATTGACAAAAGTGGATATCATTGAAAAAGTTGTTAAAGCTAGTCCATTGAGAACGAAACGGATTCTTAAAAGTATACCAACTCCGAGCGATGCAAAACAATTCACAAATGAGGAGGCATTAGCATTATTTCTCGATTTGAGATTAACAAAACAGCAGTATATTCAGCTCAGATTGCGTGCGATTGAAAAAGGCTCAAATCTGTATCCAGCATATCATCACATAACAGCTGCTAAAATGGACTGTTTGCCATTAAAGGACACTATTACAATCACACCAATTTCGGCAGAGGTACAACTACAATCTCTACTTGATCACACAGCCGAACGCTTGCTACAATCAATAAAAGGAAATGAGTTAAAGAAATATGGAAACACAAAGTTAATTCATTTTTATACCCACACCACAATAGTGGAGAGGGTATTATGCATTTGTGCTGATGTGTGTATCGCCTTAAAATATTGGTCCTTTGGCAAAGTACAGGTCGCAATTTTGGAGATAATTTGATAAAATTTGGGACATAGGTTCTTATTGGTACAAGGACCAAGCCTATTGAAAATGGGCCTAATCGTAGGACAACGATAGAAGATAGGGGGAAATTTCTTCCTCTCAGAAACTATCAAACCGATTTTAATGAAATTTAAAACTTAGATAGAACCATATCCATATGGACACACAAGGTATGCATCTTTTAAAAAATAGGACCACAAGGGGAGATAGGGGCAATTTATGCCTCTCAAACCGATTTTAATGAAATTAAAAACATAGATAGATCCATATCTATATGGACGCATAATCTATACAGTTTTTCAAAAATAGGACCACAAGGGGAAGTAGGGGGCAATTTCTGCCTCTCACAAGCTTTCAAACCGATTTTAATGAAGTTTATAAACATAGATAAATCCATATTCATATGGACACATAAGCATGATGTGTTTTTAAATACTGTGGTGTAGGGTATCATATGGTCGGCCTTGACCGACTATACTTTCTTACTTGTTGTAAATTGGGATGTGATGGTTCTTCCGGACAAAAACAATACAAACAAGTAGTATGTGAAAATATTTCGGACTCAGATATGTTCATGGTATCATTTGTACCATTGCGATTAAAAAAGATTTTGGAAGATTCAGAGCCTTCGACTAGTACAACGCAAACAAAGGATATTTGGAAAAATGACACACCATCTTCTACGAAATATTGCAGTCCTATTAAATTTGAATTCAAAAAAGAAACTCATGATGCCATTGCAATACTACAGCCATTACAATTAGATTTAGATGGGCAGCAAATTGAAGTTATCTACCAATTAGTGCTAACAATGATAGATGGAAAAGTAGGCCAGGTTTTGACTTACACGAAGGCTGCATCCAGCTGCATCATATGCCATGCAACATCAAGCCAATTAAACCAAGTCCCGACAAAATCATTAGATAATTCTGATGCATATGAATTTGGAATTTGTGTAAATATACCTTGGCAAGTGTCAATGCATGGTTCACAAATGTGTAATAAAACCGTGTTCAGATATACCTTTTTTATTGAGTCAATATTCGGTTTATTGACATAATTATCTTTCTGTTCACATATACACAATTTAGCTAACTGAATTTATATAACTACTACATACAACATTCAACGTAAACAAAAATGTACATGTATAAGCAAAATGTAAACAAGTTTGGACATCTTTAAGGAATAAACATCTGGCTTTTGCGACGACCTAACCCTACAGATAATATTGGACTACGTGGTCCATTGTGGCTTAAATGGACTACTTACAACATGGTCCAATCTACAGTAATATGGACCATATTATAAGAAATTAACATGCAGTGCTGCCAACAACTGCATGATGTATACTTTTCTATAGTTTACTGTATTACACATTGGTAGCCCTGATGGTGTCCATTATTAATTGTTTATTTAAAAGTGAAAGTTTGTAAAATTTGTGAAAAAAAGGTAAACAAATTAAAAATACCAAGTAAATATATTCAATAATAGCAACAATAGACTACAGGGCACGCCATAAAAGGCGATTAGTAAAAAATTAAAAAGGCTTTAACTACCGCTTTAGTGTACTCCATACTGTGGTGACATGGAGTACTTTTAATACTAACCCACTTTAGTACTCCATGGAGTAGTTTAGGGATTACTTAGGTGGGTTATATGGTCCCCTCCTACGACATCGTAATGTTAAATGGACCACCTTTTACCCATATATTTGGAGTACTCCTACTCCTTTATGGACTACTTTTTACATGCATGTATGGACTAGTCTCGTTATCTGCAGGGAATGGATGGGCATTTGTTTTGGTCGAATTTCAGTTGCCAAATGTCAAAACCCTGTTTAGTAAGTTGTGTTATGCTCAATAAACACACTTGTGACAGGATCGCATTTTAATTTTACTCAATATTTATAACAGTTTCGTACTAATTGAGCAATAACTAAATTGCAATTTCATATGGATAATTGAGCTCATTAATGTCATTCATTGCGTAAAACTCAATTAAGGTGCACATCTGAACACGGTATAAGGCTATAAGCGCATGTTTCACATGTTTACATCTTCCCAAAACCATATTAGAGTAAAATTGTCCAAATTTGTTACAAATAGCTGGGTTTCAAATACACTACAATGGTCGAAAACAGCAAATAATTGGTTAAGTGGGCGTGGAACCTACCATGCAATGCAACATAGATTTCTATCTGTATATATATTGAGTACTGCAAAGTGAAAGTATTCCAATTTTGTACCAAAAGCTGTCAAAAAGTAGACTTTGTTAGAAAAGTAGGCATGGCACCTCCCATACAAAAACACTATAAATTTCTGTATATCTGCGGTACGAATTGCTTCATTAACGAGATCTGTTTTAAAATAAAAAAAAACTACTAATATTATTTCGATGGGGGATGCGAAGCGCGCCGGGTAAGACTATTTATTATCTTGCTTTAAAAAAATATTTTAATTAAAATAACATTTAATGTTGGTGTTCTAAGAAATAATTTTGTTTAATATCTCAACAAACCATTTACCAAACTTATTCAAATTTAATTGAATCTGTACAGAAACAATTTCTGCTCTTCTGTCTTCGCGGTTTACACTTTAACCCACTAAGCTTGCCCTCATACACATCTCGACTGGCTCTGATAAAGCTCCCTACTTTAAAAAGTCGTAGAACAATGCTGAATGTATCGTTTATTCTGAACATTATTAATTGTGATATCTGCGCTGGATTTTTAATTGATGAGATTTCATTTAATATTCCTCAACGACCATCTCGAAATTCCATACCATTATCCATTAAATTCTTTAGAGCTAATTATGGTGATGCTGACCCTCTTAGAAGAATGTGTAACACTTTCAATCAATTATATAGATTTATTGATTATTCGTTGGATCCAAAGTTAATAAGTAGATTAATAATTGCTTTTCTAAATTGATAATAAAATTTGTGTAATGTAATCAAATGTTAGTTATAGTCTATTTTATTAAGTTGTAATTTTTAATGTCTAAAATGTCTGTAAGGATTAATCCATAGACAATAAATAAATAAATAAATAAAATGCCTCTGTCGTCAATCGCAACACAAGTGACTGATTTTAACATTTGAACACACGATCGCCCAAATGCATCAATTATTTCGTTGTTAAGTATTCCAATCGTGTGATTTCACAATTTATTGGCGCATGCGGCAGTCTAGGACAATATTGTGCGAACATGCGACAATATAAATGTCAAAAATGTACCAATATTTAGTGCTGGTTCACACTATTAAAGTTTTAGCCGTCATGTCTTGAGATTTTAGGAGAAAAATGGAAAAGAGAATGCCAACTAAACTAAAACTTGAAGAGTGTGAACCAGCAATTATTGTGCTTGTGCGGCAATTAAAGTGGACAATTCGTGCCAATATATTTTTAACATAATTTAAAAAAATTAAATGAAATTTTTTCAATATATTTTAAAAATAATTTATTCCAAGTTATTTGAAAACTTCGTTATTAACATGATATCTAAATTTATGTACCTTATATAATAACTAGCATTTAACCCGCTACTTCGTTAGCGTCTCCTTTTCGTTCGTGGACAGGCTTTTATGCCCAACTTTATTTTTCTAGGTTTTAACTTGCTTAAATTCTAGCATTTAAGCCGCTACTTTGTAATCGGGTATTTTCTTTCATGAACATATTTATATCCCAAACTTTATGTTTGTAGGTTTTAACAAAAAAGTTCCAACATTTTTCATCTCATAGCTTTTCTAAGTTCAATATTATAGAAAAGTTCAAAAAGTACCACTCGTAAAACACAAAAGCAAATGGAAGAAAGTTAATTTCCTGTATTATCCTTCTATTTTAATTGGTTTAAAAGAGAGATGGGGCGACAAAAGGTACTAAAATACATGTTTTACCTGTTTACTCCCCAAAAGGTCTGAATTTCAGAAAAGTACCAGACACCTGTCCGCCAGGGCTGCCAGATAAATTTGTGAGGAAATCGTCAATTTCCTGAGAAAAAATAGAAAAATCGTCTTTCACGTTTCGAAAAATCGTCAAAAAAATCGCTCAACTTAAAATTTAGTTTTTTTAAACAGTTTTTGTTTGATTTTTTTTATAAAAAAGCATTCAAACAAAAACATAATTACTTCATACTAGCATTTTCAATTGTGTAAGAGATATTGGGAGTCTCATACAAAGCGTTTTTCATCGTCGATGCCGTATTTTTTAATCGTGGAAGATTCCTCACATGGGAAAACTGCAACACGACTGAGATTAATCCATAGCACAGTGAAAGACGCTTCTTCAACCGTTGTGGGAATCGTTTAAGATGTGGGTAAAGATTATCTAACGAGTCTTTCATGTCAAGAATCGTTTCCCAGTAAAAAATGGAGCTTACAGCAGTTTTGTAAGGGAGAGAAGCACAATACCCCCTTACAAAACCTGCTTACAAGAGGCATGATTTTTATATGGCGAATTCCCACTTGGAAGCACTTTGATAACTGATTGCGTTATGAGACAAATTAAATTTCTATGTTCGGTAATATTTCAAAAATGATCGTAAACACATTTTAAAATCATTGCAATACAACCTGCTTCGATGTAAGGGAATAACAAATGCACATAAAACATTGTTCGTATAAGGGATAATGCGAAGTTATTCAACCATTAAATTAAAAATTCACTTTAATGGTATTCGCTTATCTGCTGCTTCTCAGTAGTGTGTAATAGCCAGCGCATATATCAGCGCTCATGTAGTTTTCGTGCTTCCCGAAACATAAACACAACTCACAACTCGTGAAATGTTCGCCGTATAATTGTTGAAAATATGATTTATACAGAGAGTCGTAAAAGATTCATTCGCTGATGCTTTGACGAAAGATAAACAAAGTGTAACATTGTTGTTTTTGTACTCTGAAAATAATCATTTAAAGATTTTCTTAAGACATATTATGGCCGTACCTAAACAAAAGCACCACGCGTTTTCTAGTTTTTGAATAGAGCGGTCTCAACGCTTTGCAATTTTAAAAACCGATTTTCAAAGCTCGTTTAATAGTGAATTTTGGCGCTATTGTTAATTAATAAAGGCAATTTAGCTATTTTTTGATCAATCTAGCGTTTTTATCTCTATTTTTATTTATAATTTGTGGGTTTTATTACACAAGAAAGCTATCACTACTGTTTTTTACACAACGTTGACGCTCTTGCTTAGGTATGGCATATCAGCGTAAAAGCTAAGCGAAAGAAAACGTTCCGGCTTCCGCTCTTGCTAAGGTACGGCTGTTAAACATTCCAAGATTTAAAAACGAACGTGTCAGAAAATTTAATGTTTTATTCAGACTGGAGACTAAAAAAAAAAACGCCACTTTTAAGAAAAAAATCGGCACTTCGCTAATTCCGGAACAAAAAATCGTCAATTCTGGCAGCCCTGCTGTCCGCTTATTTTTCTAAAGAACAACAATAAGTATTAACCCTAGAAAGATAATCTGCGTAAAATTTACGCATACTGTAAACAAAAAGTTTTGTTAATTATTGAAGTTGTTTTTTTGTTTTAGTTTTTTTGTGATAATAAATATATATAAACATATTTAAAACTCGGGTCTTTTTACTTAAGCTGTATTGAAAAAAGTAATCAATATTAGTTTATTTAAAATTAATCAACAAAATGCCACAATTTAGCTTTCCAAAAAGCATGCGTAAATTTTACGCATAATTATCTTTAACGTATATCAGAATATGATTATCTTTTTAGGGTTAAATAAGGAAGATTGCCAGTAAGAGAACGAAAAAGTACCAAAAAATCACTCTTACAAATTCTTTCAAGGTCCAATATTAATGGAAATTCGAAAAGTACCAGGTAAAGAACATAAAAGTACTAATAAGCCCCTCTTAAATATTATCATTCACTAAGGGCATTGAATCAGTGATGTTAACCGTACGGTAATTAAACTTTTTTAGGGTAATTTTGGACCCCAAAAGGTAGCAAGGTAATTTCATTCAAAAAACGGTAATTTAAAAAAAATTTGGATTTTTGGTAAATTAAAAGCGAATTTTCAATGGTTATGTTTCTGCAAATGTTTCGGTAACACTGACAAGTGCAAAATATAAAAAAGTTAAAGATATGGCATCACTTATTTTAACTTTTCTTAAAGAATAAACAAAAATTGTTTACTGTTTTGCCTTTTGCTAGTGTTCTTGGCAGCATCAACTTGATTTTTCAATTTTTTTTTTTTGTCATTTCCTGTGTTATTTTCTACAAATGACGGTTAGTTAATTTTTTATTTGTTTAATGTATTATGTCGTTAATGATATTTCTTTTAGGATACTGACGACTCTGATTCATCAAATGAAGAAAATAGCAAGAAGCCAGCTGAACGCAGAAAGCAAACTTATTGCCCTATATGGGAATCAATTTTTCCGTACATAACAAAGAGTAAGAAAGGTAAATTATTTTACCATTGTAGTTTGCAATTTCGATGGAGTCGCCGGCTTTTCTGAAATAAAAAGGCATTCTCTAACTGGGCGGCATAATAAAGCTTCAGCGGCTACCAAAAATCAGTGCTCATTAGTCGGAATGTTGCAGAAAAAACCGCGTAAACATGAAACGGAATTGCTGATTGGCAGTTTTATTGCGAAACACAATTTGGCATTTAACTTGGCACCTGATCTATGTTCTTTACTTAAGCCCATATGACACTACATTTTTAATGCATTGTTCAAGTTTTGGTGAACAGTACAAATATAATGTAATAGAAAAATTTACCAAGTTCAAAGAGTTCAGCTGTATTAAGATAAATGTCAAACTGTCAACAATTTTTAAAAAGTTATCGATAAAAAATGAAGTTATGTCAAAAAAAATGTAAAATTGTTTAACTTAAAATTGACATTTCAAGCTTGAAATATTAAAAGTGTTGCTGAATCAGCGGTTTATGGGCAAATTCAGCGATTTACCGCTTTTTGTTTTTAGGTTTCTCATAAACAAAAAGTTGGCAGCATTTAATAAAATAAACAAAACAGGGATGTCTAAGTTGTTTCAATTGTACTTTTTTGTTGATACTTTTTAAACTAAGATTTATAATACCTTTTTGTTGTATTTTTTATAAACATAAATAAAATAAATTTCAACTAAAAAAATCTTTTAGTGTAAAAAAGTAAAATTTTTAAAGGTTGTTGGTACAATTTTAAAAAATTCTCAACGCCATCCCTGAAACAAAACCATAACAAGAGAAAAAAAAACTAAAAAACTTTGCTTACATTTTTTATAGTTGGCTCTTTCTAACATTTACTGTTTCTTTCTATCAATTCTATATCAATTAATGAATAAAAAATGTAGTGTCATAAGGGCTTTAAGAGCGTGGCAAAAGATGAAGACATTCAAAAAGTGTCATGTGGAAAATATAAAGCTACGATGATCGTGAAAAATGTAATAGGAAAAGAACAAAACGAATGCTTAACTTAACGGTTGCAAGGTAATGTTTTTTTCCCTAATTATCGACGAGTCCACCGACGTCGGAAATTTAAAGCAATTGGCACTAGTCGTACGAGTGTTTAATGTTACAGAATTCAAGCCAATAGACATATTTTTAACATTAATTGAGGTCACGGATGCAACCGCTGAAAATCTTTACAATGTAATAGTACACTTTTTTTAAAGAAAATAAAATAGACTACAAAAAACAAATGATTGGCTTTGCAGCTGACGGAGCAAACAATCACCCCTATCGTGAATAAAAATTTCTTGGGAGTTTTTTCCCTTTTAAAATTTTTCCTATGTTAATTCAATTGTAAAAATGGGAAAAGGGAAAAAACTCCCAAGGAATTTTTATTCACGATAGGGGTGAATATGTTTGGAAATTTTAATTCGGTTAAATCTCGGTTCCAGCAGCAGATACCAACGCTATTTAGTATGAAATGTATATGCCACAGTTTTAATTTGGTCGCTTCCCATGCATGTGAAACCTTACCAGACAAAGTAGAAAAAGGAATGAGAAACATATACAACTATGTGCACAATAGCCCAAAACGAACTTTTGAGCTAAATGCTTTTCAAGAGTTGTGGTATTTAAAGCCAAATAAACTTGTACATCCGAGCACTACCCGATGGATTTCAATAATTGAATGTGTAAAGCGTGTTTTAAAGAACTTCCAAGCATTAAAAATGTTTTTTAAGGTTGAAGAAACTTTCAATAAGGTAAGCTCGGCCGTGCAAATAGTTGAATGGTTTGAAAGTCCGTTAAACAAATTGTATTTAGAGTTTTTGGAATTCGCGCTACCATTATTTACTAATTTGAATCTTGAAATGCAGAGCGAAAAAACTAAAATACATATCATATATCAGCGGATATCTTTGGCCTTTAAAACAATCCTTAGCAATTTCATCAGAGCTCATTATTTGGAAGGCACGCTGTGGCAAAACTTAGATTTTGAAAAGGATGAATATCATCTTCCGCTAGACGAAGTATACTTTGGTGGCCATTTAATTGCCAGTTTCTCGGGTATAGACATTTCCTTACAAAAAGTAGTCGAATTTAAAACTCATTGCAAAAATTGTTATATCAGAAGTGCTAAGGAAATAAAAAAAAGATTTCCTTTTGACTCATTTCAAATGCAGTCTTTTAAAATTAATTTTATAAATACGTGTTTGTTAAGAAATCAATAATTTTTAAAAACATTAAATATCTGAATGTGATGAATTGAAATAGGAGTACAAAAATTATTATACACTTTTTATGTTTGCTTATTTTTACTGCCGTATTCATAAAAAATTAAAATGGATTTGAAATGCATTTTAAGAAAAATTTGTATGAAAATTTTGCCTTAAAACACATTTTAAAATTATATTATTTTTTATAAATACGGCAGTCAATGTTTATAATTAAAAGAATTAAACACAAATTTATTTCATTTTTTTTAATATAATTAACATATGTATGTACGCTAAGCGCATTAAATAAAAATATTTTAAATTGACTGAATATGTGTGTACCTATTTTATTCAAAATGCATTTTAAAACAAAAATTTCCATTTAAATTTGTCTTAAAACTCATTAAAATTTAAATAAACTGTTATAGAATACTGCTGTTATTTTTTTAATTAGAAACATTTGCGTAGGGTAAAAAACGGTAATTTTTAGAAAGCCGTAAGGTATTGGAAAAATAAAAGTTAACATCACAATACTAACGAAAATTCAAAAAGTACATGTTGAAAAACAAAAAAGGTCCCTGTTATTGATTTCCATCCGCTCGAGACATTGTATGTTTAATTTTATGTTTCTATATTAGAAAAACCGTCATAACGCTGATGTATTTTGACATCAGTACTATGACAAGTGTCTTCGTTTTTGACAGAATGACACTTTTTATCTTTGTGATGTCATCCTTAACATCACTTAACCAAATTGTCATCCGGGCCAAAAACTTTAATTATGTCATCAATGGGATGATGCATTTGCATCACAGGGCAATTTCATTATTGTGCGTCAATTCAGCACAATTAAAACTGTCTTATATTAGCTAGGTTCGAGATCACAAAAGTTTTTTTTACTGAACTTTACTGTTTTTCTTATTGAACTTTACTGCATTTTACTAAATTACGTTCGCGTACACAAAATACAGTAAATGAGAGCACAAATTGAGAGCGAAAAGTGACAGTACTTACAAATTTTTACTGCAGAAATGTTTGCAGTAAAATTTAGTAACACAAAAAAACTTATATTTCAAAAGGTAAACAAAAAAAAGAGACAAACAAAAAGCATACAAATTGTGAAAAAAAAATTTTGAATAAAAGAAAAATTGAAATAAAAATTAAACCAAAACAAAAAAAAATTATTCATGTATTTTATAAAGCTTTTTTGTAATAGTTCTATTCCTTAAATTTTTAGGAATGACTTTTATACACAACCAGACTATTATTAGAATAAATTCGAAAAATAAAATGTTGAATATAATATAAAGTAACCTACGAAAGGAAATAATTCCCAGTGTTTATTATTCATGTTCTTTTGAAAATTAACCTGGCACAAATAAGTAACATCAAATAAAATAAAAAAAACAAACTGAAACAAATGTAAGATTATAAAAAAGAAATAATTTGTTCCTATTTTTCAAAAAGGTCCGTGTTATAAAAAGTATTTAAATGAAAAGATAAGAAAACGAGTTTAGTTGTCAAAAGTGTAAACATTTTTCAACACTTCAAAATTTTGCCATCAGCTGTTGCCTTTATTATTTTACAGTTTTTACAAAAACGGCACTTTTTTGACAACAGCTCTTTGTGAGAGCAAATATTTCAGTTTACTCATTCGCTGCATTTTACTGCAAAAGTACTCAAACGCAGCTATTAATGTATTTGCGGCAATCGTGTGATCCTACCTTTAGTCGGGACAAATTTGTATAAAAAGTGCCAAAACTAAAAAAATGTCATACTGCAACTAACATTTAATACTTATATCTATCATTTAACGAAAATGCAGACCCTAATAGTTATTTCCAAATGTTTTTAATAATGTTCGGTTTCCACAATAGAATATTAAAAAAAAAATTATTTGCATGCAAGACTTACCAGGAATTATGGGAAGATTGGCATTTGTTATGGTAACCAAACCAGAGGACATACCCGGATAGTTATCATAACTACTGGGTTTCGATGTATCGTATGAACATAAATCATCGATAATTTTATTTGGATCCAAATCATTTCCAGATTGCAGCAAAAGTACACTTTGATCCACAGCCATTAGGCCAACAAATGAATTTGGATCAGTTTTAATATTTATTGTGACCTTTTCACTGGGTTCAGCTCTTTTAGGAGCAGTGATTTCAATCTTAAAAATATATAAAAGGTAAATAATATCATTTTTATTTTTGTTACAAAAACTTTTTAGGCCTACCTTATTCTGATACATCCTGGGCAAACTGAGAGACATTTCTTGAAACACAAAATCGCCACCCCGAACAAAATAAACATATAAATGAGATTTGGGAACCATTTGAAAGGAAGGTTTAAATTTAATTACGTGGGATTTGACTTTATTATGTGGTTTAATGTGTCTTTGCTGAACAATGTTGCCTCGAGCTACAATCGCATAGACATAGTAATGGAAAATTTCGTTAGATTTAAGCTCTACAACAACATCTTCACCGAGTTGAAGTCTGAAAAAAATAAATCTTTATTATTTTTTTTGAAATTTGAAATGTGTATGTATGTATGTAAGTATTTTTAGAAAACAAGAAAGAAAGTAAAGTCGAAAATACCCTACACCATAGAATATATTCGAGAGTGTTACCGACTCGGAACTCATGAGCAGATAGGACGCACCCGAACAAAATTTAGTAATAACGTTAAGATTTACATAGTTATAAAGCGTGGTTGAATTTTAAGGGCCGCTGTTAATTTTGAATAAAACACAAATTATTTAGGAAATTATTGTCATTTCTTTTTATTATGATAATATTGGTATGGTTCAATTATGTACGGGACAAAATATTGGCCACCTCCATCCGATGGTCCAAATTTTCGATGACGCTCAGGCATAATTGAGGTTCAATGCCGTTAATGTGCTGAATTTTAGCTCTTGAATTTTTGCTGACTTATCGACGTACACCTTTTCTTTCAAATAACCTCTAAAGAAAGAAGTCCAACAACGGTGTCAAATCACATGATCTTGGCGGCCAATTGACATCGCCATCACGTGAAATAACACGACCACTGAATTTGTCGCGCAAAAGAGCCATTGTTTCGTTAGCTGTGTGGCAAGTGGCACCGTCCTGTTGAAACCACATATCGTCCACATCCATATCTTCCAATTCGGGCCATAAAAAGTTCGTTATCATCTCACGATAACGAACACCATTCACAGTAACTGCCTGACCGGCCTCATTTTGGAAAAATTACGGCCCGATGATGCCGCCAGCCCATAAACCGCACCAAACAGTCACTCTTTGTGGGTTCATTGGTTTTTCGACAATCACTCTTGGATTACCATTC
Source organism: Pollenia griseotomentosa (assembly GCA_963931875.1). Lineage (NCBI taxonomy): Eukaryota > Metazoa > Arthropoda > Insecta > Diptera > Polleniidae > Pollenia > Pollenia griseotomentosa. The sequence continues at coordinate 99,637,293 of OZ007561.1, read as the reverse complement.
GCCCATTTTCGGCAATTATGCTTTTTGACGAATCCACTGAGGTGAAAATGTGCCTCATCACTGAAGATGATTTTCTTCGAAAATTGATCATCCACTGTTGCCATTTCTTGTCACCATTCTGACCATTGACGACGTTTGGAATGGTCAAGTGGCTTTAGTTCTTGAATCAATTGCACCTTGTATGCGTGTAAATGCAAGTCTTTATGCATAATGTTCATCAACGACGAGCGTGAGAGGTGCAATTGTCCGAAAAAGTCACGAAGTGCACGATAAACATTTTGATTTGAACGCCCATTTTCATAATAATTCTGAATTACTTTAACGCGTTGCTCAACATCGGCCCTTAAAATTTAACCACCCGTTATAAGGATTAATACTAGGGTATTCATTCGGTTAACCGTTAATCGGTTAACCGATTAATAACTACCCGATTAAGTGATCGGTTGATTTAAAATTGGCAATTTTCGATAAACGATTAAACCGGTTAATTTCAGTCGATTAACCGATGTTACAATTTTTTTTAGTTTTTTGTAGTATTATAACATTTTTTTTGTGTTTTTAATTATTTGTTTCGTCTCATATAAAAAGGTACATGTTTGGAAAATATTTGTTCCTCTAATATATATTTCCTTCGAGCAATACATTCTTAAAAAACAGTACAAAACAGAAACTAGGAGTTCGGAAATACATTTTTTGCAGAATATTCGGTGCTGAGCTTTGCCAGGATGAGTCAGATGATGACCTGACAATACAAACAATCTTTCACAAAATTAGCCGAAATAATGGCATAATGGAAGAAATCATATGTTAAGAGAAATCCTGGAGAAGGACTGAGAATTAAAAAATATAGAAACACAAGCAATGCTTAAGTGACGGCATATTAAACAGTTGCATTTTGTAAACATGTGCAATGCATAATCTTGTTTTTATCATTCTTGAATCTTTATTATGGGTTGCTTTCGATTTCTGCAACATCTTCGATAAGTGAAAGAATTTTTTCCAAGGCAAGTTTTATCAAAACTAAAGAAAAGAATCGCCTAAAGCCTTAACATTTAAACCAAATTATTTTTCCAAAAGATTATTGAAATGAACTATTGAAATAATTAATAAAAAAATCTCACAGTTTATTTTTTAATAAATACATAAAAATATAATGTATAAACTATAAAATATGTTTTCAATATTTATGAATTACTTATTTGTTTGCTCGTTTTAGTTCAAGAATGGTTTTGTTTGTTATGTTAATGTTTTTTTTTTTTACATAAACTCCAAATAATAAATAATATTTGCATTTTTAATTAATGATATTACTTAATTTATTACAAAACTTTATTAATCGGTTAACCGATCAATAACAAAATTAATCGATTATTAACCGATTAAACCAAAACCTCGGTTAATTAATCGAGCGATTAACCGATTAAAGCAAAAGCCCGATTAAATGAATACCCTAATTAATACATAGCAAAATCTATATAAATAATTTCCGACTAAACGTAATTTAAGATGCTGGGCTTATATCTGACCTATGGTCAAGGCTGGACTTACCGTTAGATAACATATTATAAAAGTTATTTTCGCCATATTTTTTTATTAATACAAGCATTTATTTGTTTTGGAGCAATGGTTAAATATGGGCCGATTTTAGATAGCATTTGGTAAAGGGACTCAGCCGAATTTGACCTAAATATCAACACTCAGTATTTGATGGTTTATGGGCAGAAAAACTCTATTTTAAAAAAAATTTTAACCTTTTGCAGTTGACATCAAGTAGTTTGATTCAGAAAGTGATTTTAAGTCGATCGCTATACCGAAAAGTCGAAAACCGTTATTTTTATGTGTTGCACACGGCTCAGCGAATAAAGGCCTAACGAACTAACGCCTAATTTTTCAAAATGAAAGAATGCCTAAACAAGAACGCCTAAGAAGAAAGTGAAAGAACGTCTAACTTTAAAAATGAAGGAAAGTCTAATTATAAAAATGAAAGAAAGTCTAAATTGTTAGGGTTTCTTTCATTATGAATTAACACCTAATGAAAGAAAACCTAACAACTGGAATTAAAATGCTGAAAATATATTTTGAAAGGAAAAAATGTATTTTTAAATTATATTTAACTATAACTATAACTAATACAGTTAAATTTTCAACAACTATAGCTCTACATAGCGGACATTTGAAAAAATTTTCACCTGCGTTAGCTTTTAGTCAATCAATTGTTTTTATAATTTTAAAAACTAATAATTTTCCCTTTTACAGAATTTTTACAAGATAGTGTATGCATTTTGTAAAAGGGAAAACCAATTGCTTTTATAATTTTAAAAACTAATAATTTTCCCTTTTACAGAATGTTTACAAGATAGTGTATCATTTTGTAAAAGGGAAAATCAATTGCTTTTATAATTTTAAAAACTAATAATTTTCCCTTTTACAGAATTTTTACAAGATAGTGTATCATTTTGTAAAAGGGAAAATCAATTGCTTTTATAATTTTAAAAACTAATAATTTTCCCTTTTACAGAATTTTTACAAGATAGTGTATGCATTTTGTAAAAGGGAAAACCAATTGCTTTTATAATTTTAAAAACTAATAATTTTCCCTTTTACAGAATGTTTACAAGATAGTGTATCATTTTGTAAAAGGGAAAATCAATTGCTTTTATAATTTTAAAAACTAACATTTGTCTTACCGTAAATACAACTGTTAGTTTTCAATGAATTCACGCATAATAGTAATAAAAATCACACTTTTAGCAAAATGAAAAATCGCCTAACATTAATGAAAGAAAGCCTAACAATCAAAAATGAATAAATATCTAATTAGGCGTTTTTTAATTTTTGATTGTTAGGCTTTCTTTCATTATGAAAAATCACCTAACAATTTTAATGAAGGAATGCCTAAAATATTAGACATTCTTTCATAATGAACAACCGCCTAATTCCTATATAATTTTTTGTTGCAATTTTTAGGCATTATTTCATTTTTTTTTTTAGGCGTTAGTTCGTTAGGCCTTTATTCGCTGAGCCGTTGCACACATCAGCGCAACGTCTAATATACATAGATCCCACCTATGCTGGTGAAGGCGGTGTTGCCAATTTAGGCATGTAAAATGAGATTTTACCATTAGCCATGTTTTAAGCCATTTTTATTTAAGCTTTAAAAATTTTTGGCAAAAAATTTGATAGATGCTTCTATGTTAATCATGTAACTTACATAAATATTTCACACACTTTTTCAACAATTTTAATACCTCCATTTCATTAACTGAGACACATGGGTTTTAATTACATACATACGTATATTTGACCACTTTGGATTGTCAATAGTTGGCGACACTGGTAACAGAACATAAACAAGTTAAAACCAAATTTACATGCCACTGCTTCGAATCTTGAACCGATACCATGAATTTTACAAAAGCCACTACAAATACTTTTAAGCTTAAATTTTAATAATTCGAAATCTTCACTTACTTTTCCGTTCTCATAAATAACTTTAGCGGACCCACGTCTTCTTCATCCTTAGTTTCAGACTGATCATATTCAGTTGTCATTAAACTGGGTAAATTTGCAATTTGATCGGCATATTTAACTCTTACATTGTAGTATGTGTCTGGTCTTGGTAGAGTGACCTTAAAATTAGCCATACCATTTTTATTAAGTGCACTGGTGTATTGAAATTCAGCTTTTCTGCCAGCCGGACTTCCATAAGGAATGGGTCTCTGCTTATCAATTGTAAGTATGGCCATACCTTTGCCGTCTTGTACAGGTGAACCGTCAAGATTTTTAACATACGCTTGTATTGTAAATGATTTATTAGGACGGTATTCGTTAACTTCATTTATAACTTCAATGTTGTACCGTGAACGATGCAGATTTACCGTGGTTATGCTGGTATCTATATAACCTGTGTATTTTTCGGTAATAGTAACCAAAATACGTATCAGCGATAAGTAGTTGTAGCCAAAACGATTATTTACTCTGGGTACTTTCAAATTAAGATCACTAAGCAAATCGAATTCAACATGACCTTTACCATCTATATCAATGATTTTCTCAGATATAGGTTGGCCATTTTTGGGGTCAACTTGCACGGTAGCTTTACCTTTGACAGGTATACCATAGGTGTATTTAGAACGTACGGTTATTTTAAGTGGTAAGTCGTAGGAAATATCTTTAGCCGTCTCGATTTCAACACTGAATTTTGGCAAAACATATTTAGCTACATCAAATTTCTTTTCAGTTTTGGTGTCATCTTCATTGGGACCCAATGACACCACTATCATCCATTCACCCAAAACCGGCTCTTCAGATAATTGAAATTCTCCACTAAAGACTCCATTTTGTAATTTAATATCTTTTATTTGTTTAACAAAATTTCCAGCACCGTCTTTAAAGTTCAACCTTAGAGGTTGTTTTAATTTTGCTGGTCTGGTATTTTCATCCAATACAACAATGCGGAATTGTACTAAATCTCCTGGCTTGTAGGTTGCTTTATCAGTTTGTATGTACACTTTGGGTTGCTTATTTTTAAACATCAATTCTGTTGAGTTTTTAAATATTAAGCCTTTCACACCCTCCGTTTTCAGTTTATAACTGCCCTCTTTTAATTGGGACACCTTGAAATTTATGACTTTTGTTTGTGAGCGTGCGACTTTGACGGATTTTGAATCAATATAAGATGGTCCTTCTAAGCCAACCTTAAAGGTGCTTGGTTCAGAATTTGGATGTAGAGTAATACTCACGGTGTAGTTATAATTTGATTGTATTATGGCAGGTGCCACAATAGAGTAAAAGCTGTAAAATGAAAATAAAAAACAGTGGTAAATTATTAGAGGAATAATAATTCTTTTGAAACTTTAAAAGAATGTTGTTAATATAAACAAATTTGAAACATGTCTTTAAATCTAATGTACTTTCCACTTTAAAACGTTTACAGTATTGTGAGTACACTCTCGGCTAGTTTCGAATTAAAAAAATGAAAAAAAATTGGGTCTTATGGCAAATAAATTAATGAATGTTTAAACTCTGGTTTAATTGAACTTAACTTGAATTTATATGTAGTTTAAACTCAACAGCTGTAAATCAGTGTCGCATGTTTTATATATTGCTAAAAAAATAACATGTGGCAGCACTACGATAAATCTTGTCTTCATATGGTCTGTATTGGTAGTTTAAACGCCAAATTTTATGCGTTTAAAGATGATTTATATATTAACGGCCTTATTTATAAAAAATAAAACAGGTTAATAAAAGGTTTATTAAACAAATTTTAATACAAAATCCATTTCATAAGCCCTTTATTGACCTGTTTTATTTTTTATAAATAAGACCGTTAGTGATTTGTTGGTTTAAACACAAAAAAAGAGTTTAACTTGCTCTGAGTTATTAGCTCTTAAAGTAACAAATATTTGACGAAAAAAATGTAAAACACCGTAAAACACAGCGGTAAATATTGAAAGGACCGCAAGTCACAGGCCTTTTTGAAGGCCTCTTTATACCTTATTTCTTTATTTTAAGCGTATTTCCTCTACAAAAACATTTCTCAAAATTTAAATTTACAGATTTTAAACTTTTTCTTATTAAGAATTTTTATTTTTCTGGTTAAAAACTAATTGTTTATATTCACGGTTTTAATTACTTTTATAGTTTTAGTTAACTAAGGATTGTATGTGACATTTTTTTATCGATTTTCAGTTAGTATTTTTTAGGGCTGTATATGACAATTCACAACTTTAAGCTTGCTAAAAAATTTGAAACAAAAGGTATTGATCTAAATTATTTCGCTAGATCCCAAGCAATAAAATTTACTTACTTTCATCTAACTAATTTTACCTTATTGATTAAAACGGCAAATAATTGCCAAAAAAGCGTTACGCTGGGTCTCCACGTTGCAATATTTATTGCTAAGTACAAGCAAAAAGGTCGGCAGAACAATGACAGAATAGTGGAGCAATAATTGCTGAATTTATTGCTGGAGAACACTTGAAATTGCTTTGCCATAAATTAGCAATTTTCACCGCGAGTAGTCGTATAAAGTTTTGTGGCTGTACATATTTATAACAAATGTTTTATGTTGTGTTTTGAAGTGGTTGTGAAATTTTCTTTTTTAAATTAATAAAATAATTAATTGTAATTGTCGTAGCTGTGTTTTGTATTACTTTTTTGTTTATTTGCGTTAAAAAAAAGTTGAAGTTGAACTCATGGTAATATGCGGTCTATACGTCGCAAATTTTATGGAGCAATGAAATTTGACGTTTGCCGCAATAAATATTGCTACGTGAAGACCCGGGGTTAATGTTATAAACTGCTTGCGTTTTTATATAGGAATTTGTATACCCTCCACTAAAACTAGTGGGGATTAGGGTATACTTAGTTTTTCATTCCGTGTAAAACTGTTTTAATATTCATCTAACACCCCAAAAAATACATATTTTCTAGGTCATTGAGTAATTCTAGGTCGATTTAGCCATGTCCGTCTGTCTATCCGTCTATTGAAATCACGCTCACTTTCAAAAGACTCAAAAGAAAAGATAAATAGATATTGGTATCAATTGTTTCTATGTAGTTTCCCTAAGCAGTTTGGGATCGAAATCCAGCAAAATTGGTTAAGAAGGAAAATAGTTATGAATTAAAATGTGGAACAACCACCCTAAAAAAAATTATCATTTTGATACAAAAACTAGCATAACTAGTGGCGGAATGCACATATTGATACAAGATTTTGCACAAATTCGTTCCATATGACTAAAAATCATACTTATAAACCTTTAGTACGCCTAAAACTGTAACAAATAATGTTATTGTAATAAATTTTGGTATGTCACAGTTGTATATGACTAGAAACAACTGTCAAACAGATCGATCCATAACTTACCATTGGCCTCATATAAAGCCTACTCTCAGAAAAAACCTTAGTACGCGTAAAACCGTAACGCTCTCGATCTGTGTTCTATTATAATAAAACTTGGTCAGTCGTAGTTTTATAAGACTATAAATTATTTCTTCAAAATTAAAACTCGGCACAGCCCGATTCATCACTCTAACTATTTTTTTTTTTTTTTGTAATAAAATAGCTAGGGAAGTTGAAGGAAAAGTAGCTTATGTCTAGATTTATATAAAACTTTAAAAAATGTTAAGGTTTTAGCGCGGGATTTTTTTTAATTTAAATATTTAGCGGTTTTGAAGTCCGATTTGGAGGGAAATCTTTAAAAAACTTGGCAACAGTGGCGGCCATGCCCGCTTAAGGCTAGTTTACATTATCTCAAAAGTCTTACGTATTCCATAATACTTTGTGAGATAGAAATCTAATGAGTTTTGTTGCGACAGTCAAAAAATCTAATTTAACATAACACAGAAAAAAAAAAAAATTGATTTCAATTAAAAAATTTGTGATATTAATTAAAAAATTAATAAAATTTGCATCAGTAAACAAATTAATAGTATCAATTAAACCAGTTAATAGTGTTGATTAAACGTTTAATTTACTTAATTAAACGTTTAATTTACTTGATTAAATTTTTAATTAAAACTGATAATATTTTTGATTATTGCTTTAATTAGTGAAAAATTTCGGAGAATTTTTTCTGTGAAGAGTTTGTGTTCACACCATCACACAAAGTATAAACACTCAAACAAGAAATACAATGCAACCCTGCTCCAATGAAAAGTATTATTGATTAGAAATTTTTCAAAAACCGATGAAGTCGTATGGGATATCAAAATTTTTTTCATAATACTTGTCATTTTCATCACACATGCATTCACACTATCAGACTTTTACATATTACTTAAGTTTTTGACATGTATTAATACAAAGTATATAAATTTAAGGATGAGATATGGCAGTGCCTATTTGGTTAGAAGAGCTCTAATCACCTTTGTGGACAAGAACCGTGATTAATAGAAATTTCGTCCGCCATTTTCAGGACGTAAACTTAAGAATTAAATTAAGATTTGGTAAGGTCGAAAGGAGGACGAGGCATCAAAGATGAAACTTCACCTAATTATGATGTTGATCTTTGATGCTTTCAACCTAACCTAACATTTTTAAATTAAGAACTGATTAATTTTTGTTAATTCATATTCTTGATATATGAAGATTGTGATTATGAAAAATAGAAGAAATCAGAAGTTTATTTAATGCTCACACATATTTTTTGTGTAAAATTGTTATTTCATGTACAATTGTGATTTTTAGTTGAACTGTTAATTTTAATTTTGATATTTTTTTAGTAAGGCTTGAGTTCATCATACTTCATTTTCAATTAATTATCTTAACTGAAGGAAGAAATTTTACAACATGAAATTGTATTAAAATTCATTGATAATTTTCTTGGCTGAGCTGGGACTCGAACCTGGGTTGAATTTACATGTTTCAAGAATCACAACATTCTCTCATCAGAATTCTTTGAGTTCTAACCTCTGCACCACTGCGGTGCCTGTCAGCCAACAGTCAAATATCAATCTTTAACCAGTGGTACTGGTAGTTCGAGATTTGCTGTAATTATCATTTTTAATTTTTTATTTTTTTTCTGTTTTTCGTATTCTTTCTGTCAAGACTTTGTCTTGAAAACATGAATACATTTGTTTTTTATGTTTTTTGTAAAATTTCGTCGACATTGTTTTGTACCACTTGAAGTACAAATGTAAACATAAGAGCTTGTGCCATAGCTATTTTAAGTACAATTGTGATTTTTAGTTGAACTGTTAATTTTAATTTTGATATTTTTTTAGTAAGGCTTGAGTTCATCATATGTACTTCATTTTCAATTAATTATTTTTACTGAAGAAAGAAATTTTACAACATGAAATTGTATTAAAATTCATTGATAATTTTCTTGGCTGAGCTGGGCCTCGCACCTGGGTTGAATTTACATGTTTTAAGAATCACAACATTCTCTCATCAGAATTCTTTGAGTTCTAACCTCTGCACCACTGCGGTGCCTGTCAGCCAACAGTCAAATATCAATCTTTAACCAGTGGTACTGGTAGTTCGAGATTTGCTGTAATTATCATTTTTAATTTTTTATTTTTTTCTGTTTTTCGTATTCTTTCTGTCAAGACTTTGTCTTGAAAACATGAATACATTTGTTTTTTATGTTTTTTGTCCACTTCCGTCGACATTGTATCTGTACCACTTGAAGTACAAATGTAAACATAAGAGCTTGTGCCATAGTTATTTTAAGTACAATTGTGATTTTTAGTTGAACTGTTAATTTTAATTTTGATATTTTTTTAGTTTCATGCGAAAATCCCAAAAAAATAATTCCTTAAATAAGCGTTTAATCGAATAATAACCAATGATCGTAATTTCACATTAAAAATACATATATAATTAATATCGCTCCCAGTTCGGTTTGGGCTTTGTTGTGATACAGACGTGTATTCTTTACCCCACATACGATTTGAATTATTAATGAATTACATTTAATTTTGTAATATAAATACTAAGTGAATGAACGCAAAAAAACAAATGATTTTTATTTAAATTATTTAACATAAAAGTGAACAATTATCAAAATGTGTATTTGGGGCAATCCAAGTCAAATCGGACTGTTTGGAGAAAAATATTGTTTGATATCCTTTGTTTTTAACTTCTTTGTTTGTTTGTTTGTTCCTTCTCAACAGCACATTTCAGCAAATTTTCAGATTTGTTTGGCTTATTTTTTTTTTAAAAATCAACGTTGTTATGGTCAATTTAATCTCATATTTAAGCACTTTTTTTCCTAAGCTAATCCGGCGAAGCTATATGGTTGTCTGAAGGAAAGAAACCAAAGTCGAACCCGCAACCCCGGCGCTGATAGACTAGCTCGCTACTAACTAGCATACAGAGATATCGAATATTACTTCCTGACTTCCAAAACGTACTTATACAAAGTTTGTATACAGTTTTACTACTGTATTCTAACTAAGTACATGCACAAAGTACCAAAATAATGCAACTATGTGCTTTGTTTATTTAAACGTTTTGCAATGTAAAGCTAAAGGTCCATACCACGCGTTTTCGCTTCCACGCAGTGCATGCTTTTCTAACCTTACGATTCAAGTTACATGCAACGCTTTTTATGCAGCAGCAAAACAAGTAAAAATAAAATTTAATTTGTCAAAATCAGCTGATTTGTTCGAACGCTGCTTGTGACGCTTACAAAAGTAGAAAGTAAACCTACTTTTCGCCTCAAGGCATCTAAGCTTTTGTGCATGTAACTTACTACGTATAACTACACAGATTCTACTTTTTTGACAGCTGCGTATGCAGCGAAAAAGCGAGTAACGCGTGGTGTGGACCTCCAGCTTAAGTGATGCAATGCTAAATATTAATCTGTATTGTTGGAAATAAAATGTTAAATGTCACAAAGCATCAACTTTAAAACCGATGCTCTGATTGCTTTTTTGCTGCCGTACTAATACTTAACAGTGATGTTTTGGAAGGGTTTGCATTGTATATATATTGTACTGCGGCGTTATGTTTCATTATACTTTGTTTTAACATAAAGCAACTAAAGTTTTGGAAGTCAGCCTATGTTTAAATAAATACGCATAACTTTTTTAATATTAGTTTAAATTTTTTCTTTTTTTGTCTACTATCCAATAAAAAGAGCAAAAAATATGCACAGTGGATGCGATTTTCGGGATTTAATATTTTAAATAAATTTTTTTCACTTCTTCTGATCATTGATTTTCTTAATTTTTTTTGTGTTAAACTATGATTTTTTTCCACAAATTTAAAGACCCATTTGGTTTTGAGATTCAGAAAACTACTATTTTTTCTGATTTTTTGAAATTTAAAAAAAAAATTTTGGATATAAACCACTGTGCAATATTTTTTGTTTATTAAAAAAACAGATTATTTTTATTTTTTTATTTTATTAAGTATTTTTTTAATATTTTTACAAACATTTTCATTTTTTGATGAATTTTTATTTTTCATCTTAATCATTTATTTCTAACATACCTACCCGCTATCACCATTCCTTAAGGGGGCTCTCATACAAAATGTTCAATGCAGACTAGAGATATATTGAAGAAAAAGTCCCATAAATGCCCAGGAGTTGCCCCTAGTGGGATAAAATGTATGACCGATCTCATTTAGTTTTTTGTCTTTAACATTTTTTCAAGGCATACTTTCCTCTTATCACCAATATTGGGTTTTATGAAATTCTTAAATTAATTAAAATTTGTCGACTTTTGTGAATAAAATAAAAAGTTGTAAGCAGATTTTAATCATTTATGGCTAGATTTGCTTGCAGCTTCGTTTTTTATATGTCTTAGAAGCCAAGCTGCATTTTCCAATTTTTTATGAATTTTTAAAAAACAAAAATTTCGAAATTTTGATACAAAAATAATTTTTTTTTTATTAATTATGTTTCTAAAACCACTGCTCCTTTTCGTAAAGGAAATTTTATTGCGGAATTTCGGTTTTTTAGTATTTAATTAACTAAACCGTTTTTGAGTTACGCGAATATTTGTTGTGCAACCTTCTCCATATTCGAAATAACGGTATATCTCGAAAACAAGAGCCAACCTAAAAAAAACGGTGGGCACTATTGGATTATTGAATTATGCTAAAACGCCATGTGCTTAGCTTGTCTAAAAAAAAGTGTTAATTTCGAGCACAGTGTTACAGTCAGGGCCATGGCTACAATATTTTTTACCTTTCCTACATTTTGTATAAAATCACTAAAAACGTATGTCAATAAATCAAATTCCAAGCTTTTATTTTATTTATTTTTAATAATAAAAATTGTTCGATTAATCGATTTATTCGTTATTCGAAAATCGCCATTTTAAAATTATTCGAACAAGAGTTTGGTTTTGTTTGATCGATTAATCGAATTATTCTTAATCGGTTGATAACTCTAATATATTTTTTGAGACTGACAAACATATACGTACCCTGTGGTAAAGAATATAAAAAGATAATTAAAATAAAAACTTACCCGTGAGCATTTACAAATACTGAAATTTGTAAAAATATTAAAGCGAAATTCAATCTCCGCTTCATGACTTTTGTTTAATTTTCAATCAATTCCAAAATCAATAACCACAATTATATTTTATTTATCGTAAATAAAATTTTTGTTTAAATAATATTTTTCACTTTTAAGCGCGATCGTGTCTAAATTTGTCTTCGTTTAGCATCAGATCTAAACAAGAATGTAGAGTTCAACTCCAACTAAATTCTCTTTTATACACATTCAGACATGGTGTATTACTAGTGTTTTTCATACGGGATTACCCGGGACAAAAATCCCGGGATCACGCATAATTTTCGTGGCAAAAATCCCGGGAAATTTGTATCAAAGAATAAATAGAAATTCAAATCCGAGAAGTAAGGCAATGTTTAAGGGCTTATGCTCTGAAATTTCGAACTAGTAAGAGAAGTAAAGGAAAAATGTACAATAAAATAATAAAATAGCAGCTTGTCAGGGTTGTCAGATTGATTTTTACCTTTTTCGCCAAATTCAATGTCAAAAATCGCCAAAGCCTTTGTTTTTCAGTTTTTGACAATAAAATATATATTTTTAGAATTATTAAAAATATTTTTTATAAATTCTAAAAACTACCCTACAAGAAGTCAATGAACGAGTAGTCACTTTTTTCACGTTGGTGTTAAGAAAATGATAGAAAGAAATGACAAAAACTTGATTTCGGTCATTTCATTCTATCATTTTGTTAACACCAACGTGAAATAAGTGACAACTCGCTCATTCTCTTCTTGTAGGGTAAATTTGTTCAGTATCGCTAAAATACGCCAAAAATTTAAAAAGAGTCGCCATAATATATGTTTTGTTTAATATTTATTTAGAACACAGTGAAAATAGTTAGTGAACAGAAAAGAAGTACAATGTTTACTATAAAATAGTTTATAGTAGTCTACTTAAAGCAACAACAAAAAAGAATTTTTGCAGTTAGTATAAAGTAAATATTGGATATACATTTCTATATTAGTTGCAGTATCTAAAACGCTTCACTTTCAAGACTTCCTATTTGTCTTCTTTTTTGGAATACATTGTGAGAAAATTACATTTATTCAACGAAGGTACGAAAGAAGTGCAACTTGTACTATTCACATTCATATAATTTAAGCCTCGTAATAACGCGTCTAGAAGTTCGTAATGCATTCTTCCACGAAAGCGAGTTTTTGTGGAGTCCATAATTTAAACACAGGCAATACTTGTTGTAGTTACCAGCATATAAAGTACAGCCAAAGCAACTTCCTTTAAATGGTACGTACCTGATGTATCCATGTACCTTTAACATTTTGGGCTAAACCTATATAAATTAGATAAAATATAATCATTAAAACCCTCTTTACAATTAACAAACGCTAATATTTTCGAATGTGTTTCGTAAACATCAAAAGGTACGTAATACCGTGTTCAGATATACCTTTTTTATTGAGTCAATATTCGGTTTATTGACATAATTATCTTTCTGTTCACATATACACAATTTAGTTAACTCAATTTATTATAATACTACATACAACATTCAACGTTAACAAAAATGTACATGTATAAGCAAAATATAAACAACTTTTGACACTTTAAGGAATAAACATCTGGTTTTTGCGCAGACCTAATGGATGGGCCTTTGTTTTGTTGTAATTTTAGTTGCCAAATGTCAAAATACTTTGTTTAGTAAGTTGTGTTTTGCTCAATAAACACACTTGTGACAGGGTCGCATTTTAATTTTACTTAATATTTATAACAATTTCGTATTAATTGAGCAATATCTAAATTGCAATTTTATATGGATAATTGAGCTCAATAATGTCATTTATTGCGTAGAACTCAATTAAGGTACATATCTATGATAACAAATTGCCACATACATACAATATAATGGAAAATGTTCATAGACTTTAAATATATTCATGTTCAAAGGAATTATATATATGGATTCTTTCAAGAGCACTTTTAAAAACGAAAAACACTTTTCTCGAAGTTTATTATTATCTTCATCAGCCATTTGAACATACATACTTTCAAATACTGACCATATGAATGCCTCAAATTTCATACATAAAAATACTAGAACAAAGTAATATTTTTTCTTCTAATTGTATATAACGAATTTTAAAACAAGTCCATACCTTATTAAAAATAGCCAACAAAATCGCCAACTATTTTTTTAATTCGCCAAAAAGTCGCCATGTCGCCAAACCAAAAATTAGGTCGCCAAACACACTATTATGGTGATATTACTGTTATGGTGATATTACGAACAAACTCCGATAGCCCAATATTAAAACGTGTATTTCCGCTTTCAAAATAAAATCCCAAATTTGGATATAAATCCCCTGGTTAAGCAACGCTGGCACTGTTGTTATTGCTTTTAAAGGAACAAAAACAGCTGTGTTTAGTTTGCAAACAAAAACTAAAAATACTAAATCAAGAAACACAACTTAATCCGCAGTATTTTTATTTATAATAGTTTTTTCTAAAAATATTTTGCTTAAGCTAAAAAACCAAAATGTTGTTATTGAATACATACATATCAGAGAAAGTCCATGGGTATAAAAATATTAAGTAGTCTAGCAAATATCGAAAATTTTCAATACGTGTGCGTACTCGTATCTGTTAATTCTCATACTTGTGTATATCCCTGCGAGTATGATTTTACAGTACTTTTCGCTTATAGTCCACTACTATAGTTGCACAACTTTTGTGGACTATAAGCGAATTTGGACTATAACCGAATTTTTTTATAAGCCGTTTTATGGACAATAAGTGAATCCTAGTATGATCCACATTTTGGACTATATAAAAATTATTTTCTTCAAAAAAAAAAAACACTCTTTTTAAACAAAATAAAAGTTTAAACATAAACAAATAATTAAATAATAGTTAAAACAAAAAATTATAAATTAATTTAAAGGCTTTCAAAGCTTTTAATAAAAACAAAAAGGTAAATATGTAATTTAATGCTTCATAAGCTTAAATTATGAGATCATTTTAATTCTTTGAATGTATAAATCCAACGCAACATAAGTTTTAATTTCATAGATTCTGCTATAAATTGGGAAATGTTAAACGTTTTTAAAAAAATTCTGTTATTTTAGTTTGTTTTTTTTTTAAGAAGTTTTTACAATAAATAATTCTATTTTTTCAAAATCCATGTTTTGCTCAATATTGTTGTCAAGACAAAATTGTCTTATAATTTCAACGGAATCTAAAACTTCTTTTACCAAAATTTGACATTTATTAAAGTTGCCAGAAAGGTAAATAAAAAACTTGTTGCCAGTTTGTTAAAAAAATATCTAAAAAACAGAGTGGACTATAACCGAATTTTTTTGCATAAAGTATTAGATATGCCTGCAAAGAAAATGTGGCTTATAAACGAAAATGGACTACAAGCGAAGTGGACCTTAGAACAAATAATTTGCATGAAATTCGAAAAAACCTGCAAATGAATATGACAGTTTTGGCTTATATCCGTTTTTGGCCTTTAAGCGGAATGGACTATAAGCGAAAAGTACTGTATTCACAAAACACAAAAATCAATTTAGTTTTTGAAAAAAGTTAATTTGAATAAAAATAAAATATATGACTAATGTTTTTTTTCAACTGACTTGTCAATTTTCAAGTCACATGTACTTTTTCGAGCAGTTCGGCCTGCATTCCATGAATAACACGTGTTATGTTATACTCTAACGGTTCAATCGTGTTTGGCTTGTCCTCATAGACGAACGACTTCACATAACCCCACAAGAAATAGTCAAGAGGCGTCAAATCACATGATCTTGGCGGCCAACTTACAGGGCCATTTCGAGAGATAAGCTGCTCACCAAATTCATCCTTCAATATGTCCATTGTTTCACGAGCTGTGTGGCATGTGGCACCGCCTTGTTGAAACCACATATCAACCGAGTCCAACTCAGCCAATTGGGGCAAAAAAGTCGCGTATCATGACACGTGGTTGAAAAACACATACCTGAGAACGGCGACGAACTGACATTTCACTATCCTCAGTGCAATATTCTCTTCGGTACGCACTCTACGAACGCGAGTCGGTGGTTTAATGTCCACCAAAGTAAATTTGGTGACAGTAGCACGAATTGTTGATTCACTAGGTCGAGTATGACGACCATAAAAAGTTCGTAACAAACGATGGACCTTTTTCACAGAGCACGAATTTTGATAATAAATTTCAACGATTTGCAGTCGTTGCTCGTTTGTGAGTTTCTGCATGATGAAATGGCAGTGTATGCTGAACACTTTTCACCTTCACAGATGTAGTTTGGACACAATTACCAACTAGTGCTGCCAGCCCGAAAAACTTAATTCATAAAAAATTTTACATGTTGCAGCGAATTAAATGTGAATTTTGAAAACACGTAAAAAATCACATTTTTTTCAAGCTTAAAGTCCTTTAGCTCAGTAAATCTTTATCCGACCGACACAGTATAGATATGTGCTGAAAGCGATATATATGCAAAATGTTAAATCTTGTACAATTCAGTTAAACAGTTTTCGAGATTTTTTGAAATACCTAAAACAACTGCAGAAAAAGTCGATTTTCGCGTATATCTCGAAAACGGTTATGGAAAAAAATGAATGCCATTCTCATTCTTGAGGTTCATTTTTTTGTGGCATAGTGTAATTGGCAGATGAGTGCTGGTTAGCTTTGCGACAGAATAGAAAACAAATGAGACATTGAAAAATCTAAATTTCTTTAATGTGCAGTTTTTCGCTGGGAAAAAAGATAATCGCGTAATGAGAAAACGGCCATAAAACAATTAGAAAGTACAAAATTCAATTAAACAAATATTTTTATACATATAACAATTTTTGATACACAAAAGTTGTTAAATTGAAAAATTACGGGATTCGGGATTTGTCAGTCCCGAAAAATCCAGGAATTTCGGGATTTTCCGTTTGGCATTCCTATGGGCTACACATGCAAGTCAAAACTCACACAAATGTGTAATTACTAGGGATGCGATTTCCATGCAAATGCATGTCTAAGAACGATGTCGATCAATTATCTTTCCGAATCATTAAATTTCCGTTAAAATGGCATTTGTTTTTGCATATTTTAGTGAAAATGCATATTTTTGCATATTTAGGGTTTTAATGCATATTTTTGCATTTTTGAGTATTTTTTTCCTTTTCATATTACAAAAAAAGTTCTTAAAAAAATTTTTAAACACACAAAAAAACCTTCTAAAAAAATTTTAAATCAATAAATAAATTATTTTAGAGTTTTGCTTTATACTACATTTAAATTAGGCCGAAATCTTGTAGATTTGATTTAAAATCTTCTTCGCAATCTAGTGCGTTTACATTGTACTTTTTTGACATTAGCGAGATTTTGTTTTTATAACACAACAGCTGACTTAAAGTTTTTTCGTTACACACACAAACACAAAAAGAAATATACATTAAAAAATTTGCATTACCTTTTTTTTAATAATCAACGATATTTATTTTATCAATATTATTCGTGTTTTTAATTTTTTTACAATTTTTAATATTTTTTTCAACAATTTTTGTTTTGTTTTTTTTTTTAATGTCATTTTTTCTTGTGCAGGGAAATATTTTTTAGTGCTATATTGTAAAAACCATAGTTGCATCATTAAGTACTACTAGATTTTGAGTAGATTTCGTCGAAATCTTGTCACGAAGTAGATTTTGTTTTGTATGGGAAATCTAGTCAAAAACAACTAGATTTGGCTCGAAATCTCGTAAGTACTAGATCTTGCGTAGGTGTAAATGTAGTATTAAATACAAGATTTTCAAGATTTCATCAAAAGATCTTTGTTTTTCAAAACGATGCAGCACCTTACATGGTGAAGGCTTCCGATGGGCTTAAAATATTTTACCCAAAACTGTTACAAGTTACTTGCTTGGCACTTGGGTCTTACCGCGTTGCAGAGGAAATTAAAAGCCAATTCGATAATACTGCAATTTGTTATGAAATGTTTCCCTTGATTCCCATTCCACTGCAGCCAGTAGTAACAAGGTGGGGGCCAGGCTAGATGCTTCAGAATTTTATTAAAAAAACTGACAATATTTAAATACAATTGGTGAAATAGGCACTTAATGAAACAGTACTTATTTATTTAAATAAACAAAAATGTTAATAAGTAATTTAATTTTTTTAAAGATATTTGATTAACAATAAACTTATGGCCATTTTCTCAATGTACCGACAAAGTGTGGGTTACTTAATGTCAACATAAACTTATTAGACCGATAAACTGTCTGTTAACAATTTTGGGTTTCTCAATATTTCGCCAAAAAACATTGTTTTGAGTTGGCAGCACCTCTCAAAATACATGTAAAAGTTGGAACTCAGCTAAAAAGAAATAATGGGCAGATGGGTGCTGGTTAGCTTTGCGACAGAATAGAAGCAAACGAGACATTGAGAAAACCAAATTTGTTTAATGTGCAGTTTTTCGTTGGGAAAAAGATAATCGTGTAATGAGAAAACGACCATTAATTTTATTTATTTTTGTTTTGTAAAATTAAAAAACTATTTTTTAAGTTTTCAGTTCATATTTTTTATTTTTTTTAGTGTATATTTTGGATTTTTAGTGCATTTTTAAGCGAATATTTTCGATCTTTTAGTGCATGAAAGTCTCATCCCTAGTAATTACATATGGATTTGCAACACTGCTATACTTATACGCATTCATACCCTAAACCCTAAAAAAATTCGACAGATAACATTTTAGTGTAGTAGAAATGGAGCGTTACACGATAGAACCACGTATCTTCATTTTTAAACAATATTTTAAAAGTAATGAAAGCTTGACAGCCAAACTGACTGTCGTCCAAAAACAAGCCGTTCACAGATCCAGTCTCCCCGAACTTTTCAATTAATCTCTTCACAGTTGACGAAGTTAAAACACTATTCCTTCTTACGGTAATTTTGGGACACCCTTTATATAAAACATATTGATTAATGAAAATTTGGCAATGCCAAGAGAGGAGCTGTATGGAAAGATTAAAAACCCGGTTTCTTACAAAAGGTCGTGTAGGGTAAAAAATCCCATCTAAAGTGGCCACAAAAAATGTGGAATTAAAGATTGCGTACCAACAAGATGGTGTAAAGGAGAGATGGAAGAATTCAGTCTTGGGATTCATAAACGCTTTCTGCACTAAGACTTGTTTGCGACGTTCTTTAAATTGTATATAATAAGTCGTTTAATACCACAGTAACAACAATGTCTAAAATGTACTAAAAAAAGTACAATTACCCCTGAAATGAATTGAAAAAACATACATCAGCCATTTTGTTGACGTCCCTGAAGTAAAAAATATATTGTGTGTAAAAATATATTGTGTATTTATTGCCGATTATTGTAAGAACTGAAAAGAATAAACTATACATATCAAGAATGATGTTGACACTTTGACAAATCAGACTGCTGTGCCGAATCTTAATACCCTCATCGAATCGAATGTTTCAGGAGTGGGCTCTATATGATATTTATTAATATTAATTAATCTTTATAAAAACAGACGTCCGCATTAAAATTGGTTGCGGCTTAGACCTATACTAAATTATTGACCGACAATCAGGAAGTTGTATGCTTTTTTTTAGTAATTTTAACTAGCTTGAGTAAAATATCATGATTCCTAACAGTTTAAAATGATTTTCAGGAAGGGAATGGCAAATTATGGGCCAATCATCTCAAAATGTAGAGTGATTTCGGGTATTAAAAAAAATAAATTACCATCCAGGGTTAAAAGAGAGCGTGTTTTCAATAGACGGACATGGCTAAATCGACTTAGAATTACTCAAACAGCCAGAATATATATTCTTTATGGGGTCTAAGATGTATAATATAAAAAGTTTCACACGGAATGACAAACTTAGTATACCCTCTTCACAACTTATTCTGGTGGAGGGTATAAAAAAGATTAACTTTTGAGATTTCAATATTTTGGTTATTACTTAGACATTTTTTAAACGATTGTAGAGTTTAATATACCGACCTCTTTAAGAAGAAATTTAAGATTTAGTTGGATTATTAAATTTAGACTCGGGAGAATCTATGGTTCCCGAAAATGGGTACTTTTCAAAAAAAAAAAAAATATCCTTCGATTATAACTTTTTTTGTATCTGAACCGATTTTACCGAGTTTTTAAGAAAACAGGTTCTACTAAAGTTTTCCAACCTTTCGATTTATAAGACGTTTCAATAGGTCATATAACAGTTCTAAAATTTAAGGTTTAATAGAAATGTTGGTG
This sequence comes from Pollenia griseotomentosa, assembly GCA_963931875.1. NCBI lineage: Eukaryota > Metazoa > Arthropoda > Insecta > Diptera > Polleniidae > Pollenia > Pollenia griseotomentosa. The sequence continues at coordinate 99,617,089 of OZ007561.1, read as the reverse complement.
TTTTTTAACTGATCTTTGAAGCATTTTGCTCATAACTTGCCAATTTTTTAACCGATTTGACAGATTTATATACCGACTTGCTTAAAAATAAACTTACCACTTACTTGAGCTATAAGCCTTGGACTAGGGAACATCTGTGGTTCCCGAAAATGGGTATTTTACAAAAAGAATTATAATTTGGGCATAACTTTTTTGTTTCTGAATCCGATTTTCAGAAAATATGTTCTACTAAAGATTTCTTTTGACATATAAGACGTACCCATAGGTCATACGAACTACTCTTCCTTATTATACTATCTCGCAACATATTCTCAATTTGGTTACAAATTTCCTGTTCATGAATTTGTCGATAGCGATATATCTTAAGCGGCTCATACACTTGCAATAAAATTGTTAATTTTTACGTTTTGTACAATTATATCGCCAATGTGTATATGATATTCGAAGGTGGCACAATATATTGGCAACAATCAAAAGGCTTTTGATTTTTATTGCACAACGAAAAGAAAGTGAAATGTGTTGGCAGCATTGTACAATGCTGTTTATGTTATTCCTATAGGTTATGTTTACCTTTTTATTGAATGAATGAAACCATTGTGCGAATTATTGCATAATACAGGACAAAATGGAATTAATATGGCGGATATCATATACAATAATATTGCAAGTGTATGGGCCGCTTTAGTGTAGACCGGTCTATTATGTAATGTTTTTATATTATGTTGGATAACATCAGTGTTTCCTAATTTTTATCCCTCAAGAAATATTAAATACTCATATGTGGATAAAATAATTTTCAACCCGGACTGTTTCTCCTCATTAATCTATCATATAAACTTCTCAAAATATTCGGATTTATATTAATCGCATATAATTGGTGGATTTCAAACATAACTATAAGAAAAAGTTCTTATAAAATCAATTATACAACCATTTATAGTCAAAGTCTCATTCCCATAAGGATAGAACTTAACGGTTTCAGAATATTTCCACCTAAAATGGCATCGATCATTTTCCCACTAAAGTCTGCAAGTAACTTAAATTCCTTAGAAAATTTAGTTATACAGCCGTGTCACAGATTCCGTTCGGAATGCTGTCAACTCCGTATTTGCCATTCCGTTCGAAATCATTTTTGGTGCTTTGGATTCCAATCGTTTTCATCAATCCGAAAAATTTTGTTTAAGCGATTTTTATGTTACCCATTTGGCAACATCAGTATTTATTACAATTTAATATGGCCAATATTGCCAAAATAAAAATTTTTTTAAATTAAAATGCAGGAAATGCAGGCTAAAAAAAAGTTTAACAAATGTAATTGTTTCCAATTTTGCTTTGTTCTTTTCAGTTTTGTTTTGTGTGTTGCCGGTATGTAAATTTTGGCAAAATATGACAACAAAAGAGATATGGCAATGCTTCATAAATTCATTACAAAAATTTTGTTTTCTTGTTAAAGATTTTCGAAAGAGTTTTAAATATTTGTAAAATAAATTGCTAAAAATTATTTAAAATATACTTCTTTTGAAAAATAAATAAAGAAAACATATTTGTTTATTGATAGAAAGTATATTTTGATAATTATTTGCCGTTTAAGATACAGAATACTCCCATTCCGTTCATGAAAATGGAAATGGTTTCATTCCGAAAAATTTTTTCGTAATTAATTTTCTGAAGCAACAAAATACGGAATGAATTCCGTTTCCGAACGGAATTGTGTTCTGTGACATGGCTGATAATTTCGTATTCTATAATTGTCCTGCCGTTCAAAGAAAAAAGTATTGTAGGGGTCGTAAGTTTCAATCTTTTACATTGTGGAAATTTTTCTTGTTTATTTTGAACCTGAATCAAGTTTTATGTTTGTTCAAAAACCGACTGCGCCAATTAAGTAATTTAATTAAAAAGACATTATTTTATAATATGTATAAAAAATATAATATTTGGTTCTTTATTATTCAAAATATAATTCAAAACTAAGCCTAAAATTTTTATAAATACAGTAAAAATTCGATAATCCGGATAATTGATTGCAGACCCCAATCCGGAGTAGCGAATTATCCGGATTACCGCATGTATGTATTTATTAAAAATTATAATAATTCATAGCAAAAAAACGCATGTGCAAACATACTCATATCACACTAATCTAACTGCATATTACAAAGCATGCTGTGATTTGAATAAAAAAATAAATAAAAACGGGTGTTATGCAATCCGGATTATAGAGTTGCAATCAATCCGGATTATAGAATACGCAATGAGCTGCAAAATTCTTTCCGGATTACCGAATATTCCGGATTAATGGAGTCCGGATTATCGAATTTACACTGTATAAACATTATAAAAAAAATTATGTGGTATGTATATTAGCGTGGCCGTTAGTTGTATGGTGAACTTTTTTTTTATTTCTTATATTCTCCCCCCCCCCAAATCGGTTCAGTTTTATGTAAAAAAAATACAACAAATTTTGTAGCGATAAGTTGTGTTTTAGGGGGGGGGGGCGTCCGCCCATCAAAGTTTGCCTTTAAGCCATTTATTCAAATGTAATTTGTTTGCATATGCCTATCTCTTTAAAAAACATTTTAGAAGAATATGATATACGATAATAATTTAGCCCTTCTAGTCAACAACATTAGCTTCAAAGAAAGTTTTTTTCTAAAATTAAAATTTTAGAAAATGATTACGAAAATAACAACAAAATACCAAACCTTTTATATACGTTTTATACATATAAAAGGGGGATTTAATGTCAAGTGACCCAATTTTGAAATCGATGTCTTCCGTATTTGCACCAACGCACAGTGGCGCCCGTAGAGCAAACGAGGTTGCAAAAATCAAAATTTTCATGAGCGCCGACGAAGTTTTGAATAAACCCATGTTATAGGAAACTTTTCAACGATTTCAAATATGCCATTCTTAATAATATAACATTTTTAGTTTAGAAGACATAACTGTTCAAAGTTGCCCGACTTTCGGTTTTCAAAAAAACACACAATTTTTAGTCAATTTGTGGCGATTTCAGGTGTAATATCAGGAAAAATAGGTAACGAATCGCCTTATTTTTTGTTTGTATTGATTGATGTATTTATTAAATGTATAATGATAAAAAAAAATTAACTGTTTGCTTTGTGTTTCTCCTGGTAAATCACTATTTAAAAACTATCCGTTTTTTTCACTATTTTTCAACTTTGACGGAAAATAAAATAATCTATATTTTTCTATATTTGCCATATTTGCAAAACCTGTTCTTTGATTATTTCTTTACATAATTACAAACGTGCCCGTTTGGCTTCTAGAGGTAAAAAAGGTTAAAAAGACATGGTTGCAGAAATTGTATGGCGTCCATCCCTTATATGTTTTGACTGACAGTAGTTTGATCTAATAGTTTGAAAAAAACTACTCATTGAAATTAGCAGGTACGTACCTCACTTAAACAATACTTTGGCATACAAACGGGCAAGAACAATATTGACTTATGGTCCCTACAGGTAGGCGCAAATTTTATTTGGACACGTGCATAATATCAAAATGCATTATTCAGCCTAAATCCATATGTATGCAGGGAACAGGTAAATTTTTAGGCAGGGTAGCACAAGCCTACATATTGCAAAATAAGCATAATGCCTGGATTAGTATACGACTGAAAGTTGGCGCAACAATTACTGAAACCATTAAACAATTTAAGTACTGAAAACATGGCGTTGAACAATTTAAAATTATTTGAACTGTTTAGAAAGTCAACCAGACCAAAATTTTTCACGGAAGCTGCTTTAGAAGAACTTGATAGCTTATACGGAAATATTGAGAGAAGCGAAATTATAAAAAATAGTTTTTATCTGATATATGCAAATATTAAGGCAAAATGGGTGAAATCTAATCGAACCATTCAGAACTTCAACTCCAAATACGAGGACTTGCTTAATGAAGCCTCGGTAGGCTAGCTGGTAGCGAGCTAGTCTATCAGCGCCGAGGTTGCGGGTTCGATTCCCGCCAGAGACTCTGGTGTCTTTCCTGCAGACAAGCATAGAGCTTCGCGGGATTAGCTTAGGAAATTAAAAAAATAAAAAATAAATCCTGGATATATTGGCAGTAGATAAACCCACCACATCAACCAGAGGAGCAAAAGGAAAGCCAAAAAAAAGTATTGAGGAGTGTTAAATTTTCACAAGAAAGAGGAAACTTGCCGATGCACAGGAGTCTCTTAACAAATTTTATAAAAAATATAGATTGCAGAACACATTCAAAGCATCAAGGGTAAGGCAAAATGAGGACTTCTTCAACATGTTGGCAGCATCTTCCGATCCACTTATTTCTTCTCTGCGGCATGTGAAGTCACGAATAGAGTTAGAAAATAATTATAGTTTAGAAATGGTTAGTCTTTTAGATATACCTTTCTTACGAATCGTGATGAATATTTTACAGAAAATTTAAATAAAAAATAATTTTTTTTTTAATTTGTTGGGTAATAATTTAAAACATAAAACCCTAAAGAAAAAAAATAAAAACAATCTAAAAATGTAAAAATAATTTTGTTTGGTTACCATAAAATTGATTTTTCTACTAATTTTAACTTTGATAACCCATAAGTAGGCGCCTACAAAGCGTGGCACCCTTTCCAAACGCTCATTTCATAGGCTGAACAGTTATCTATCATATGCTGTTTAAACTGTTCGGTTCAAAAGATATGATTTTTGCAACGAAAAAACTCAAATGGCGCCACTGTGCAACGTTAGTCCTATTGGATAGTAACTTAAACACAAATTTTCAACAAGATCGGTCAAAAAGTTTCTGAGTTAGAGAGGGTCAAAGTTTGCCATTTAGGTGTTCTTTCTCTTCCATGTAATTTATTACCTATTGGTGTTGTCCTAATCAATCTTTTTAAAAAAATTTATTTTGTTTTTTTTTTAATTTTTTAAACTTTTTTTTTTAAACTTAAAACTTTTTTTTATTTTTTTTAGCCAAGTTTTAAATTAAAAAAAAAATTTTAAAAATTTTTAAAAAAGAAAAAAAAAGGTTTAAAAAGATTGATCAAATAGCTATCTAAGCTACTTAGGACAAATTTTATTAATAAGTTACATTGATGAGAAAGAACACCTGTACGGGCAAAATTTCAAACTTTGACCCCCTCTAACTCAGAAACGTTTTAACCGATCTTGTTGAAAATTTGTGTCTAAACTAGTATCCAATATGACTAACCAAATCGGAAGACATCGATTTCAAAATTGGGTCACTTGACATGAAATCCCCCATATGTATATTCTTTATTCTTTTTTGAAAGGGTATTCCATGTTTTTAATGTTGCCATTGAACTTTGAAAAAATAAAAAATACTTTGGAAGAGTTTTGCGCCCGCAGTGACTAAAATTTTTTGCACAGCAATATTAAACATGAAGTTACTTTTCAAAAAGTGTAAATAATATACATACATGTTGCTTAACAATTTTTTTCTATAAATAAAAAAGAATAAAAATACCTTTTAGCTAAAAAAATGTCAAAAAAAATCGACTTTTTCAGAATTTAAATTTAAATGCATATAAATTATTAAATATAAAAGATTTTTCACAGTTTTTGCAGAATACTAACTGATTTGCTATAGCTACTAGTATAGTAGTTCACAAAAATATTATGACAAATTGGAGTCTTTTAATTTTCAAATACTATGTAGACCAAGATAGGTAAAAACCAGAGTGCTTTATTCGGCTATGCCGAATCTTATAATTATACCCTACACCATGGTGCGATAAGAACAGAAAGTCATATAAATACCGTTCTTTAAATAAAAATAAAACTATTTTGTCCCAATATTTTGTCGGATGTAGTGTATAACCAAAATGTTTGTGCCTAATTTGGAAAGTTTGGCTCTTTCCGTTCTCTAGATATACAGAAATCTATAATGTCATTGTACGGGAGGTGCCACGCTCACTTCTGTCATTCCGCCCATATTTCTGGAGATGTTGTGTACTAATCACCCCGCTATGTGTACCAAATTTTTAAAACTTTTCTTTTGCCGTTCTTGGGATATAAAAAAAACTATTTTGTGCTACGCCCACTTCTCCTATCCCGCCCACATTTTTGCGATGCCGTGTATTGGTAACCAAGATGTTCGTATTTTATTTGGAAACTTTAGCTCTTGCCGCTCTTCAGATATACAGAAATAATAAAACAACAACAACAACGAGGGATTTATGAGTAAAATTAGAGACAGTCGTGGTTTTTTGCTCATATCACAGTCATTTTATGTTATGGAGCCATCTGGATGAATTTCAATAAAACAATTTTAAATGAGCATATCTGTTATAAATATATATTTACCAACTAAATTCCCATCATATCTGGTTCCTTCAGAAAACCCATTTCAACAAAGAAGATGGTCAGCCGGATTTAAACATTTCTTTTCATAAGGATCCAGAATATATATATACTTACTGCCTGTTTTAAAAACGCGAGTGCAAAAGTGACTCGTTTAACTAACATATAAAAAAACAGAATTTAAAAATTTGTTTTTGTTTTAAATGTTAGATAAACGAGTCACTTTTGAACTCACGTTCTAAAAACATGAAGTTAATAAGGTGCAGGATCAATATTGAGAAAGTTACAAACGGAATGACAAGGTTAAAGAAGACCTTTTACCTTTGGTGAAGGGTATTAAAATAGCAAGTTATAATTTTCAAAGTCGGATATTTCCTAAACTATACGAGATAAATTATACCTTACACCAAATTTTGTTGTAGAACTCGACTGATAAATTTTCAAAATCGTTTTTATTTTTGTCCAAAATTTTATCTCGACTACAACTCCATAATTGCCACGTCAAATTATTATTATTTCCATTTTTTTTTTTTTTTTCAGAAAAATCCCCAAGATAAACAAAAATGTTTATTCCCGTTTTCTGTTTTATTGCGTTTTAAAGTTTAACAACAGCTGTGTTTTGTTTGTAAACAATAACTAACATTTCAAATTTTAAAAAACATAAGTATTATTTAAACAGTAATATTTATAGCATCGTAGTAGCATCGAGAAAAAGTTAACTTAAATAGGGTAGTTAACTTTTTCGAAATATTGACTTTTCTTAGCATTTTCAAATTTGAAAAGAATAGAATAATAGACATGGAGTTTTTGGAAAAAACACACTTAATTTTCATATCCTTCACCACAGGTGGTGGAATAGGGTGTATATAAGTTTGTCATTCCGTTTGTAAGACCCTATAAAGTATGTATATATATTCTGTATCCTTATAAGTAGCGAAGTTAATTTAACGATATCCATCTATCTATCCGCTGAAATGGGTTTTCCGAAGACCACAGATATGATGGGGACTTGGTAGTTATATATTTGTGTATGTCACATATACTCCGGAATTTGTTGCTATTGCAATTCAGCCTGGTCGATCAACAAATGACTGAGATATGAGCAAAAAACCACGACTGCCTCTTATTTTACCCAAAAATCCCTTGTTGCTGTTTGTATGTAGAAAACGGCAGGAGCTAAAGTTTTCAAATTAGGTACAAGCATCTTGGTTATCAAAACACAATATCGGACGAAATGTGGGCGGGATTGGCACATCGTTGAATTATTTATTTTATTATTTATTTACAGAACGGTACAATTGTTTTCGGTTAACTGAGCCCCGCTTAATTGAGTTTCCTGTTTTATTGCACTAAAAATCATGGAACCAAATCATTCAGTGTAACTGTCTATGTAAAGAAACCCGTTTAGTTGAGTTCCGATTAATTACGTCACCCGCTTAATTATTTCGCAAAATAAGACCGCATTGCGAAAAACAAGAGCAAATGTTTCAGTTAATTGTTTTCGTCTACTTAATGTGTTTTTGCGCTCCATAAACGTAAAAAAAAATAATTTTGCGGCAAGAAAGTCATGTTTAAATTTTCTGTTATATAAATAAATGTTATATAAAATTAATAAAGAAATGAGTTTTATTTTCTATCTACACATGGGTGTTTCGCTTTATTGCACATCTTGCTCAATTAAACGATTTTCGTTTTAATTGCGTCGGCCATTCAATTAATCGGGTACTGCTTAATTGAGTTCCTGTTAAATTGCGTCAAAAGTCGTGCATGTTTAGAAACTCAATTAAGCGGAAATAACTGTATTTATATAACCTTCTCTTGTTTTCGCACCATGGTGAAGGGTATATAAGATTTGGCATAGCCGAATATTGCAATATTCTTAACTGTTACTAATAACTTAGTTTTTATAATTTCAGCTGTTTTGAAATTCACAATTACCTTCGACTTAAGGCTAAAGTGATTATTTACATATATAAATTTATTAAAACTACGTTGTTTGTCTTTTATAGATCTGTTTATTTACTTAACAAGATTTTATTTTTATATTTTTTACAAGTAAGAACAAGGTTAAAAGAAAAACGAAATAATTATTAAATTTAATAGGAATTTAAAATTTTGTTTGGGAAATAAGTTGACAGCAGTTTGTTCGCTTGTTGTCTGCACGTTGAGGCATTGTGGGAAATTGCGAAATATTTAGAAAATAGTAAAATAAAATTTTTTGGATTACCCGAATTATGTGGTAGAAACATTAGGGGTGATAACTCCTCCCTCCTTAAATGCCAACGTTCGCGTTGGATAGGTCATGATTTTGATAACCAACAGAATGGACGTGAACTGTTTCTATTTAAAGGGTTTCTTTTCTAACAAGAATTCGCTTTAATTTCCCATAATAATAATACCAGAGAGGGTCGGGCTCGTAAAGAGCGCAGCCCTGCTTTTGTGAGTCAGGGGACTAATTCTGGCAGTCGTGATCAAGTACTTTCTCGAATCGAAAGCAATTTTATTTTAGTCGATACTGAACGAATCGAATTTATTTTTTAGATATTGTGAAACTCAAATTAATGCTTAACAACACTTTAAAAATAATTTGGATTCTTTCAGTATTGACTGAAATAATTAGATATTAAATTGCTTTCGAATCGAGAGAGTACTCGATCCCGACTGCCAGAATTAGGCCCCAGATCACGGATCTTCTCCAGAATGTTAAAGTGTTGGTTTTTCTCACATTCTTAAAGTCAATACTTCTTCATAGGAAGACGCTTTGTTAGAAGATTGGACTATAGCTGGCAGTGCCGAGCCATTGTTATCTCCTTACTAAAGTAAATTTTGTCCCCAATCAATACAGAAGTGTTATGAAATTTTACTATGAATGTCCCGTTAAGGGAAATTTGCTCCTAATCTATTGTAATTACACCCTTATCTCTTTTCTTAGTCTCGATTGCAAACAACTACTTTACAACTCTATTTTAAAGCCAATCTGGTGCAAAGGCGCCAAAATAAACTTCTTCGAATAATCACAGCTGCCCCTTTGTATGTTAAAAGCTCAAATATCCACAAGGATCTCACTGTGCCACTGGTAAGGACTATTATTACGAAGTATGCGGTAAAATATTTAAAAAGGCTAGAGTTGCACCCAAATCCACTAGCTCGAAATATTTTAAATGATAGCGGCCACACTCGCTTAAGGAGAAGAGACACTGCAGCACTTACCCATTAAGATGAGCGATAAACACATATGTAAATGTGATACAGAACCCGTGATGAAGAAAATTTTTGTCTTGCACTGGCAGGACATAAAATAAAGAATTAGGATAAGATTTGATTAATTATTGTTAGTTCATATTTAATATATGAAGATTCAATAAATAAATAATGAGAAAAAAAAAATCTCTTTTTAAAAGTACCAAACCGGACGTAATTTCTTCTATTATTGGTAATGATGATGATGTGTTGTCGGACAGACGGACGGCATTCCTTATAAGAGATTAGGTAGGCATTTAGTATCAGTAATGTTGTCAACATTTTCGCTTTCACATAAAGATATTTTATTAATCATTTTACATATCGCACTTATTCAACAATACTGTATTAACTCAAAATTTTTAAATTTTCAGTAGAAGCAAAACAAATTTTGGAAAAATGGAAGGCATATTAAAAGGATTTTTTAACGAACCGTTTCTTTACCAAAAGGTACTCAAAATAGCTCGATATTTTTACAGCGGGTAGATATGAATAATAACTGTCGATTTTTTCCAAAAATTTAAAAACTAAAAATTTTGAGTTAATACAGTATTGTTGAATAGGTGCGATATATTACTTCCCAGCTAGCATTTTGTATCGTAATCTAATCATTTAGGAATCAGCTTCAAGAGCAAAATACCCGTATATGAGCTCATTTTTCAATCATAAGTGATACTCTCGTTGTGAGAAAATGGTACCCTACCGATGAATCACCTGAAAGAATCATTTGTGATACAATTTTCTGAATCCTTTTTCATCATTTTAATGTTAGTTTTTCTTATCATTATTGAATCGTTTTTGTCTCATTTTTAAATCGTAAATTATATAGTTTTTGATTATATTTCATATCATTTTTTAATTGTCATGTTTTTTAAATTTTTCTCCGATAAAATCAGCAACATTATGGCTTTTGAACCAAACAAAAATAATTGGCTTTTCACAAAGAAGAGAAGAAACAATTTGCACTAATATTAATGTTCACAAATTGTCAATAATTTTAGGACTTTTTTTTTAACCAAGCTTCTTATTGGTTTGGCTGACATGAAAGTTTCTATTTTTATTTTTTTCATTTGGCAAAAATAAAAATTAAAAATTCAAAATATTTAAAAATCATTTTTTAAACATATAAATGAATCATATATGAATCCTTTTTTAATCGCTTAAGTGATAAATCAGTTTTTAATCATCAAAACTGATCTGAAATGAATCATTTGGGTAATTTTTACAAAAAATAATCAGCCAAATGCTAGCTGGGTTATTATAAATATAAAGTTTTGATATAAAATTACATTTTAAGTTTGTAGGTTAATTGTGAGATTCCCTTTTCTTACAGGTCTTATAAATAAGTTTTTACAAATAGTATTTTCTGTTTTTGGCAGGTTGATAATGAAAATGAGTGTGTTTTTACTTGAGCTTATGCCGACCTCTCCGAATTCGAGGGCTTCAATTAGTTCAGAGTTAGAAAATATAAAAGAGTTTACGACGCCGGTTCTGTCCCACTGAATAGCAAAGTTGATGTTTACGACTTCTCCGTTTATAATTTTTAGTTTTCGCTCAACGTCCTTGACTATTAGAGTCCTCTGAGTGTCGAAACTTGCAACGGTGTTAAGTAATGCATTTTTCATGTACGTAATGGTATGTAGTCTTTCTTCAAAAGCTTTATTAATGATTATTTCATTTTGGTTATTTCGTTACAAGTTTCTGGTGTATATATATTTATTCCTTTAACTCCAACTTCAGCATAGGGCGCCAACAATAGCCGTTTTCCATCTCACTCGATTTTTAGCTATTTATCAAAGTTGATTCCATGTAAACCCAATAGATCTCATTTCGGATTCGGTGGAATGTCTCCAAGTTGTCCGTGGTCTGCCAACTGTTCCTTCTGCTTGGGTAAACGGATTCCAACGCAACGCTTGTTTCGAAATATTATTACTTTTTAAATAATATTTAAAAAGTAATGAAAGCTTGACAGCCAAACTGACTGGTCGTCCAAAAACAAGCCGTTCACAGATCCAGTCTCCCCGAACTTTTCAATTAATCTTTTCACAGTTGACGAAGTTAAAACACTATTCCGACCATATTTTTTAATGAAATTTTCGAACTGCAGGCACAAATTTAAATCTTACGGTAATTTTGGGACACCCTTTCAGTGTTGCCAATTTAGCCATTTAGTGGCTAGATTTAGCCATTTTTCACCCTGTTTAGCCATTAAAAAATGAGTTTAGCCATTAGCCATTTTTTTAGCCATTTTTCAAATTGTTTAGCCATAAAATTTTATTTGTCGTTTTTCTTTTAAAAGAATAATTTTTATTTTATTATAAAAATTTATAAAAGTAAAACAAACATTTTTAACAATTTAATTTAAATCACAACTTTTACAAATGTTGCAAATCGCTATAAACTATGATGATGAAACATTTTTCAAAATAAAGGAACAGTATTCCAATATTAAATTTATAAAATGGATCAACACAAACATCGGTGTTTCTTTCTGGTTGCAAGTATTTCAATAAAGAGATACAGACGGCAACAAAATTTTTTTAGAAATTTCAGAATTGCCTATAAAGTTGCTCTCACTTCCATGGTCTAATGCTGAAGTAGAGAGGGTATTTAGCCAAGTAAACATCGTTAAAAGTAATTTGAGAAATGGGTTACTTTTAGCAACCGGTAATTCGATTTTATCAGTTAGGTAAATATTTTTAACATAACAATAAAATATAAACTATGCGTTTGTGCTGATGTTTGAAACACCTTAAAATATTGGTCCTAAGCCCACCTTTAAGTATACCGATTGGCTCAGAATCACTTTCTGAGCCCAATAAATGTTTGTCCGGCTGGATGGCTGTCCATGTAAACCATTTTGGAGATTATTTCATAAAATTTGGTACAAAGGTGGTGTAGGGTATCATATAGTCGGGGTACTTTCTTACGTGTTTTTTATTGTAGATCTGGACTCAAACGGTTGGGTGAATGTTGTCGTGATTATGATTAACCTTCAAATTATTTAAAACGAGTGATTCCTTTGAGATGAACAATAACGACATCGAATTTATCGATGATTTTATTTTTTAAATATCTATCAAAATATTCAACATTTTTTATTTTTCGAATTTATTCTATGAGTTAAATTTCAGTTATGTATTTTATAAAGGATAGCTAAGGTAAAATGTAACAAGAAAATACAATATAATAGTCTGGTAGTGTATAAAAGTCATTCCTAAAAATTTAAGGAATAGAACTATTACAAAAAAGCTTTATAAAATACATAACTGAAATTTAACTCATAGAATAAATTCGAAAAATAAAAAATGTTGAATATAATATAAAGTAATCTGCGAAAGGAAATAATTCCCAGTTTCTATCTATCAAAATATTAATTAACCTTTATTCTTATTCAACAAAGTGATCTTAACTTACAATTTCATCGTATACAACTTTAAATGAATTATTTCTGTTTTGTTATTGAATTTTAATGTGTTTTTATTTAAAAAAGCTTTTAGCCATTTTTTAGCCCATTTTTAGCCATTTTTTAGCCATTTTTTTCCGTAAATTTAGCCATTTTTGGTCACCAAGTTTTGGCAACACTGCACCCTTTATATAAAACATATTGATTAATGAAAATTTGGCAATGCCAAGAGAGGAGCTGTATGGAAAGATTAAAAACCCGGTTTCTTACAAAAGGTCGTGTAGGGTAAAAAATCCCATCTAAAGTGGCCACAAAAAATGTGGAATTAAAGATTTCGTACCAACAAGATGGTGTAAAGGAGAGATGGAAGAATTCAGTCTTGGGATTCATAAACGCTTTCTGCACTAAGACTTGTTTGCGACGTTCTTTAAATTGTATATAATAAGTCGTTTAATACCACAGTAACAACAATGTCTAAAATGTACTAAAAAAAGTACAATTACCCCTGAAATGAATTGAAAAAACATACATCAGCCACTTTGTTGACGTCTCTGAAGTAAAAAATATATTGTGTGTAAAAATATATTGTGTATTTATTGCCGATTATTGTAAGAGGGAGTTTACACGATGTCTTTTCAGACATGTCTAACAAACACGTCTGTTTTGTTTGTAGGCGATCGGGGTAGAGAAGAAAGTGGGGTTGCCAAACAGACACGAAATGAGCTCTCATGTTTCTTTATATGAATTTTCATGTTTTCAATTTGTATGTTTATGTAAATTAGACTATTAGATATGAAAACAGACATGTTTGGAAAGACATCGTGAAAAGACAAAAGGTTTTTGGTAGCATGTTCAAAAGAGAATGTCAAAAACAGACATGTCTGGAAAGACACCGTGTAAATGTCCCCTAAGAACTGAAAAGAATAAACTATACATATCAAGAATGATGTTGACACTTTGACAAATTAGAATGCTGTGCCGAATCTTGATACCCTCATCGAATCGAATGTTTCAGGAGTGGGCTCTTTATGATATTTATTAATATTAATTAATCTATATAAAAACAGACGTCAGCATTAAAATTGGTTGGGGCTTAGACCTATACTAAATTATTGACCGACAATCAAAAAGTTGTATGCTTTTTTTTTAGTAATTTTAACTAGCTTGAGTAAAATATCATGATTCCTAACAGTTTAAGCCGAATTAAAATGATTTTATGGGCCAATCATCTCAAAATTCTGTAGAGTGATTTCTGGTATTAAAAAAAATAAATTATATATATTTCAAAAGAGAACTGAAATTAGTTTTAGCGTTTACAGAGAATTTCAGAAGGCTCCTTAATATGGGATCTAAGGTAAATCACAAAATTGCATGACAGTTGATTTAATTTCCCAGAGTGGGCTATATATGTGGCATATAGATAATTATGGACCGATCTTCACGAATTTGATAGTGTGATTTGTAGCATTCATATAAAACGAGTTTGTGCAAAATATTGTATCATTCTCTGCATTATTCCTTTTTCTATTTATGTTAGTTTTTGTAACAAGATTACCAATTTTTTTCAGCGAACCGTAACCATCCAGGGTTAAAAGAGAGCGTGTTTTCAATAGACGGAAAGATAGACGGACATGGCTAAACCGACTTAGAATTACTCAAACAGCCAGAATATATATTCTTAATGGGGTCTAAGATGTATAATAAAAAAAGTTTCATACGGAATGACAAACTTAGTATACCCTCTTCACAACTTATTCTGGTGGAGGGTATAAAAAAGATTAACTTTTGAGATTTCAATATTTTGGTTATTACTTAGACATTTTTTAACCGATTGTACAGTTTAATATACCGACCTCTTTAAGAAGAAATTTAAGATTTAGTTGGGTTATTAAATTTAGACTCGGGAGAATCTATGGTTCCCGAAAATGGGTACTTTTCAAAAAAAAAAAAAATATCCTTCGATTATAACTTTTTTTGTATCTGAACCGATTTTACCGAGTTTTTAAGAAAACAGGTTCTACTAAAGTTTTCCAACCTTTCGATTTATAAGACGTATCAATAGGTCATAAACAAGTTCTAAAATTTAAGGTTTTATAGAAATGTTGGTGTTTTTCTTTGAAGTATTTTGCTCATAACTTGCCAATTTTTTAACCGATTTGACAGATTTATATACCGACTTGCTTAAAAAGAAACTTACCACTTACTTGAGCTATAAGCCTTGGACTAGGGAATATCTGTGGTTCCCGAAAATGGGTATTTTACAAAAAAATTTTATAATTTGGGCATAAATTTTTTGTTTCTGAATCCGATTTTCAGAAAATATGTTCTACTAAAGATTTCTTTTGACATATAAGACGTACCCATAGGTCATACGAGCTACTTTTCCTTTTTATACTATCTCGCAACATATCCTCAATTTGGTTACAAATTTCCTGTTCATGAATTTGTGGATAGCGATATATCTTAAGCGGCTCATACACTTGCAATAAAATTGTTCATTTTTACGTTTTGTACAATTATATCGCCAATGTGTATATGATATTCGAAGGTGTCAACAATCAAAAGGCTTTTGATTTTTATTGCACAACGAAAAGAAAGTGAAATGTGTTCGCAGCATTGTACAATGCTGTTTATGTTATTCCTATAGGTTATGTTTACCTTTTTATTGAATGAATGAAACCATTGTGCGAATTATTGCATAATACAGGACAAAATGGAATTAATATGGCGGATATCATATACAATAATATTGCAAGTGTATGGGCCGCTTTAGTGTAGACCGGTCTATTATGTAATGTTTTTATATTATGTTGGATAACATCAGTGTTTCCTAATTTTTGTCCCTCAAGAAATATTAAATTCTCATATGTGGCTAAAATAATTTTCAACCCGGACTGTTTCTCCTCATTTAATCAATCTATCATATAAATTTCTCATAATATTCGGATTTATATTAATCGCATATAATTGGGGGATTTCAAACATAACTATAAGAAAAAGTTCTTATAAAATCAATTATACAACCATTTATAGTCAAAGTCTAATTCCCATAAGGATAGAACTTAATGGTTTTAGTTACATTGTTTATTGCTACCTTCTTGTTATCTACAATTCTCTTTATACAAAAAGTGCTGCCAAGTTGCATACTATTTTATACTAGTGTGCCTAAAATTGTGCTTTAAAACAGATGAATTATAAAAGAACACTTCAATCAACATTACCAGATTACACTGAGCAAAACAATTGTAAAAAATTTGTAACTTGTGAAAACATGCAAAAATCAAACCAAAACAATGAACAAGACGTTTTCTCATGGGAAAAATTGTGCTACCTCTTAAATGATAAATTAAAGGATGTTACAAGAAAATCTGATTTGGTTGCTATTAAAACAGAGATCGAAGAATTAAAAGAAGAAAACCTAAAACTAAAAAATGACGTTAAAAAACTTACTTCCCGTCTTGAATTTATTGATCGCAGATCTCGGTCAGCAAACGTTATTGTAACGGGGCTAAATAGTAAAAACATTAAGGCGGCTAAAGCAGAATTTTTAGAATTGTGTTCAAATGAGCTTAAAGTGAACTCTAATATTATGTCAACCCGTATTATATCTGGCGGAAAATCTTTTTGTTTCACCCTAGAGACTAGTATGCAGTCATACAATGTTACTACTGCTAAAAAGAAGTTAAAGGGTGGAGAGGTTTATATTCAAAAAGACTACACAGAAGAGGAGCAAAACGTTCGATATAATCTGCGGCAGCTAAGCAAAAATATTTCTAAAATAAATAAAACAATCAAAGAACGGCTTGGAGAATTCTGCATATATATAGAAAATAATAAATTTACATGGTCGAATGGTAAAATTATGGCAGATTCGGTTACAAATGTTGAGTACTTGTCTAAACTCTTATCAAATTGCAACTACCCAGTTGAAGTAACTTTTAGAGAAGTTCGAAAAAATAGCAATGACCAAAATGAGTTCCTTGCATCGCAATAGCAATTTAGTGTTTTCAATGTTTTGTCGTATAATGTAGCCAATTTAGCTATAAACTTTGGTAATTTTTTAACCTATATAAATAAATTTGATGTATTTTTTCTGTTCGAAACCCACGTAGTTGCAGCTAATCAACATCTATTTACTTCCTATTTTAAAGATTTTCTCTACACTGGATTGCAGCAAAGAAAGTACATAGCGCGGGACGGGCAAGTGGTGGCTGTTTGTTTGGTTTTAAAAATGAACTTAGGAAAATATATACTTTTAAATTTTTTAATATATACAACAACTCAGTATTAACGGCTAAATTAGAAGGAAATATGTTTTATTTTATACCAAGGTATTTAAACTGTACGATTTGGAATTCGGACTTAGCAAAATTCGAATATTTTTTGCGAGAGCTCAACCCTACCAATTTTTGCATTGTTGGTGATTTCAATGCCAGAATTTCTGATGAACAAATTTTGGACTCAAATTTTTTACAAGGTTTACCACATATACGAGAATATAGATGCTCGAAAGGTAAAATTTTTAATACACAAGGCAAAAAACTTATGGAGTGAATTGAAGATTTAGGTGGTATTGTGCTTAACGGAAGGACGGGTAACGATGCTGAAGGAGAATACAGCTTTTGCGGTGTTATGGGTAGTTCTGTCATTGATTATTGTATTTGTTCACATAGTTTCTTGCAATTTGTTGATAATTTCTCGGTGGCATCAAAACCCTACTCTGACCACATGCCGTTATGTTTAAAAATTTTTTGTTTTTTTTTTTTTTTTTTTTTGTTTTTTTTAATTTCCTAAGCTAATCCCGCGAAGCTCTATGCTTGTCTGCAGGAAAGAAACCAGAGTCTCTGGCGGGAATCGAACCCGCAACCTCGGCGCTGATAGACTAGCTTGCTACCACCTAGTCTACCGAGGCACTCAACTCAAAATGTTTATGTCCAAATGCGGAAAGAAATGAAAATTCTTCTCTGTTCAGATTGCGCTGGAAAGACAAACATAAGCCTATATATGTCGAAAAACTTAGCTCCCTTACTACAATCGTTGATATACAAACAAATGTTCCCATAGATGATTTGGTTACTTTAACGTCAAATAAAATAAAACAAGCTGCATGGGTAAATGCTAGGGTATTCATTCGGTTAACCGTTAATCGGTTAACCGATTAATTACTACCCGATTAACTGATCGGTTAATTTAAAATTGGCTTTTTTCGATTAACGATTAAACCGGTTAATTTCAGTCGATTAACCGAAGTAACAAAATTTAAATTTTTTTGTAGTATTTTAACATATTTTTTTAAGTTTAAATTACTTGTTTTGTCTCATATACAAAAGGCATGTGTTTAGAAAAATATTTTTTTTCTTCTAGCAATACATTCTTTAATTTAAATACAGTGCAAAATCAAAAATTAAGAAATTCGGAAATAAATTTTTTGTAGAATGTTCGATGCTGAGCTTTGCCAGGATGAGTCAGATGTAGAGCTGACTCTCGATTGTAACACAAACAATCTTTTAACAGCATTAACCAAAGCAATTAGAAGTGTTTAAAATTTTAAAAATTAAAACTAGAATTTAATGTCGTAATGGAAAATTTTATAATTGGAGATTTTTTAAGCGTAGTTTTTTTTATATCTAATGAAACACTCAAATTTGCATCATATGTTCACAATTTTTATTGGAATCGATTAATTGGTCTTTGCCATTTACTTTTTAAAAATAAATTCGTGTAGATGTTGCCCGCGGCTCCGGTTCAAATAGTCCATTCGTAAGGTCCAATTTTGCACCACTTTTTCGAGCATTTCGGCCTGTATTCCATGAATAACACGTGTTATGTTATACTCTCAAGGCTTTAATCGTGTTTGGCTTGTCCACATAGACCAACGACTTCACATAACCCCTCAAGAAATAGTCAAGAGGCGTCATATCACATGATCTTGGTGGCCAACTAACAGGTCCATTTCGAAAGATAAACTGCTCACGAAATTCATCCTTCAATATGTCCATTGTTTCACGAGCTGTGTAGCATGTGGCACCGTCTTGTTGAAACCACATATCAACCAAGTCCAACTCAGCCAATTGGGGCAAAAACAAGTCGCGTATCATGGCTCGATATCGTTCGCCGTTGACGGTAACATTTCTTCTACGATGGGGATTTCTCACAGAGCACGAATTTTGATAATAAATTTCAACGATTTGCAGTCGTTGCTCGTTTGTGAGTTTCTGCATGATGAAATGGCAGTGTATACTGAACACTTTTCACTTTCACATATGGTGTTTGGACACAATTACCAACCAGTGCCGCCAGCCCGAAAAACTTAATTCCTAAAAAATCACCCTTTATGTTAAGAGAAATACAGGAAAAGAACTGAGAAATTAGATAATCTGTATTATGGATTGCTTTCAATTTCAAGTTTTATCAAAACTAAAGAAAAGAATCGATTAAATCCTAAACATTTAAACCAAATTATTTTTCTAAAAGATTATTTTATAAGAAATACCTAAACTATTGAAAAATGTATTAATAAAATGATCAGACAGTTTTTTTCTTATTAACCCCACATTTCACCAAGTTCAGTTATAATTAACTATCAGTTATAGCTGCCAAAACATATTGTGAACTGGAAGTTAAAGTAATAGTTAGTTTTAACTTAACTTGGTGAAATTAGGGGTAAATGATACATATAAATTTATAAATTACTTTTTTATTTGCTCGTTTAAGTTCAAGAATTGTTTTGTTTGTTATGTAATTTTTTTTTTTTTTGGTAATAAATTCCAAATAATAAATTATTTTTTCATTTTTGTTTATTGAAATTACTTAATTTATAACAAAACTTTATTAATCGGTTAACCGATCAATAACAAAATTAACCGACTAAACAAAAACCTCGGTAAATTAATCGAGCGATTAACCGATTAAAGCAAAAACCCGATTAATTGAATACCCTAGTAAATGCAAATACAACTTATTTTGAGCCCAAGCAAAAATGGTTTGACTGGAAGTGTGCTCGTTATCGAAAGTTTATGTTAAAAAAGCTAAGGCTATACAGAAAAAATCACACAATTACAAACAAATCCCGTTACTTTCTATCTCGAGCTAAATATGTAAAACTATGCAAAGACAAAAAACTAGAAATGTACAACAATAATTTAGACGAGTTAAATAAAGTCAAATGCAGTAATAATTGGTGAAAACTGTCAAAATCAATGAGAGCATGTAAGCAGGTTATCAAAGGCAACTTAAGAGCAGATGATTTTCGAACTCATTTTAGCAAATTGTTACAAAATACTGAAAACAATAACACAATGAGCTGGTGCATACCATATATTACTAACCCTGTTCTAGATTCGCCCATAGAATTTTGTGAAATTTCGTACGTTGTTAACAAATTAAAATGTAATAAAGCTCCTGGTCAAGATGGCATTACGTATGAATTTTATAAATACGCTCCTGCTTGTTTTATTCACGAAATTCTGACAATATTTAACATAATATTTTTACATGAAAAGATACCATCAAGCTTTCGTAGTTCGATCATGATCCAGCTTTTTAAGAAAGGTGATACATCCTTACCGGTAAACTATCGTGAGTTATTTCTTATTGATACAGTATGTAAAATTTTCAACACAATCTTGTTAAACAGAATAACGGAATGGATAGAAAACAACAAAATACTAACAGTCTAATTTATAAACGCATCATTGCAGCTTTATAAGTCATTAATAAGCAAAAGTCGATAAAAGAGTATTTATAAATGTTTAATAGCCTATTAAACGTTTAATAAACATATCATAAATTTGAAATATTTATTGTAGCCTTTACCCTACTTTAAGCGTTTAATAAGTTGACATTTCAATGTTTGTTAAAATAAAATTTTAATAATTGCACGAAAAATTAAACATTTTTGTCTTTTTATTTATTTTAATAAAAAAGTTTAATACGCATAAAATTTTTTTTCTCTAGAAAAACGATAACTAGTGTTTGAATTAATTTTAAATATAAACTCGATAGATTTTTTTGCTAAAATAATGTGGGTCGCTAGATATGTTTTCTGTTGAAACTTAAAGTCGTTATAACTTTTTGCGTAAAATATAAAAAGCTATTAAGATTTATTTCAAATATTGCAAACCTTTTTTAACCATTCATTACAATTATATTTTAAAATGTCTTTCAAATAGGTAAAGTATTTGTTAAAGCAAACACAAAGTAGAAACCACATAGTGTATCGTCTGTTAGTTACTTGTTTGCCACACGGAACAAAAATGTTTTGTTCTACATGCTTTGAATGGAACATGCAGCACAGCAATTACAAACAATAATATTGTAAGAAAAGATAAACTCACTGTTTATTGTTGGTGTTTTGTTTAAGCTTTGATATTGTTACTTACGAGTAAGACTTTGAGTGTTTAAAATTCTTATTCGCTTTGGGGTTTTATTCGTATAATATTTTTAGCTTTTCTAAAATCTTAGGAAAAGGTTTCCTGATGAGCTGGCCTAAGCAACCAGTGAAATGCGCATAGAAGCTAGCTTTCCCTCAACAATGAATTTCAGTGTATTTATCAAATATGAAAAATTGGGAATTTAGCACGTCATACAGAAATCGTATTAATGATAAATTTTGTATTCCCGTAAATAACTTTGATAATAATATTTTAAATTTTGCATCAAAAATTTGCTTCATAGCACAAAAAGTGACAAAAGAAGCAAAACAATGTTTAGAGAACTGTAAAATTAAAGATATCAGGCAATGCTAGAAAAAAAGGGATTAAATTTTTCAAAAAGAGGGCGCTATTATTGTTATATAGAATTGATTTAAAACTAATTTTTTGTAAAAATGTGTCCACCAGAAACCTCCCGACAGTCTAATTTATAAAAATTTCTTGTTTCAGCTTTAATGCTTACAATAGTTATCAAACACTTTTTGTTTTATAAACCATTAATTGTTGCGGATGTTTTTTTTATTTTTCAGCATGCTGTTGGATTGCAAAGAGGAGTTATTCACATTTTTTTTATGATTTTGTTGAGCACAGGGATGAAACGTTTTTGTAAATTTGTAGTATTTTGTTGAAATTATTGTTAACGCGCTTGTTTTATTTGTAAAATAAATTGGGATTGGTTGCTGTCACATTTATTTATTTTTATTCTTTGTCTTGATTGCTTTGTCCGTATATGATTCAGCGTAGGTAAACATTAGGTCTGTCTGCGTACACATATTTTGCATAATTTTGTGAAAAATGTTGCAAAATATTACAAAATGTTGTCTGTGTACTCCAAATCTCTTACAGCGAGAGAGCCAAAAAGAGAATTTTTTGACAGTTGGAAGTTAGAGAACTTACAAAATGTTACTGGAGAAATTTCCTCTTGCAAGATTTTGCAACTAGTTTGAATAGCTGTTTTTATTACGTGTGCCAAGATAGCGTCGACGAAATAGCGTCGAATTTGAGAATATAAAAACCGGGAAAACAAAATACCCAAATTATGGTCTTTTGCAGAATAACAACAAAAAGTTAGCGTCGAATTTAGGGGTATTTCCAAAAGTAAAAAAAAGTTAGCGTCGAATTTGGGAATTTAAAATGGGGAAGTAAAAATAACTGATATTTTTAATAAAAATACAAAAAATAGTTAGCACAAATAAAAAAAATACACATTTAGGAACAAAATAAGCAATGCGTGCAAAAAATCGTTCGGTTAGTTCCCGAGATATTTGGGTGCATCCAAAATGGTCAGTACAAAGCTTTACTGACTTATCCCTTGGAACACAAGCTTTTGCACGTTATAAAGGCTGAGTTCCAAAACGTCGGTTGCAAAGCAACTATCTTTTTTAAATGCATGCTACAATGCAACCGTGTAGGTTATTACAATTCTATTTGTCCCAATGTGCACCAAAAAAGTATTTAATGAGAACATAATACAAAAGCTGTGCATTATTAAACTTGAATATACATTATTGACTTGTGCTGCAAAGTATATTGATGTTTTGGAACTCAGCCAAACTGTATATATTCTGCAAAAAATCAAACCCAGAAATCTCGGGAACGGAACGAACGATTTTTTGCACGCATCGCTCATTTTGTTCCAAAAAGTTAATTTTTTTTTAACTATTTTTTGTATTTTTGTTAAAAATATTAAATATTTATACTTCCCCTTTTAAATTCGACGCTAACTTTTTGATTTCATTCGGTAAATCCCATTATTTGGGTATTTTTGTTTCCCGGTTTTTAAATTCCCAAAAGTCGGTATTTTGTTAAATTTTGCTTTGTCATTTCAATTGCCTACACACCGATCAGCTGTTTTCTTGCAAGATTTTACTGGATTCTGTCTGCGTACTTTTTGAGATATTTTCAGCCGACAGAGTAAAATTGGTCTTACTCTCCCAAAAAAATTTACTGAGTATTTGCTACTGGAAAAGTACGCAGACAGACCTATTGTAGTAAACAAGAAATGGAAGATGGCAATGCTCTAGTGATAGTAAATGCAGGGTTGTAGTTTTCATTGAAGAAGAAGTGAAACGTTAGGGAAAAAAAGGTTAATTTAAAAAAATATAAAAGTTTTAAATTTATGAATGGAAAAATAAACGGTACTGATGCGTATGAGAGCCTGGTAGAAGAAAAATCACTAGACTATGGAAACTGACAGGGAATTAGGATAGAGGGTAGGAGCTGAAGAGATAAGAGCGGTCAAATTCACAAATGAAAATCTTGAGGACAAGGAATAAATTAAGTGAGAAAATAATAAAAATTTGAAAATATAGAAAACATAATTATATTTATATTTAAATGGGAAAACATTTATGTATTTAGAGGAAAAAAGATGGAGATTTGGAGGGAAAAGATTTTCTAGAATATTTTTTAAAGATGGCAAGATTTTGGAAAATGTGGAAAGTTTGGAAATTTTGTTTTGGAAAAACTCTTGAAAATAATAGGTAGACAGAAGATAGGGACCGAATAGACAGATCAATTGAACGAAAAAAGTCGAAGCAATCAGACTTAAAAGTTAAAATAAAGTCATAGTGTTTTCACAAAGTTTTTTTTTAGTAAAGAAAATTTTATGTTGTTTTTATTTTATTTTGTTTTTCCTAACCTACTTACAACTACAATTAATGTTGAGAGAATTTCAACTAATTGTAGTGGGGAATGTAAGATGAGATAAACCCACTGTTTATTGTTGATGTGTTTTGTTTAAGCTTTGATATTGTTACAAGTAGAACTGTTGCTATAAGTCTTATACGCTTAACAGTTTTATTTGGTTTAATATCTTTAGTTTTTCTAAAATCTTTATGGATGAAGTTTCCTGATGATCTGGCCTAAGCAACCAGTGAAATGCGCATAGGAATAGCTTATCCCATCAACAATAAATTTCAAGTGTTTTTATCAATAATAAAAACTGGGAATTAAGCACGAATAACAAAATCTTTTGAAATTAAAATTTTGTATTCCCAAAAATTGAAATTACTTTTTGATAATAAACAGGCAAGTGCACGGCCTAAAAAAACACTTAATTGACAACATCTTTTGTAAAGTTGTTGTTTTTATTTTATTTTGTTTTTCTTAACCTACTTACAACTACAATTAATGTTGAGAGAATTTCAACTAATTGTAGTGGGGAATGTAAGATGAGATAAACCCACTGTTTATTGTTGATGTGTTTTGTTTAAGCTTTGATATTGTTACAAGTAGAACTGTTGCTATAAGTCTTATACGCTTAACAGTTTTATTTGGTTTAATATCTTTAGTTTTTCTAAAATCTTTATGGATGAAGTTTCCTGATGATCTGGCCTAAGCAACCAGTGAAATGCGCATAGGAATAGCTTATCCCATCAACAATAAATTTCAAGTGTTTTTATCAATAATAAAAACTGGGAATTAAGCACGAATAACAAAATCTTTTGAAATTAAAATTTTGTATTCCCAAAAATTGAAATTACTTTTTGATAATAAACAGGCAAGTGCACGGCCTAAAAAAACACTTAATTGACAACATCTTTTGTAAAGTTGTTGTTTTTATTTTATTTTGTTTTTCTTAACCTACTTACAACTACAATTAATGTTGAGAGAATTTCAACTAATTGTAGTGGGGAATGTAAGATGAGATAAACCCACTGTTTATTGTTGATGTGTTTTGTTTAAGCTTTGATATTGTTACAAGTAGAACTGTTGCTATAAGTCTTATACGCTTAACAGTTTTATTTGGTTTAATATCTTTAGTTTTTCTAAAATCTTTATGGATGAAGTTTCCTGATGATCTGGCCTAAGCAACCAGTGAAATGCGCATAGGAATAGCTTATCCCATCAACAATAAATTTCAAGTGTTTTTATCAATAATAAAAACTGGGAATTAAGCACGAATAACAAAATCTTTTGAAATTAAAATTTTGTATTCCCAAAAATTGAAATTACTTTTTGATAATAAACAGGCAAGTGCACGGCCTAAAAAAACACTTAATTGACAACATCTTTTGTAAAGTTGTTGTTTTTATTTTATTTTGTTTTTCTTAACCTACTTACAACTACAATTAATGTTGAGAGAATTTCAACTAATTGTAGTGGGGAATGTAAGATGAGATAAACCCACTGTTTATTGTTGATGTGTTTTGTTTAAGCTTTGATATTGTTACAAGTAGAACTGTTGCTATAAGTCTTATACGCTTAACAGTTTTATTTGGTTTAATATCTTTAGTTTTTCTAAAATCTTTATGGATGAAGTTTCCTGATGATCTGGCCTAAGCAACCAGTGAAATGCGCATAGGAATAGCTTATCCCATCAACAATAAATTTCAAGTGTTTTTATCAATAATAAAAACTGGGAATTAAGCACGAATAACAAAATCTTTTGAAATTAAAATTTTGTATTCCCAAAAATTGAAATTACTTTTTGATAAAAAAAAAAAAAAAAATAATTGGTAAAAAAGTGATGTTGATTATAAACTAAAGATAATGCAAATTTTTTAATGTCTATTTCTTTTTGTGTTTGTATGTGTTACACAAAAATATTTTAGTCATTGATTTGTTATAAAAACAAAATCTCGCTAATGTCAAAACGGTATAATGTAAACGCACTAGATTTTGAGGAAGATTTCAAATGAAATCTGCTAGATTTCGTTGTAATGTAAATGGCCTATTATTGGCAATGTTTTATTTTATTTCGGCAAGCATATACCCAGCGGGAAAAAGAAGGAGTAGAAAGGCCTTCTAGAAGGCCTATGTACCCCTTCTTTTGGATGTACAAGGCCTTCTTGCTCCATTCCATACTCATATCTTTTTTACACACGTTGTCATTGCGGAGAAGGCCTTCCGCTCTCGCTTCTTCAGCAGGTACATAAGAAGGGTAACGGGACAAAAAAAAAATGGATTTTGCTTTTGCTTGTGCAAAAAAAACAATACAAAAAATGTTACTCCCTTCTCATAGAAGCGAGTGTGGAAGCTGTATCTTATCTTTTATACGAAAGAGCCGAGGCCTTCTATGAGGCCTTCTTTAGCAGTTAGATAAGAATAGTAATTGAATCAAAAAATCTTTTAAGCAGGCCTTTAAAAAGGCCTGAAGTAAGAAGGTCTTCTGAGTTTTCCCGCTGGGTAGGTACATACATACATACATACATACATACATACAGACATACATAAAAAGTTGCATGTAATATGCACATGTGTATGTATATATGCGAAACAGTTATTTTTGTATGCAGGCATTGATTTCGTAATTGTTTTTGTTGTGTTGCATTTTTCTTGGTTGTGGTTTTTATACCCCTCACTACAAGTGGTCCCAACAAACCAAAACGATTTAGAAAGAACTTGTAGCAAGCTTACTAACATAAGCCTTAAGCTTAGAAAAGTGTAGTGATTACTATTATAAAAGGCTTATTAACAGTTGTTTAATAATGAAAACTGAACCCTTGCGATAATGTTACTAGTCTATAATATAATGTAAGCTAAGAATTCTAACTATAGAATAAGCTTACAGAAAAATACTTTTTCTAATCATGTTAACAATGAACACTGAACTACAGTAGTGATTTTATTTATTAGAATTAATTGTTTTATTATTTTACAAAATATATTTTTAGTAATTATTTTTGTTTTGTTTGCCCACATATTTCTTGCGGGACTCTTGTCTGTTTTTGGCAAACTGAAAGAAAGATTTTGTGCTTTTTACAAATTCGTCCTCTCCCACTCCAACAGAAATTGCAGAATCTGTAAAAATGAAAAAGTAAATAAATATGTTAATGCATACAATATATGAAATACTTTACTTCTTATAGCTCTAGCTACACTCAGGTTCCGCGCACTATTCTTTTCAGCCGTTCCCTTCCAGCATAAATGCTCTGCCAACTAATCTGTCAATAATTTGCGCCAATAGTTTTTGGTATAATTTGGGTTTTTTGCTACCGTAAGCAGCTCAAAATCTTCATCATTAGAAGAACCAATCTCAATTTAAAAGTAATTCAACAACTTCTTTTGATTCTTTACGAACACTCTGTTTAAATTTATATGTCATATTAACAAAATGTTTTTTTAATTATATATTATTTAATTACTTTTTTTTAAATTGGACACTGTTTAAAACACTTTAAATCACTTCACTCTTTAAGCAAAACACAAAGACTGAAAACTTTAACTTATTATACAAAATGTATGCACGCATTAAATAACGGGACATCATTCTCAAAAACACTTACAAAACTATAGCGAGAATAAGTCATTTGCAATAATATTAGTTGTCACGTTGTAGGAAATCTCTTATGATAAGCTTATTCTACAACTCATTTAAATTTTGCTCTGTTCTGGTCTATTGGGGTGGATTTTATTTTAATGTGTTTAATTTTACGCATACACATACACATATGTACATGATATTCCGCTCAAATAAATAAACAAACTCGCAGACTCAATATATATTGGGTGGTATTATTGATTCCGCACGGAAAGGAAAATTCGACGGAAATAAATATCGATCGATATGCAAATTGCAGTTATTCATTCCTGCGATATAAGATTTCCGCAATAAATTTTTAACATCCCTGTTTTAATCATTTCTGAGTTGATATGCTTGCAAAAGAGAGCAAGCATAAATTTCCCTCATAAAGAGACAAAATTACACAAAAGTACGGGAACAGAAAAAACACAATTTAAAGCACAAAATAAAAATTCAGTGTTTTGACAGTCTTTCAAACACAAAAAAATTTGCGCCACTTTTGAAAAATTTTATGTTGGCTGTAGAAATAAACAACTTTTAACAATAATAAAAGAAAACAAACACTTTTACAAGACCTAACTTTTTGTATACCTAATATTTCAGTACAAAACTATCTATTTAAGTACATTATTTTATTCCACAACACTTTTTCGAGAATTTGGATCATGAACTTTTAATCTTTGCTTTTTTTGTTTTGTTTATGATTTACAAGTGTTTGACAATTTACACAATTTGCACGAAGAAAAAGTCTGGGTTTCATGCAAGAAGAAGAAGAATTTTATTCTCTTAAACCCGCTCTCATTTGCACAAATTTAAAGTACGGGAACGCGCAAGGTATATTTATAGCAGGTAGTCTCCGAAAGCCAACTTTTTTTTTTATTTGCTTGTTTTGCGATACGAACTGTCAAATGTTGTATAATAAACAAGTAAACAGGTTTTTGTCTTTATCTTTTGTCTTTTTTGTCTCTTATCAACCCCTTTGCTGTTTGACAGTTTATATCACATAACAACAATAAAAAGCCCTGTTGTTTGTTTCATTGTACAATTGTTGTAATCTCGCGGCTACCTGCTATAAATATACCTTGGGAACGCGTTTCGTGCAAATTGGGATCCCGAGGGATTCCAAAGTAGAGTAAAAAAACAGAGCTATTGTGTCAGCTGTTGGTTAAAAGAACATTTTAAACCAGTTGAAATTTTTGTGAGCAATAATTTTTTTATTAAATTAATTTCTGTAAAATATACAAATAATACAACAAATAATAAATAACCATAAATTTTTTTAAATAAAACTAAATTTTTTTTTAATATTTCTTACATTTTTATTCCTTCCGTTTGCTTCTCGTTGTAAAATTTTAACGTAAGCAAAATGGCGAAAAATATCTATAGGTATTGCGGTTTCAATAATATGGCAATACCGCAATGGTAGAGATGATACCGCAACAACGGAAGGATAGCACACAAACGGAATGAATAATTACAAATTTGGCTGCCGCACAAAAATTGCTTTCCGCACTTGCGGAACGAAATCAATAATACCACCCATTAATTTAACGCTTTTTCAGTTAAAGCGTTCGTAGCCGAGTTGTCTAACTTCTCGCTTGAGGTTCATGTGGTTGCGAGTTCGAGTCTGAAAAATAAATTATTTTTTATTTTTATTTAATTTTTTTAAGTTCTAAAATTTTAAGATTATAAAATTATAAAACGAATTTCAAACATCAACTTTGGCACAAGAGGAAACGGACTTAGGTACATATATACCTTTTTTTGATTTGGTCATATTCTTCGGTATGACAACATGAAAAGTTGGCGTGGCTCAATTAATATTTTTTTATATCGAAAGAACATTATTTATTTAAATTTTTGTTCTTACCTCACGATGGTGAAGGGTATATAAGATTCGGCATAGCCGAATATAGCACTCTTACTTGCTTTTGATATGGATGTTTACGAATTTATATAATTTATACGGTCAAGCATTTCTCATCAAGCGCTATGGTAGTATTAGTAGAAATTAAAGTATCTAAAAACGCTACTGCCCTGTACGTCATAAATATTCTTTGACCAGGGGTCAAATTGTGGCAGTCGTGATCGTTTTATTTCTTATTCTTTCAGAACATACTGAACAAATCGAAATTATGTTTTCAGTTTTGTGAAACTCTAATTAATTCTTTACAACACTGAAAAAATAATTTAGATTCGTTCTGTATTGACTGAAATAATTTGATATTAAATTGCTTTCGAATCGAGAAAGTAATCGATCACGACTGCTAGAATCACGCCCCAGGGAGTCGATTCTGGTTCTGTGAAATGAAAAAAAAAACTTTTCATTTTCATGAGAACTTTTCATATTATCATTACACAAATTGCGATTCCCATTCTTTTAATGAAAACATGTTTCATTCCATTGTTGCCGTGAAACTTTTGTATCTATGTTAACAAAATGTAAAAGTCAAATGCAGATATCGAAGCTTAGAAGTTTTGAACCGGCGGTAAGCAGCCAAAAAAATTTTTGGCAGCAAGCTGTACTAATCCCTTTTCAAATTGAAGCAAAATTGTTAAAATCGATCAACAAATGAGTTATTAAAAAAAAAAAAAAATTTTTGGACCCAACTGCCAGTTTGTACTTGAGCTGAAACTTGCGCAAATAATTTTATTCACAATTTTGCCAATTGCTTGCGTAGTTGGACGATTATGTAAACCATAACCTCCTTTTAAAGCACGATATGTGGCTGTGCCAGAATCACCATTTTTGTAGTATGCTTGCAACACTTCGCGTGGTGGTCATTTAAATGATATAGTGTTTTACACATAATGTCAACGTTTAAACTTTATAATAAAAAAGAAATATCATGAAAAAAAATATTTTATATGTGTTTTATTTACGTTTACTTTTGAAACCGTTATAAGAACAACAACAAAAAACACATACAATCTATTTTTGGACGCTTTAAAAAAGTACAACAATAAGAAAGATGATAAAATAGCGTGGCAAGGTTTTTGGTTGGTTTCAAAGTTGGTAAAAAAGAATGAAATACAAAATCCCGTATTCAATTTTAGTTAAATGTTTAGTTAAAACCAGTGTTGCCACCAACGAAATGGTAAATTACACATGGACCATGCCAATATTACACATGAAAATACAAATTACACATGCTTATTTTTATTTGCAAACTCGCGAGTTTTGTTTTGAATTTCATAATATGTATAAACTTTTCATTTAATTAAAAAAAAAATAACGATTGCGTTTTTCTTTATTATGGTTTAAGTTTTCAAAATTGTGAATAAATAAACGAAAAAAATAGGTTCAAAGTTTGGTCCAACATTTCTATGTATTCTTTTTTTAATCGTTTGTACAATTTTTTTAATTGCTCAATATTCTTTCCGCAGCAGCATTTGAAACGATTAAAACCTGGGCTGTGGAGTCGGAGTTGAAGATTAATTTGAATAAGTAGTAATTAATTTTTGAGAGTTAGTTCATTCAAGTATTATACTTAAAAAGTATAAAAGCTTGTAATAATTTATATTATTTTTGTATATTATTTATACGTGCGGACAAGAGTCTAAAAAGAGATGTGTGGTTTTTTTAAGTCATTTACTTGTACAAAAATATGACAGGAATTGCCAATAATTTTAAAACAGAGTTTTTTTAACCATCAACACTGAAATATTTTTAACATTGTACAGAAAGAATTAGTGTTGTAAAGCGCTAAAATACTTTACTAACAAGCAAATTCCAATTCAGCAGAATCCAATTGGAAAATTGTAACGTAAAATTATTTACCTTTTGTGTAAAAACGCCTTTATTAAAATGAATTGTGGCAATCCCCGCGTAATGTTTTTCCAACGTTATTGGTAGGAATAAAAGACCTGCATGAATGATATCATTCATAAAATCAAATTCAACCTGAACGTGTTTCATTTGAAAAATATTCAGTATAACATTAAAATTGATTTGTTTGTGTTTCTTGCTAAAAGAAAATTACATTGAAAACTGGAAGTCTAATTGGAGTTTAAGTTTAATGTGAGTATGTATGTACATTAGGGTGGCCGTTATTTTTTTTTATTTTGATATCTTATATTCTCCCCCCCTAAATCGGTTCAGTTTTATGTAAAAAAAATACAAAAAAATTTCGTAGCGATAAGTTGTGTTTTAGGGGGGGCGTCCGTCCCTCAAAGTTTGCCATCAAGCCATTTATTCAAATGTAATTTGTTTGCATATGACTATCTTCTAAAAACAACATTTTACAAGAATATGATATATGGCAATATTTTAGCTCTTCTAGTCAACAACATAAGCCTCTCAGAAAGTTTTTTGCTAAAATCAATATTTTAGAAAATAATTAAGAAAATAAAAACAAAATACCAAACATTTTATATACGTTTTATATATATAAAAGGGGAATTTAATGTCAAGTGACCCAATTTTGAAATAGATGTCTTTCGATTTAAATGAAATTTACACCAATAGTAGTACTGTTAGATAGTAGCTTAGACAAAAAATTTTCAACAAGATCGGTCAAAAAGTTTCTGAGTTTGACATTTTGGCCATACAGGTGTTCTTTCTCATCCATGTAACTTATTACCTATTGGTGTAAGCAAAATTTGTCCCAAGTAGCTTAGATAGCTTTTTGATCAAAGTTTTAAAAAAATCGTTTTTGTTTTTTAAAAAATTTTAAAATTATCAAAAAGTAATTTCAATGTTGGGAATACAAAATTTTAATTTCAAAAGATTTTGTTATTCGTGCTTAATTCCCAGTTTTTATCATTGATAAAAACACTTGAAATTTATTGTTGATGGGATAAGCTATTCCTATGCGCATTTCACTGGTTGCTTAGGCCAGATCATCAGGAAACTTCATCCATAAAGATTTTGGAAAAACTAAAGATATTAAACCAAATAAAACTGTTAAGCGTATAAGACTTATAGCAACAGTTCTACTTGTAACAATATCAAAGTTTAAACAAAACACATCAACAATAAAACAGTGGGTTTATCTCATCTTACATTCCCCACTACAATTAGTTGAAATTCTCTCAACATTAACTGTAGTTGTAAGTAGGTTAAGAAAAACAAAATAAAAACAAACAACAACTTACAAAAGATGTTGTCAATTAAGTGTTTTTTAGGCGGTGCACTTGCCTGTTTATTATCAAAAAGTAATTTCAATGTTGGGAATACAAAATTTTAATTTCAAAAGATTTTGTTATTCGTGCTTAATTCCCAGTTTTTATCATTGATAAAAACACTTGAAATTTATTGTTGATGGGATAAGCTATTCCTATGCGCATTTCACTGGTTGCTTAGGCCAGATCATCAGGAAACTTCATCCATAAAGATTTTGGAAAAACTAAAGATATTAAACCAAATAAAACTGTTAAGCGTATAAGACTTATAGCAACAGTTCTACTTGTAACAATATCAAAGTTTAAACAAAACACATCAACAATAAAACAGTGGGTTTATCTCATCTTACATTCCCCACTACAATTAGTTGAAATTCTCTCAACATTAACTGTAGTTGTAAGTAGGTTAAGAAAAACAAAATAAAAACAAACAACAACTTACAAAAGATGTTGTCAATTAAGTGTTTTTTAGGCGGTGCACTTGCCTGTTTATTATCAAAAAGTAATTTCAATGTTGGGAATACAAAATTTTAATTTCAAAAGATTTTGTTATTCGTGCTTAATTCCCAGTTTTTATCATTGATAAAAACACTTGAAATTTATTGTTGATGGGATAAGCTATTCCTATGCGCATTTCACTGGTTGCTTAGGCCAGATCATCAGGAAACTTCATCCATAAAGATTTTGGAAAAACTAAAGATATTAAACCAAATAAAACTGTTAAGCGTATAAGACTTATAGCAACAGTTCTACTTGTAACAATATCAAAGTTTAAACAAAACACATCAACAATAAAACAGTGGGTTTATCTCATCTTACATTCCCCACTACAATTAGTTGAAATTCTCTCAACATTAACTGTAGTTGTAAGTAGGTTAAGAAAAACAAAATAAAAACAAACAACAACTTACAAAAGATGTTGTCAATTAAGTGTTTTTTAGGCGGTGCACTTGCCTGTTTATTATCAAAAAGTAATTTCAATGTTGGGAATACAAAATTTTAATTTCAAAAGATTTTGTTATTCGTGCTTAATTCCCAGTTTTTATCATTGATAAAACAACATTGAAATTACTTTTTGATAATAAACAGGCAAGTGCACCGCCTAAAAAACACTTAATTGACAACATCTTTTGTAAGTTGTTGTTTGTTTTTATTTTGTTTTTCTTAACCGACTTACAACTACAGTTAATGTTGAGAGAATTTCAACTAATTGTAGTGGGGAATGTAAGATGAGATAAACCCACTGTTTTATTGTTGATGTGTTTTGTTTAAACTTTGATATTGTTACAAGTAGAACTGTTGCTATAAGTCTTATACGCTTAACAGTTTTATTTGGTTTAATATCTTTAGTTTTTCCAAAATCTTTATGGATGAAGTTTCCTGATGATCTGGCCTAAGCAACCAGTGAAATGCGCATAGGAATAGCTTATCCCATCAACAATAAATTTCAAGTGTTTTTATCAATGATAAAAACTGGGAATTAAGCACGAATAACAAAATCTTTTGAAATTAAAATTTTGTATTCCCAACATTGAAATTACTTTTTGATAATAAACAGGCAAGTGCACCGCCTAAAAAACACTTAATTGACAACATCTTTTGTAAGTTGTTGTTTGTTTTTATTTTGTTTTTCTTAACCTACTTACAACTACAGTTAATGTTGAGAGAATTTCAACTAATTGTAGTGGGGAATGTAAGATGAGATAAACCCACTGTTTTATTGTTGATGTGTTTTGTTTAAACTTTGATATTGTTACAAGTAGAACTGTTGCTATAAGTCTTATACGCTTAACAGTTTTATTTGGTTTAATATCTTTAGTTTTTCCAAAATCTTTATGGATGAAGTTTCCTGATGATCTGGCCTAAGCAACCAGTGAAATGCGCATAGGAATAGCTTATCCCATCAACAATAAATTTCAAGTGTTTTTATCAATGATAAAAACTGGGAATTAAGCACGAATAACAAAATCTTTTGAAATTAAAATTTTGTATTCCCAACATTGAAATTACTTTTTGATAATAAACAGGCAAGTGCACCGCCTAAAAAACACTTAATTGACAACATCTTTTGTAAGTTGTTGTTTGTTTTTATTTTGTTTTTCTTAACCTACTTACAACTACAGTTAATGTTGAGAGAATTTCAACTAATTGTAGTGGGGAATGTAAGATGAGATAAACCCACTGTTTTATTGTTGATGTGTTTTGTTTAAACTTTGATATTGTTACAAGTAGAACTGTTGCTATAAGTCTTATACGCTTAACAGTTTTATTTGGTTTAATATCTTTAGTTTTTCCAAAATCTTTATGGATGAAGTTTCCTGATGATCTGGCCTAAGCAACCAGTGAAATGCGCATAGGAATAGCTTATCCCATCAACAATAAATTTCAAGTGTTTTTATCAATGATAAAAACTGGGAATTAAGCACGAATAACAAAATCTTTTGAAATTAAAATTTTGTATTCCCAACATTGAAATTACTTTTTGATAATAAACAGGCAAGTGCACCGCCTAAAAAACACTTAATTGACAACATCATTTGTAAGTTGTTGTTTGTTTTTATTTTGTTTTTCTTAACCTACTTACAACTACAGTTAATGTTGAGAGAATTTCAACTAATTGTAGTGGGGAATGTAAGATGAGATAAACCCACTGTTTTATTGTTGATGTGTTTTGTTTAAACTTTGATATTGTTACAAGTAGAACTGTTGCTATAAGTCTTATACGCTTAACAGTTTTATTTGGTTTAATATCTTTAGTTTTTCCAAAATCTTTATGGATGAAGTTTCCTGATGATCTGGCCTAAGCAACCAGTGAAATGCGCATAGGAATAGCTTATCCCATCAACAATAAATTTCAAGTGTTTTTATCAATGATAAAAACTGGGAATTAAGCACGAATAACAAAATCTTTTGAAATTAAAATTTTAAAATTTTTTTTTTTTAAATTTAACACTTGGCTAAAAAAAAATAAAAAAAAAGTTTTAAATTTAAAAAAAAAATTAAAAAATTTTTTAAAAAAAAAAAAAAAATATTTTTAAAAAAGATTGATTAAATAGCTATCTAAGCTACTTGGGACAAATTTTGCTAACACCAATAGGTAATAAATTACATGGATGAGAAAGAACACCTGTATGGCAAACTTTGACCCCCTCTACCTCTGAAACATTTTGACCGATCTTGTTGAAAATTTGTGTGTAAACTGCTATCTAATAGGAGTAACCTAACCTTTCATCCAAATCGGAAGACATCGATTTCAAAATTGTGACACTTGACATTAAATCGCCTTTTTATATATACATATAAAACGTATATAAAATGTTTGGTATTTTCTTGTTATTTTCTTAATTATTTTCTAAGATATTAGTCTTAGCAAAAAACTTTCTTGGAGGCTTATGTTGTTGACTAGAAGAGCTAAAATAATGCCATTTATCATATTCTTGTAAAATGTTGTTTTTAGAAGATAGTCATACGCAAACAAATTACATTTGAATAAATGGCTTGATGGCAAACTTTGAGGGGCGGACGCCCTCCCTAAAAGACAACTTATCGCTACGAAATTTTTTTGTATTTTTTTTACATAAAACTGAACCGATTTGGAGGGGGAGAGTATAAGAAATCAAAAAAAAAAAGTTCTCCATACAACTAACGGCCACGCTAATGTACATACATAATTAATTTGTACTAACAACTATTTAAATATTAAATATAATTTATTTATTTTTAATAAAAATTTATAAAAAGCTCTTTCATATTTACATATGTATGTACAATATACATACATAATGAATAATACATAACTGCTTCAATTAAGAAATTTTTTTATTTAATAACAGCGATTAACAACTTAGCAATGGATAAGAATAAGCGGCAGAAGCAGCAGTCTTCAGTTTTTGAATATTTTTCAATTACTCTTGACGATAGATTTTTCATATGCCAAGTAACTAAAGATAGTGATGATAAAATATGTGGTAGAAGTAACAGTGTATATTCTGGAGAAAACTCTAGCGCTCCGACCAGAGTATCGAATTTAAAGCGACATCTACAACGTTGTCACCCTTGTTTATTCGAAACTGTTACTGAAAAAGATAAGCAGGCGAGTGAAGTTAAACCTGGGCCAAGTTCTTCACAATGTCAGTTAACTGTAACCAAATTTTTTAAGTCTCAAAATATTACTGTGGCTATGACTGAAGAAAAGTTCAAGCGCTGTATCATCGAAATGTTGTACTCTAACGCTTTGCCTTTAACTTTTTTTCTTCTCCTGCTTTTGTCTCTTTAAATGGCGAAATGGCTTCTAAATTTGGTTGTTCTTTAGAAAGAAATAATATTAGAAAATTGGTACTACAAGAGGCAAAAAACCAGAAGGAAATTCTCAAGGATATTTTAAATGGACGGTTTGTTTTTTTTAAAGATGGACGCATGTACTCGGCACAGAGTTAATTGTTTTGCAATTAATGTCCAGTTCATTGATGATAATTGTTATATTGTTATATCATTATCATATACATAGTTAAGTTTAAATGTCAGCTTTGAACCTTAGCAATCTGGCATCACATAAATTACAATAATTGAATAGATTTTAAGAATAGCTTGTAAAAAGAAGAATGAAATAA
Organism: Pollenia griseotomentosa; assembly: GCA_963931875.1. Lineage (NCBI taxonomy): Eukaryota > Metazoa > Arthropoda > Insecta > Diptera > Polleniidae > Pollenia > Pollenia griseotomentosa. The sequence continues at coordinate 99,579,728 of OZ007561.1, read as the reverse complement.
ACCTCACTTTTTTGTGCTTAACCTCGTGCAAGACACAACATATTGGCGACGAGTAGAAAATTTTTTTAAGTTATTAAATAATAACTTGTGCATTCAATATAAGCAAACTAAAAAGTCACGAAAAATAATTATAATGGCAAATGAAGGAAATGGTGCGATGTCCAGGTCAAGTGCACAATTTACATTGATGCAAGCTAATAATGTTCCAGAATTTTCGCCACATAACACAGCATGGCACATATGGAATGAAAGGCTGGAAATTCACTTTTGCGAAATTGGTTGCATGGATGATAACCAGAAAAAGGCAATATTACTTAAGTCAATGGGTGCAGAAGCATATAATGTAATACATAATCTCTGCAGTCCGAACTTGCCATCGTCTAAAACCTACAAGGAGCTATGCCAAATGTTAAATATGCATTATACTCCACCAACAATAATTTTTCACGAAAGGAAACAATTCCACATGGCACACAAGCGTATTGACGAAACTGTAGCCGCATGGTACGCACGGGTCAAACAATTGGCATTTAGTTGCAAATTTGGCGGTCATCTGGATGCGTTTGTGTTGGACAAATTTATTGTTGGTATGTCAAATGACATTTTTGAGAGACTATGTGAAGAGGACGAGTCTATAACTATAGATCAAGCGTTGAGGAAGGCGTTAATTGTAGAAACCAAAATAAGCGCAAAATCTTCTCTGAAAGACAACAATGAGTCCCCAAATGGTGCTGTTAATTTTGTTAAACGTGGCCGCAAGAAGGACAAATCAACAAAAATGGGAAACGTTGGCACAGAGAATGAAGCGGTTAGAAAGAAACAACCTTGTTCACATTGTGGGTGGCGTAATCACGAATCAGCAGCATGCAGATATAAAAACAGTAAATGCCATAGTTGCAGCAAAATAGGCCACTTGGCATCAGTTTGTAAATACAAACATGAGAAAAACCGAAATGTTAATTATGTATCAAATTTTGACTATAATGAAAATGTTAATGATTTCTTTAACAATAGTATTTTTAGCATTGATGATAACAGTCGTGATGGAGTTTACACACTACCAGTTGCAATTGAAGGTTTACAATTAGAAGCAGCATGTGACACGGGTGCGCCATGTAATCTAATACCGGTAAAATTTTTCAAACAAATGCATATATCTAAATTAAGACCGTGTAAGGTACCTTATGTCGACTTCAGTGGTGATCGCATAAAAATATTAGGTGAGTTTGATGCACTAATTACGTTTCGTGAAATGTCTAAAAAGGTTGTTGTTGTAGTGACCAAAACCGAAAACCCACCCTTATTAGGTAGATCGTTTTTACGAGCTTTTAATTTTGATCTTTGTCAAATTAACAATGTTAAGGCTGTTGACAGATATGCTATTTTAGCAAACGAAATTAGGAATGAGTTTTCATCTGTATTTACTGATGAATTAGGTGCTTTTGTTGGTGACAAAGTGTCATTGAAACTATGTGACAATGCTAGGCCTATATTTCATAAGCCAAGACCATTACCATTGGCCTATAAGGGCAAAGTAGAGCAGAAGTTAAGAGATTTGGTTGATCAGGGAATGTTGGAGTTTGTGGACAATTCCGAATGGGGCACACCGTTAGTTCCTATTCTTAAGCCAGATGGCGACATACGTGTTTGCGCTGACTATAAGGTTACAATCAATAAGTATCTTGTAGATTTTAAGTATCCCTTACCAAGGATCGATGAAATCTTTTCGACTCTTGAAGGAGGAGAACTATTTACTAAGCTTGATCTATCTCAAGCCTATAATCAATTAATATTGGATGATGAGTCCCAACTTTTTTGTACTTGGAGTACACACATAGGAGTTTTAAAGGTTAAACGTTTACCTTTTGGCATAAAGACGGCAGCGGCAATTTTTCAAAAAACCATTGAAAATTTATTGCGGGGCATTCAGTTCGTTGTTGTGTATCAGGACGACATCACGGTTACTGGCCCAAATATACAATCGCACATAAATACTTTAACCCTAGAGTACGAACCATATTTTACGTACGTTGTAACTAATGATCGTCGATTCGACGATGTATTTTTTAACTGCCTATAACTTTGGCTTAAAAGCAAATATACTTTTTCAATAAATGTTATTATTCATTATGGCACCTTATAAGTTTATATAAAAAAATAATTTTATTTTAATTCATATAGATAAACGAAATATTTAATTTTAGAACTTTTTTATTTTATGTTGCACATATTTTTGGGATCATAAAAAATTACCTATAAAATATTGTTAGGAAAACTGAAAAACTAAAAAAGAATCAAAACTTAAAAAAGACATTTTTGTCTTTAAAAAAAAATAAAAAATTTTTTTTTTAAATAACACTTTGAGCCAGAGTGACAAAGTTCAACTTTGTGCTCTCCTCATATGGGTTTTTCGCATATATCACATTTTGATTTTGACATTCGTCATTTTTTCGTATGGGCATGATCTACACATACTTCATTTGTGTTCTTTTTTATTTTCTCCTAAGCTGGACATTGGTGCCACTATTGTTTGAAGTAACAACATTTGCAATATTTGCTCACAAAGTTGAAAAATAAAAGTCACGTTAATACTAACCATCGACGATTCGACGAGTACAAAACCAATAAAAGCAATGTTTCAGCAACGCAATTCAAAAAACACAATTACACACAGCAAAAGTAAATCATCTACTAACAGCATACAAAATTTGAGAGTGTTAGACACACCCATTTAAAAGTAAATTAATTAAAAGGAAGCGATGCTCGTCGAAACGTCGATCATTAGTACTCTAGGGTTAAAGACTGTTCTTAAAAAGCTGCAATCAGCTGGTTTAAAGTTGAACAAACAAAAATGCAAATTCTTTCAGAACAAAATTTCATATCTAGGTTTTACAATAGATAAGGAAGGGCTAAGAAAAAGTGACGAAAGAACAGCATGTGTGAGTAATGCACCTATTCCGGGCAATATTTCTGAATTAAGAGCTTTCATAGGTATGGTGAATTATTACTCGAAGTTTATTGATAGGTTTGCTGAGAAAATGGACCCTCTTTATGAGCTTTTAAGAAAGAATTCCAAATTTCAATGGTCTAGGAAATGTGACATTGCATACAATACAATCAAATCTGATATAGCATCTGACAATGTATTAGTACATTTTAATCCTGATAGGGAAATTGTTTTGACTACAGACGCGTGTAATACAGCAGTCGCAGGTATTCTTACTCATAGATATGATAATGACATTCTGAAGCCTATTGCTTTCGTTTCAAAAGCTTTACAGAAAAGTGAAAAACGATACAGTACTATAGAAAAGGAGGCATTGGCCATTATATTTTCAGTTTCAAAGTTAAGACAGTATTTGCTTGGCCGAAAGTTTACGTTGCGAACAGATCACAAACCTTTGCTAGCACTGTTTGGTGAGAGTAAGGGGTTGCCATTGATGGCATCGGCAAGAATGCAAAGATGGGCCTTGCTATTGTCTGGTTTTAATTATTCTATAGAATATGTGAAGGGCACATCAAACGAGGCAGATAATTTATCGAGAATTCCTCAGCTTGAGTCACCTGAGGGAGAAAAAGTTGAACATAATTATATAAATTTTATTAAGGATCAAAATCGCTTGAACTTAAGTTTTAAAGACATTTCAATTCAAACTAGACGTGACCCCATACTTTCAAAATTACTTGTTGCAATAGAAAACGGATCAGTTTCTCAGTTAAAGGGGGAAGAATACAGCCTTTATAAGGTCAAGGAAAATGAATTGTCAGTTGAACAAGGATGTATCATGTGGGGATATCGTACTCTAGTACCAAGTAAATTACGGAATGAAGTTCTAATATGTCTTCATTCATCCCATTTGGGGGTAGTTAAAACTAAGGCCTTGGCAAGGTCATATGTATGGTGGCCAGGCTTAGACAAAGAAATTGAAAAACTTATTAGCGATTGTTCTCCATGTCAAGAGCTACAAGAGAGCCCTAGTAAAGGTGTTCTTACACCATGGGAACCGGAAACTTCAGTTTGGAAGCGTATCCACGTAGATTTTGCAGGACCAATTAAAAACCAATATATATTTATTATAGTTGACTCTTATTCAAAATGGCCGGAGGCGTTCATAACAAAACAAATAACTTCGCAATTTGTAATTGTAAAGCTTAGGGAACTATTTTGTAGATACGGACTGGTTGATACGTTGGTCAGTGATAACGGACGTCAATTTACGTCGCTTGAATTTAAAAATTTTTTGAAGGAAAATCTTGTAAGGCATGTGCTTACGGCTCCAGGGCATCCATCAACGAATGGACAGGCAGAGATATTTGTGAAAATATTAAAAAAATCTGTCTATGCAGCGTTAAGGGAATATCCCAGTGAAGATTTGGAGACAATCACAAATCGATTTTTGGCTGATTACAGGAGCACAAGGCACTGTACAACAAATGAAACTCCTTGCAAATTATTTTTTGGTCGTAGTCTCAAAACCAGGTTAGATTCTCTTAGACCACCAACTACCAGGGAAATAATTTTGCAAAAACAAAAGAAAGATATAGCTAACTACAAAGGTAAACGTACAGTGGAGTTCAATTGTGGTCAGAGGGTTTATATAAGGGATTACACAAATCCGAATAAATCTAGTTGGTCACCTGCAACAATAACAGAAAAACTTGGAACGAAAACGTATTTATGTAGCATTACAAAAAATGATCGTATAATAAAGCGACATACTGATCAAATAAGAGCCACCACTGTCATAAAAACTGATGAAACATCGACTGAAAATGAAAACATTGCGCACACAACACATGATCCTCTACAGAAAACCAGCACTGAGAGTAGGGTGGAAGCTTCATCCCGAGAAGAAACAGATGTAATAACACCTAAAAGAACTTTAAGACCACGTAGAGACGGGAAGGTTTTAAAGTAAATGTAATTTTAACATCAAATAAAGTTCAGCTCAAGAGGGAGCGTGTTATATTGTTATATCATTAACATATATAGTTAAGTTTAAATGTCAGCTTTGAACCTTAGCAATCTGGCATCACATAAATTACAATAATTGAATAGATTTTAAGAATAGCTTGTAAAAAGAAGAATGAAATAAACCTCACTTTTTTGTGCTTAACCTCGTGCAAGACACAACAATAATAAAAAAATTCGCCACACGTACTTTGGCTGTAAAGGACACTGAAGCGCAGCATACAAGCAAGTTTTTGCAAGAACTTGTTATGAACGTTCTAACAGATTTTGGTAGTAATAAGCAGCAGATTTTATTCATTGTGACCGATAATGCCACTAACATGATCAGTACTGTAAATAAGGTGAATGAATATGTAGAAGCATGTGATTTTGATGAAAATTGTGCTTCCGTAGAAGAAATTTTTGATATTGACGGATTTGTTGATTCTGCTTTAAATTTTAGCCAGATACATCACATGCGATGTGCTGTACATACATTGCAACTCGCAATTCGTGGAAGATTATTATGCTAATAGACTTATTACAAAAATACGTAGTGTCGTGGTTGCATGTAGAACACCGAAACTAGATGCCATTTTGAAGCGGCGTGCTGGAAAAGGGGCTATTTTAGATCAAGCTACACGGTGGGGAAGCACTTATTTAATGATTGAACGCATCATTGCACTAAAACATTTTCTAACTGACATGGCTTACCCAGCTGTAACAATGACTGATGTGCAATGGGAACAAGTAGAAAAACTTGAAAGTCTTCTTCGTCATCCTTATACAGCAACTAAAAGTTTTCAAGCCGCAGGTTTAACTGCTAGTATGTTTTACAAAGAATGGTGTAACCTTATTTTCCGTTTTTCTAAAACTAATTGTAAAATAGCAGACGCAATCAAGGATTCAATGTTACGCAGAGAAATTACTCTCCTAGGCAATGATATCCTTCTTGCAGGTATATACGTCGATCCTATGGTCCGGGTGTTACTTACCGAGGAACGTAAAATTAGAGCTAAAAGTGCTTTATATGAATTAGCTGTTCGTATAAAAGGCATACAGTTGCAAGATGAAAAACATGATGATAACTCTCCATCAAATATAAATACTGAGTCCTTTAAAGATGATTTTGAAAAATTTTTAGACGAGCAGGAGCAGACCAAGCGTTGTAGCTTAAATTCATTAAAAAGTAGTGTAGAAAAAGAAACTCCAACAATATTAGCTAAATTTAAAATAGACTTTTACCAGGCATTAAATGAAGTAGAGAAATTTGATCGTTCTATAAATGTTACAATAAAAAACGCAATTCCAAGATATCCTGAAATTATCCAGTAGCCCGTTTCTGTATTTCTCGCATCGTAAAATTTTCCGAATGAAACCAGTGAATCGGGACAGAAACAGTGAAAAATGAAACAAAAAATGGTTTTTCTCACACAAGTGTTTCTGTATCTTTTTTTTGCGAGAATTATCTGTCATTTAAATAATTTTCCAGCAATTATTGGAAGGATGCGAGAAAAAGTGTTTCTATAAAAATATTTTGCGAAAAGTTTCTTTCAAGAACTGTCAAAATAAGTCACATTTGAAATTGGTGGCGAGAAAAACAAAATGAAGATATTTTGAATTTAAAATATGTTTATATACTATTTTTTTTAAATAAATAAAAAAACAGAAGGAATATAAATGATAAATGCATAATTTATATGATGAAAATAAACAAAAAACAATTGTTATATTTTGTTAGTTAAAATTTTTGTTAGCCTTTTCTTGTTTTGGTTTTAATCAGTGCTGCCAGATAAATTTGTGTCAAAATCGTCAATTTCCTGAGAAAAAAATAAAAAAGATCGTCTTTTTTGTTTTAAAAATCGTGCAATTTAAAATCAATTTTAAACAAATTTGTTTCGACTTTTATTAAAAAATAATCAAACAAAAACATAGTTAAAGTTCATGGGTATTTAATAATTATTATTTAATAATTGAGATATAAATCTTTAATTTACCTATTCCTATAATCTTTTTCTTTTTTACCTGAAATAGACTAAGTAGAATACCTTGTAGTTAAAATTAAAAAAATCGGTTCATAAATAAACGGGTTAAAGACCCAGTAAAATCTTCGCCTACAAAATAATATGTTAAGTAATCAGAAACATATAAAAGCACTACATACAATTCTACTGAAAAACTAATGAATTTTACAAGGGTTGTGCCAAAAAGAACAAATTCAAAAGTAAGTCATTTTTTTTTTATCTTAATACATCCAGAAAAAAGTAGTTATCGAAGTTCTTATGGAAGAAAGCTACTTAATAACGAGTGAAAGAAGCTATCCATTTTGAAAAAGTTTTTACTGGGAGACAAACAAATTTCTTTCTTGCCGGAATAATAGTTTTGGCACAAAAGTGTACATATAAGATAAGAATATCAAATATCAATCATATTTTGTATATGTATATAAGAAGTATTAAATGTTCAAAATAAGCCAAGTCGGTCCATTACTTTCCCTCGAAATTTTTCTTTTGCCGATACATTTTTTAGGGAAGAAACAAACAATTTCGAGGACAATTTTCACAATAGGGATAAATATAAAAATTTAAGCAGCCTTGTTTCTAAAGATATCTTTTTTTCTAATAAACAAACATATAAAAATATTTACAATTATCTTATTTCGAAGACTAAGGGGCTTATAGTGTAAAACGCAACGCCAACAATTTCATTAAAAGCAAAAATAAAATCAAAAATATTTTATCAATTTGTTGTTGCTTTCTACAGACATTCATATTACTTTTTTTTTCAATTTTCAACGCCACAAAATAGAAGTGTTTGAAATTTAAAAATTCAAGATACATTTCTATAGAAAGTAACAACAAAATTATAAAATATTTTTGATTTTGTTTTTGCTTTCGTCACTTTTTTAGAAAAAATCATCAAAACGTCACTTTGTTAATATCGGAACAAAAAATCGTCAAGATGACGACAACTCGTCAAATGTGGCAGCCCTGTTTTTATTATATTTATTTCTTTTGTTGACGTTTCGCTTTTATTTGACACTTAATTACTGGAAGTATTCCAGTATAAACAGAATTTGTTGTGTCTGTTTTCGCATTCAAATACAGAAACACTTTTATCTCATAAATCGAGAAACGATGGAATTTTTTGTTTCACACTTCATGTAAGAAATTTTACGATGCGAGAAATACAGAAACGAGCTACAGGATGCTGCTCTGATAACAACGGCATTGACGCCGACACAAGTCTCGGTAGAACGATTATTTTCTGCTCTCAGAATCATAAAATCCGATTTGAGAGCATCAATGAAGCCAGATATTATTGAGGCTATCCTATTTCTGAACACAAATTCAGAGTATTTTTTTTTATTTAAGATTCTCTATTTTAAGTTATGTATGTATGTTCATTTATTTGAAGTATTTTATTTTATGTTTCCGATATTATACTTTTTTGTTTATTATTAAAAGAATTAATAAAAATAAAGTAAATATGTCAAAAATTAAAAAAACATAGTTATCACCAATGTTGCCAGGAGCTTAATCTAAATTGACTTAAATATATTTAAAAGCCCATTTACCTTAGACCGAAATCTTGTAGATTTCATTTTAAATCTGCTTCAAAATCTAGTTCGTTTAAGTTGCAATTTTTTGACATTAGCTAGATTTTGTTTTTATAACCAAAACAGCTGACTGAAACTTTTTTGTGTAATACATACATACATACATACATACATTTAAAAAATAATCATTTAAAAATTTGCATCATTATTTATAATTAACTGCATTTATTTTATCAATTTTATTTACGTTTTTAGTTTTTTTACTTTTTCGTTAAAATTTTTGAATTTTTTTAAATGTAATTTTGTTCTTGTACAGCGAATAATTTTTAGTACTAAGTATATGAAGAAAACGATAGTTTCATTATTAAGAACAACTACACACAAAAAAATAATTTAGGTAATTTTACCAAGGCGTGCATAGGCAATTTATTTTTATATAAAAAGAAAAAACTAAGTTTTATTGTCTTAAATAATTGGTAATTTATACAATAAGTATTGCCTAAAATTTTTGTTAAAATTACTAATTGGGTTAGGTATCTTCTTCGAATTTTTTTATACATAATATCAGTCTAATTTATAAACGCATCATTGCAGCTTTATAAGTCATTAATAAGCAAAAGTCGAAAAAAGAGTATTTATAAATGTTTAATAGCCTATTAAACGTTTAATAAACATATCATAAATTTAAAATATTTATTGTAGCCTTTACCCTACTTTAAGCGTTTAATAAGTTGACATTTCAATGTTTGTTAAAATAAAATTTTAATAATTGCACGAAAAATTAAACATTTTTGTCTTTTTATTTATTTTAATAAAAAAGTTTAATACGCATAAAATTTTTTTCTCTAGAAAAACGATAACTAGTGTTTGAATTAATTTTAAATATAAACTGCTCGATAGATTTTTTTGCTAAAATAATGTGGGTCGCTAGATATGTTTTCTGTTGAATTTTAAAGTCGTTATAACTTTTTGCATAAAATATAAAAAGCTATAAATATTTATTTCAAATATTGCAAACCTTTTTTAACCATTCATTACACTTATATTTTAAAATGTCCTTCAAATAGGTAAAGTATTTGTTAAAGCAAACACAAAGTAGAAACCACATAGTGTATCGTCTGTTAGTTACTTGTTTGCCGCACGGAACAAAAATGTTTTGTTCTGCATGCTTTGAATGGAACATGCAGCACAGCAATTACAAACAATAATATTTTAAATTTTGCATCAAAAATTTGCTTCATAGCACAAAAAGTGAAGAAAGAAGCAAAACAATGTTTAGAGAACTGTAAAATTAAAGATATCAGGCAATGCTAGAACTCAAAATCTCTTAATAAATTCGAGCTATCAAAAAAGGGATAAAATGTTAAAAAAAGAGGGCGCTATTATTGTTATATAGAATTGATTTAAAACTAATTTTTTGTAAAAATGTGTCCACCAGAATCCTCCCGACGAAATTAAATTTATAACTTTATAAATTTATTTCAGCAATTACCAAAAAAGCGCTTATTAAATTGAAGTTAAAAAAACAATTTGTAGATTTACTGCCGTATTTTAAATGAGTCAACTATTAAACTTGAAAGCGGAGATTTCAAAGGTATTTTGTTGGGAGACTCAGGATATAAGCTGCAGACTTATTTATTCTCCCCACTATCCAAACCACAGAATGAAAAGGAGAACAAATATAATGCTGCACAGATAAGCACTAGAAACTCTGTTAAACGTTGCTTTGGGGCTTGGAAGCAACGATTTCGCTGCTTGTTAGATGGGTTGACGGTTTATCTGGCAAAAGGGAAAACATTGATTATCGCCCCAGCAGTACTTCACAACATTGCTATTGAGGTAAATGATATTGTTCCAGGTAAAAACATTTTAACCTAAAATATTTAGGCAGTTATATGTGGCTAAAAATGTTTTGTTAAAACTTAGGAGGTTTTATTTTCAAATCATCTGCGTATAAAAAATGTAATAAAAATTGGTTAAACTATTCATTAAACATAAAGCTGTATAATCTTTTGTGGAACCAACAGAGTTTGAGCAGTAAAAATTTGATATTGCTAATAAATGATTTACATATTTCGCTTCTATTTCAATATGTAGTATGTATTTTATTAACAAAAAAAAAAAAAAAAAACATAAAATTATTTTAAATATTACGTTTTAAAAAACAAAAATTTATTTTAAATTGAAAACAAAACAGAAATTCACTTAAAATTCGTTCGTTGTATGATCTCGTACAGTGTTGCAAAATAAAAATTTTGAAATGGTACTGAACTTCAACTAAAAGAGTATTTTTCCTACCAAATGGTACTTTTTTGATTTTTTATGAAAATATGTAAAAGGAACAAAAATTATTTTATTGGAATTCATTTATCTAAGTATTTAATAGCAAATTTAGTATTTATCAGGCCTGTTCTGAAAATAACTTTAGCTCAAATCACGTGATATCAAATCACATGTGCCTTTAAATTCACAAGTGTGATGTTTTGGTGTTCCGTTTTGGTTTGATCTTCAATTGCCGAAAGCACACCAAGAAACACAAAAACGGTATGACTTTTAGAATCCCACAAAATCACACTTGTGATTTTAAAAGCACGTGATTTGAAATCACGTGATTTTCAGAACAGGGGCGTATATTTGAGGTACACATGTAAATAATATTTCTGTTATCCATAAGCGTCAAGCGCCCCATCCATTAACAATATTATTGTATATGTTATTCGTCATATTATTTCTATATGGCCCCATATTATTCATTAAGGGTCATTATTACAACTTGGCGTTAGCTGCTATCCGTCAGATAACAGATGCTTTTTGACAGATAACACATTACTATCTGTCAACTTAATCCTAACTTTAGCTAACTTCAAGTTGTAATAATGGCCCTAAGTGGCACAATGGTTTCAATTCAAATATGGCGCAACTCTTATAAAAAAAAAACATAACCTTTAAAGCAAAACAACATAGTTTGTTGATGCAAACACATTTCACAGTATATTGCACTTCTTTTCTGATTTCGATTCTTGCCAATATATTGTGTCACCTTTGAATTTCACAAACCCATTAAAAACATTAATGTTTAAAAAAAAAGATTTGAATTCAGTGTTATAAGATAAAGCAAATTTACTTTAAGATATCATAAGATATATTATAGCTACAACAGCAACTACCAGTTGATTTTAATAGATCTTTAGTTTTTTCAAACTTGCAACAGTTTCTACGTGTAAACGATTTCTTCCTTTGATTTTTCTTCATTTTGCATTTGAAATTGTGCGTTCAATTGATTCTCAGAAATGTGGTGTCGATAAAATACCAAAAGCAATATTTGAAATGTCAGCAAACATTAGTTTCGTTCTTAATTTTGGCTATATTTTTCCAAGAATTTTATATATATATATATATATATATATATATATATATATATATATATATATATATATATATATATATATAATATATTCAGTTCTGAAATGCTTAATTGCTGAAAGATCCGCTGGAACACGGAATTGAGAACTTATTTATTATTATAGTTTTCTTTATCGTTTGTTAATAACATTAATAGCACCAGTATTATCCCAATGGTTTTTTCGGAAACAATATTTTCTGGAGTGAAGCTGATTATTACTTTTAAGGTTTTATGTTCAAAACAAAGTTTAGTTCTTAATGTTTCGCAAATTGTCGAATAAAACGATTTCGAAGTTTCTTTTACTTTATAAACCAATTGCTTAACATTGCATGTTTCTATAAATATGGTTTTCATTTTAATTTTCCACTAAAATATTATCCTATGCATCCCTTTTTATAAATTTTCTTGCCAGTTGTAAGAACAAATATCCCATTCTGGAAAGCAAAATATGAATTCTGGCGTCCACGCTTTGCATTTCAATATTAACGTCGGTAATTATTTTTAAAATACAACATAAATTTTGCAACAAACACATGATAGATAGCCTAAGCCTGCTATCGAAATGATCACATCACAGTTAAAAAGCTCAAAGGATAAAAAAGTTCTGAAAACAACGCGGGGGTACTGCGGTATTTTTAATATGAAAAAGTACTGAAAATAGTACCAAAGTACTGAATTTTTCAACACTGATCTCGTATTGTTTAATCCCCAGTTGTATGCATCACTATTACAAAAATTACAATTAAAATAACATGTTGTTGCCAACATAAAAATACAAAAGTAATATAAACGTTTAATTGTTAATCCACTCCTATTAAGCGTTTATAAATCTGACTTTTTATTAATGGCTTATAAAACAAAAAGTGTTTGATAACTATTGTAAGCATTAAAGCTGAAACAAGAAATTTTTATAAATTAGACCGTATGTACATATGTATGCAGTGTTGGGCAAAATACATGGTTTGCGGTATTTAAAATACAAAATACAAAATACTTGCTGGTCATGTATTTAAAATACAAAATACAAAATACTTTCAGGTTATGTATTTAAAATACAAAATACAAAATACTTACACTTCCTTTATGTATTTAAAATACAAAATACTTCCATTTATTGTACGTATTTCAAATACAAAATACAAAATACTTCCACGTCATGTACAATAAGGTTATACCTTTTTTTTGAGTGCAAAATACCACTCCAGCGCCATGTGGGGAATTTTGTTCTGATAATAAAAAACTGTTTTTTAAGCTGATTCGGTGAAAAAAGTTTCCGCACCGTAAGCGATTCCTAAAACTCCATATTATTTGTAAATTTTATTTTTGGAAATTGAAACCCTTTTGATTTTGCATTAGACTTATGAAAAATGGTTTAATGTTGAAGATTATATATGAATTTAAACAAAAACGAACTTATTTAAGACAAGAGCCACTGATTTAATGATGAAAATAAAAAATAAAAACAAAACTTCAACGCTTTCGGTGCGGAAACTTTTTTCACGAAAGATGCAAAGTGACACCATATTTTTTTATATTTTGGTAAATTAAAATGCAATCAACCATCAATAAACTGACAGAATATATTTTGTAAACTATGTTTTTAAAATACAAAATACTCCCATTTTTTATGTATTTAAAATACAAAATACAAACTACTTATATTTATTGTATGTATTTAAAATACAAAATACAAAATACTTGCTGGATATGTATTTAAAATACAAAATACTTGCACGTCATGTATTTAAAATACAAATACAAAATACGTATTTGTATTTTAAATACGTATTTCAAATACATGTATTTCAAATACTGCCCAGCCCTGTATGTATGTTTATTTTATTTTTCAATTGTGAAAAAAACATTCAAATATAAATTTGAATATAAAATTAAAAAAATTAAATTAAAAACTTATCAATAAAGGATAAAAATAAAACGTATGTGAGTATTATTAACATAAGGTAAAAACTCCGCTGAACTTTTTAAAAACAAGACAGAATATATTAACAATAAAACCAATAATTATTTATTACTTTTATTGAAGATTATTAATTTGGACGACACGATGCTGGATCAATATGGATTTGACCTCAAATGGGCACTAAAAACCGCCCGGAACTTTAAGAAACCTCAAAACAATTTTTTCAATGCCACTCTAATATACAACACAAAGTTTCAGTATATCATTAAATTAATTGGTACACATATGAATTGATAAATAAAATACATATCGACCCCTTTGCGCGGAATTATCGTATGTTACAAAAACCAAATTTCACAGGACAGCCATTTTTCTACTTTTCTCTGCTTTCGCTTGTAATATCAACATGAAAATATACATTAAATTTTTGGAGCAACGAAGTGGAATTCGCCTACAATATTTTGTCGGGTGACGTCTCTTTGAATGTAGAACAAGATTGCATCAAAAACTCAATTTCAAAAAAATTGGTATATACGATAATTTCGCGCAAAGAGGTCGATATAATGAAATTAAAAAAGTTAAAAAAGTATATAGAGTTTATTTTAAAAATGCTTTTTTTTAAAAAAAAAGTAGTAAATTTACCTAAAACCTATGTTCTTCTACAAAATTTAACTTAGATAACTTTTCTAAAATAAAAATATAAACTAACTTTGCTATCATTGGTAAATTTTCAAAGTTTCTTTGTAATTTTAACAAAATTATTAGATACTTTTTCGAACATAGAAATTACCTAAGTTAAACGTTTTATTACCTAAGAAACTTAGATACTGCCATGCTACCTTTGCGCTTAGTTAATTTTATACCATATTTTTAGGTAATTTTACCTATGATTTTTATGTGTGTACAAAGAAACTTTGAAAATTTAGCAATGATAGCAAAGTTAGTTTATATTTTTATTTTAGAAAAGTTATCTAAGTTAAATTTTGTACCAGAACATAGGTTTTAGGTAAATTTACTACTTTTTTTTAATAAAAAAGCATTTTTTAAATAAACTCTATATACTTTTTTAACTTTTTTAATTTCATTATATCGAGCTCTTTGCGCGAAATTATCGTATATACCAATTTTTTTGAAATTGAGTTTTTGATGCAGTCTTGTTCTACATTCAAAGAGACGTCACCTGACAAAATATTATAGGCGAATTCCACTTCGTTGCTCCAAAAATTGAATATATATTTTCATGTTGATATTGCAAGCGAAAGCAGAGAAAAGTAGAAAAATGGCTGTCCTGTGAAATTTGGTTTTTGTAACATACGATAATTCCGCGCAAAGGGGTCGATATGTATTTTATTTATCAATTCATATGTGTACCAATTAATTCAATGATATACTGAAACTTTGTGTTGTACATTAGAGTGGCATTGAAAAAATTGTTTTGAGGTTTCTTAAAGTTCCGGGCGGTTTTTAGTGCCCATTTGAGGTCAAATCCATATTGATCCAGCATCGTGTCGTCCAAATTAATAATCTTCAATAAAAGTAATAAATAATTATTGGTTTTATTGTTAATATATTCTGTCTTGTTTTTAAAAAGTTCAGCGGAGTTCTTTATCTTATGTTAATAATACTCACTTACATACGTTTTATTTTTATCCTTTATTGAAATGTTTTTAATTTAATTTTTTTAATTTTATATTTAAAAATTCTATATTTGAATGTTTTTTTCACAATTGAAAAATAAAATAAACATTCATACATATTATAAAATAATTAGTAATATTAACAAAAATTTTAGGCAATACTTATTGTATAAATTACCAATTATTTAAGACAATAAAACTTAGTTTTTTTCTTTTTATATAAAAATAAATTGCCTATGCACGCCTTGGTAAAATTACGAAGTAGATTTTGTTTTGTATGGGAGGGAAAGCTAGTCATAAACAACTAGATTTGGCTCTTAATCTCATAAGTACTAGATTTTTTTTGTAGTGTTAACGGGCTATAAACAAATAATAAGGAACTCGTTGATTAAGTTTATAAAAGTGTTTAAAAATAAAAAGTACCTTTAAGTAGCAAGCAAAAATAAAATCTTTAATAACGACTTCTTATAGCAAAATATTTTTCATAAAAATGTATGTATAATAATACCTATATGTAGTATGTACATATGTATAATAATGTATGTAGTTTCCGTCCCATCATCATTGAAATAATGAGAACTGGATTTTGAATATGCACATTCACAATGATATTTATGCTAACAATAAAATTATTTGAGGGTCTGCTTTAAAAAGTTTGAATTTCGAAAATAAGGACCAGTCTACTTTACATATGTAAATAATTAAAATATCGATTTAAAATTTTTAAAGAATCATTTTCTGTATATGTTGAACCATTTAAAAAGCACTGCATTAAAAAAAAGAGTTTCAAGTCAAATAAGAACCAATCTTATATTCATTTAGTATTAAGAGTAAAGAGTCGGAGTCGGAGTCGTACTTAAAAAATTTCAGCGGAAGGAGTCGGAGTCGGATTTAGAACTATTTTTGGACGAATCCACAGCCCTGATTAAAACAAAAATAAATATTTGAAATAATCTGTCTACCAAGGAATTTTTATTTCAAAAACCTTTTTCCAATAATATTCTGGCTCCAAATTACTATGAAGTTAAAATTTTTAAAAATGTAAGAGTGTACGAGCATTTTATCAAAGCAATATCTGGCTTTTCGTCTTTTAACAACTTAACATCTGAATTATACTGTCCAAACATAACATTTGGTGTATCTGGTGCAAATCCAAATAGGTTTTTAAAAGGAATCCCTTTTTCTACAATTGTGCTTTTGAGAAGCTCCAACATTTCTTTTGCAGTCAATGATCCACTCTTTTGAAATAAAAAAATGATTAATGTACCCGGGATGTTTAGTCGTTATAGGTAATAAATTGTGACAAAAGCTATTTAAATGCCAAATGGTTAGTAGTTAATGATCCCTTCAACCATTTTAAGTTCAGCTCTCTTAACGCTTACATTCTTTAAATTAAATTTTTAACTTTTGCCAAGAATATTAAACCTTTTTACATCTTGTGACAAAATAATAACCAAAATTAGTGCTACAAAACGTTAAAATTTTAAATTACACTTGAATTACACATGGGCTACACATGAAAAACAATATTACACATGATATGTGTAATAACACATGAGGTGGCAACACTGGTTAAAACCCTACATCATATACAACAATAAAATGATGACAAAAAACATGTCGAGTCGATCTGCTGCCAAGGAAAGGATACAGCAACAGTGAGTGAAGAAGAAAAACATTGTGTGTATAAACAAGACTTGGTTCAAAAATTATTCTAACAAAAAACTGTGTCTCAAAGCCAGCCGCGCCGCTCTGCTCTGCGATCATCTACTTTTACACCCTTCGTAGACATTAGCTCAATCATAGCTAAATACAATAAACAAAATACGAACTAAGTCAATGACACTTTCAGAGTGTATTTGGCACAAGCAAAAATAAAATGTTTATTTTTTTTTTAATTAATTTTTTGAAATTTGATTCTCTTCAGTTCCAAATTCATTCAATAAATTTTTACGATTTAAGAAAGGGCAACGACAATTGAAATACAAAAATGATGAATCAATAAACAAAAACCAATTTGTATTTACAATTCTCGTTGAACAGTAAAAAAAAAATAAATGACCAAACAAAATTGACATAAAGAAATTTTACGATCAATTTTGTTTGATCAACATTTTTTTTTTACCATAGAAATAAGTTTTAGATTTTAAGAAAAATTGTACTTAAAATTAAGATGGAATTATTAAAGAGTCAGTTGAATATCAGAACTCCTAAAACAAAGATTTATTTTCTTTAATACATAATTTGCGCGTCATTGCTTGTGCAAAAACTTTTTTGTTTTACCCTGCCTTTACACATGCAAGTAGTGCCATGCCACTGTTGTATACATATTATCAAAGAAAATTTGTTCGAAATTGTCGAATCTCATGCCATTTGCTTTTGTGTTTACATATGCCACTACGAGTACATTTTCAAAATGTCGTCGAAGCGCAAACTTGAGATAATTTCATTACTTCTCAAATTAAAAAAAACGTACCAAAAAACCAAATATAGTTATAGTTATAATCATATAAGCACATTTTTGGGGGGAATGATTAACATTTATTTATATAAGCTTTTTTTTAACAATACTAATGCTCTATAATTGACAAACTTTCTTTTATTAATGCGTGTGTCAAAAAAATTTATCATAATAATACATTACAAGTCAAAACTTTAATTAAAATTTGACAATAATCAAGTAAATTTGCATTAAATTTTAAACGGGGTAACATTGTTCATCGTTTTGTCATTTAATGGCATGCAATTGCCAAATTTCCACTCGCATGCAATTTTTGCTGCCACTGGAGCTGCCAGTGCGAAAAATGTGAGTGTATTAGTAAAAAAGTGTGAGTGTATTGAGTTTTTCGAACTGGCAGTGGCATGTGTAAATGCTAGCCCTGCCGTCCCTGCAAACAATTTCCATCGCCGAATCATCGCCCGCGAATCGCCGGCAAGTTGTCTAACATCGCCGCGATGCATCGCGTGGAAGCTTAATGCGAATCGCGAAAACGTTCGCATGTGTCAACCGCGCGAATCGCGTATCGCGATTCGCTTTAACATCGCGTACCGCGATTCGCGTAAACATCGCGTACCGCGATTCGCGTGAACATCGTGTACCGCGATTCACGTGGTTGACACATGCGAACGTTTTGCCGATTCGCCAGAGGATCGCACTTAGCTTCCACGCGATGCATCGCTGCGATGTTAGACAATTTGCCGGCGATTCGCGGGCGATGATTCGGCGATGAAAATTGCTTTCAGAGATATATTAAATAACACACCCTTCACAAATCACTTGCTCAACTGGAATGACAATTTTGCTAATTGCCCTTGAAACCAAATATTTATTTTCCCGTTACCTTAAAAAAACAACAAGAGAAAAAAATTCTTTCGAAAGTTATAAAAAAACACTGATGATTGCCGCTACTTGTGTGCGCTCGCATATTCATCGCCATAGGCGATGGTTAGCGATTCGTATTCCCTGAGAAGGATCGCGGAATCATCGCCAAACAAGCAATCGCCAAAAAATTTCAAAAATGTTTGAAGGGGTCAAATGAGTAGCTAACTACAAAAAAACCCAACTTTAAGTTAGCTTGTATAGACTAACTTAAAGCCAACTACTACGCAATGCAAAATTTACATTAACCAAAGTGTATACCAAAGATGCCCAAGGTAGTAGTATTGGTGAGAGTGACGAAATTACACTGGAAGAAAACAATTTGCTATTCATTTTATTTAGTCGTCAACGAGATTGCGACGAAAGCATATGTGTGGCGGGTGTTGTCATTTTTTTCTGTTTCTTTGTTTAACTAAAGGGAAATGTAAAATTAATGAATGTACATATTTTAGTAATACTCTTGATGAATGTATTTATTTTAGTAATACTCTTGATGAATGTATTGAGATATATATATATATATCTATCATACATACATATATAATTTATATATGCGGACATCTAAATGTCTTATGACAAATAAGACATTGGATGTCATCAAAAGCATTTTGTAACATAAAATACTTTTCTGCTGACATCATTAATATATCGCAATAATTTCAATTTATATGTTCACTGACAGCAGTCTCGATGACGATTAAAATGTCAAATAAGACACAGAAGTTCTGCAAGTGTAGTTTGTCTCTCCCACTCAACATGCTGATTTCCTATTGGTTGATTGACGATCAAACAAAAGAGCGTAAGTATACGTGTGAGTTTAATTTGCTGATATCAGCCACTACTGGGCATCTTTGGTGTATACAAACCAGTGATGTCAATTGTGGTTGTATTGCTTTACATTAGTATTAGTGAATAAAGAGACAAGTATTCTTAATAAAGATTAAAAAATACGTAAGCATCCGCCGCATGTGCACCCGTCGCTTGATAATCGACGACTAATTGTGTCAGTGTTGCCAGTGAAATTTTGAGAAAGATACATTTTAGTTTCCAAAAAGATACACTTTTTCCCAAAAAGATACGTTTTGAAAAAAATTTGAAAATCCATTTTTAACGTTTAACATTCATTGAGATAACATTTTTATTTCATATTTAAATGCATATTGTAAAGAAAATGATTTCGTATAAATAAATTTTTATATTTATTTTAGTCATAAATATTAGGTACATATGTAATTTTTAAAAATACAGTAAGCAAACTTTAAAATTAATTATATGTAATTATCTTTGAATGTTATCAAAACAAATTCATTTTTGTAAAAATTAATATACGAGTTAAGGCGTTTACACTAAGGCGATTATATCAACGTTGATATAAATTTCCTGAAAATAAAAAAGATGTTCATATTTTCTCAGAACAACTTCTCACTACTAGCAATCATCGATTTAGGTGGGGTCATGTCAACATATGGTGTTTTTTTTCGGTGGAAACTAAATTTTTATCTTACAATGTTGTCATTTTTCTGACAATGGTGCCATTGTCAGATGCATTAATTTAACACATCTGCCAAATGAAAATAGAGTACAATGTTCACTCAGTTGCAAGACATTTTTAGTCAATTTTGTTGACAACATTGTAAGATCTTACCACCGTCTGTACGAAGCTTAACCTTTTTTACTAGCTATGTAAATTTTTGACAATCCGACCACAGAAGCAGTGTTGTTGTGTAGTTGACCTCACCTTTTAGTCCATGCGCATTGGCTGCTATTGTGTTAGTATTGAGTCGGTTACGATGAACAGTCTTAATAAGTTTTAGTTGGCTAAAAATTTTCGAATGTTTTGTTTCTGTACATTTTGCGTACAGATTCAAAAGATACGAAAAATGTCAGGATTATACATGATACCTGAAGTAGTCAAAAGATACGAAAAATGTATCTTTCGTATCCTAACGGCAACACTGAATTGTGTACAATTGTGTACTCTCGTGGACTAAATGAAAGAGCGTAAGAATGCGTTGAAAGAGCGTAAGAATGCGTGTGAAGAATAGGTCTGTCTGCGTACACATATTTTGCATCATTTTGTGAAAAATGTTGCAAAATATTACAAAATGTTGTCTGTGTACTCCAAATCTCTTGCAGCGAGAGAGCCAAAAAGAGAATTTTTTGACAGTTGGAAGTTAGAGAACTTACAAAATGTTACTGGAGAAATTTCCTCTTGCAAGATTTTGCAACTAGTTTGAACAGCTGTTTTTATTACGTGTGCCAAGATAGCGTCGACGAAATAGCGTCGAATTTGGGAATATAAAAACCGGGAAAACAAAATACCCAAATTATGGTCTTTTGCAGAATAACAACAAAAAGTTAGCGTCGAATTTAGGAATTTAGGGGGATTTCCAAAAGTAAAAAAAAGTTAGCGTCGAATTTGGGAATTTAAAATGGGGAAGTAAAAATAACTAATATTTTTAATAAAAATACAAAAAATAGTTAGCACAAATAAAAAAAATACACATTTAGGAACAAAATAAGCAATGCGTGCAAAAAATCGTTCGGTTAGTTCCCGAGATATTTGGGTGCATCCAAAATGGTCAGTACAAAGCTTTACTGATTTATCCCTTGGAACACAAGCTTTTGCACGGTATAAAGGCGGAGTTACAAAACGTCGGTTGCAAAGCAACTATCTTTTTTAAATGCATGCTACAATGCAACCGTGTAGGTTATTACAATTTTATTTGTCCCAATGTTCACCAAAAAAGTATTTAATGAGAACATAATACAAAAGCTGTGCATTATTAAACTTGAATATACATTTTTGACTTGTGCTGCAAAGTATATTGATGTTTTGGAACTCAGCCAAAGTGTATATATTCTGCAAAAAATCGAACCCAGAAATCTCGTGAACGGAACGAACGATTTTTTGCACGCATCGCTCATTTTGTTCCAAAAAGTTAATTTTTCTTTAACTATTTTTTGTATTTTTGTTAAAAATATTAAATATTTATACTTCCCCTTTTAAATTCCTAAATTCGACGCTAACTTTTTGATTTCATTCGGTAAATCCCATTATTTGGGTATTTTTGTTTCCCGGTTCTTAAATTCCCAAAAGTCGCTATTTTGCTAAATTTTGCTTTGTCATTTCAATTGCCTACACACCGATCAGCTGTTTTCTTGCAAGATTTCACTGGATTCTGTCTGCGTACTTTTTGAGATATTTTCAGCCGACAGAGTAAAATTGGTCTTACTCTCCCAAAAAAATTTACTGAGTATTTGCTACTGGAAAAGTACGCAGACAGACCTAATGTGTGTGAATTAATTTGCACAATTGTGCAAGGCGCTGACATCCCTGATACAAACACTGTGTTGTATATTTTAAGTAGAGAGAGCCAAGTCGTTAGCAAAAAAATCAACGTTGTTATTGTTGTTATGTTATGACAATTTAATCTCATTTTACGCTCTTAATTGAGTAATGGCAAAAAACATAGTTTTTTTATTCAAAAACTAGACTGCCCCAGTAGGCTAGCTGGTAGTGAGCAAGTCTATCAGCGCCGAGGTTGCGGGATCGATTCCCGCCAGCGACTCTGGTTAAAAAAAAAGTTGAATAAAAACAACTTTGATTAATAAAATAAAATAAAAGAAATAAAAGAAAATAAAATAAAAAAAAAAATTTTTTTATTTTTTTGAAAGTATTCATCCAATGAACAACATTCATAGATCGGCCTTAATCGGCCTTAACTTGAACTAACTTAACTTAAAGCTAACTTAAAGTATTGAGTTTATAGCTAGCTACAAAAAGTTAACTTAAAGTTAATTGAAAGTAATGCAGAGTCGGACAATCGACTACTTCCTAGGACATCGCAATGTTAAAATAGTTAGTTAATTCCATATAAAATAAATGCAAGTGTCAACCACTACTAGTTGAGAAATAGTTAGCTTTCAGTTAGTTTAAAGTTAACTGAATGTCCGACAGGGAGGTTATTCAGCAAAATTATTTGTTTGAAATTTATGTGATTTTCAGTAAACTATTTGTTTGATTCATTTAAATTATTTGTTTGAAAAAATCAGTGTTTTTTTTCAATAAACGAAATGCAAATAAATTGTTTGAATATGCAAATTTGTTTGTAGGACCGATTTCAGACAAAAAATGTTTTTGTTTGAATTGGTGAAATAATTTTTTCTGTGCAGTAGGTAGATATGACTAAACAGACCAGTGTTGGAATATTAGCGTATTTCCACAGGAATGCTATGGATTAATTTACCTGTTGTGTTTCTATTAGTAAGTTGATTTTCACAAAGGTGACTTTCAGTATTTGTTTCGGTACGATACACAGAAAAAATTTTTTAGGCCAGTAAAAGAATTAATCAAAAATAAAATCAGTTTTTATAAAATATTTAATCAGGTGAATTAAACTTTTAATCAAGTGAATTAAACTTTTAATTGAAATATTGTCAATTAAACATTTTATACACTTGATTAAAAAGTTTAATTCACCTTATTAAATATTTAATTAAAACTGATTTTATTTTTGATTAATTCTTTAACTGGCCTAAAAAATTTTTTCTGTGTATGTTTGGACTGTTTCAAGGTATATTTATAGCAGGTAGTCTCGGAAAGCCAGCTGGTTATTTTTTATTAGCTTGTTTTGTGGTACGAACTGTCAAATGTTGTATAGAAAACAAGTTTTTTGTCCTTTTCTCTTATCAACCCCATTGCGGTTTGACAGTTCGTACCACATAACAACAATAAAAAGCCCTGTTGTTTGTTTTATTGTACAATTGTTGTAATCTCGCGGCTACCTGCTATAAATATACCTTGGACTGTTTTGTTCACTGTCAATTTATGACTTTAATTTCTGAAGAATAAGAGCCCCTATATTAAAGTGGAAAGTATACCAAGGGTACTAATAGGTAAATACGTAAAACTACAACTTTAAACTTGGAAAACTGCGTAAACATACCACCTACACACGTATGTACGCGCAATAAAAATCTCAAGTTTAATTGTGCATGCCCATAATTTATCGATTTAATTCAGATTAAAATTAAAAATTGCCAAATTTTTGATAAGAATAAAAAAAAAATCGATTTTAAAAGCCCAATAATCGATTTCAGTTTAAAATCGCATACGTAAATTCGATTGCAAAAAATCGATTTTTTTACCACAAAATCGATTTTCGATTGGAATCGAAATCGATTTACCATTCCCTAATTCAGAATTGGTGTCTTTCACAGAGGTCCAAGCCGATTAACAATTATCGGCGGCGGCGGCTTGAAGAAAAACAGTCGGCGGCGGCTTTAAGCCGGCTGGATCCGATGTTAAATAACATAAATTTTCTCAATTTAAAAATAAGAGTATATTTATTTTGATATAAACATATCGTCGGTTGACAAGTAAAACTCACTAAGTGCAGATTTGATCATTAAGGGTTTTATTTTGTATTGTCTTGAAAACGTTTGTAGTTAGACCGAAAATTTAAAAGCAATTATAATAAAGAAACTATTTTTTAATTTACTCTGCAAAATCGCATCGATCTTATGTATAATAGATTTTTTATACAAAATTGAACATTAAAACCTCAATATGTATCTCTAAACTGGTCTGACTACACTTAGTGAGATTTACTTGTCAACCGACGATATGTACATGTAAAAAACAAATTAATAAATTCAGTCTATGAATTAAAAATAATTAATTATGTTTTCTCTAAACATAACAATTCTTCCACATTTTTGTGGTTATCGTGCACAAAAAGTTGCTTTTTTTTGTAGTTGGATTAAGTCGAATTGTTTTTTCGTTAATACATGTTCCAGCAATAGAGAAAGCCTGTTCTGATGAGGCAGAGGTGGCTGGTATACCAAAGCAAATTTCAGCTAATTTTGCTATATTTGGAAAAATCTAAAAAGAATTTGTAAAAAAGGGTTAAAATATACGTATTTGGAAGTTAATAACTAAAGCAGTCTAAATTTAAATACATACATACCTCTTTGTGTTGTTGCCACCAATCAAGACTCTCAGTTTCATCTACATTGATTGCAAAATATTTATTGATCTCCATTTCTAAAGAATTTTCTTTATTTGTAGATGCTTTTGTAACAAAATTCAACATTTGCTGGCATGTGTCAGAAATTTTCTGCAAAAAAATTTTTATTAGTCGAACTTGAAAGTTAACATTAGAAATACCATAACACACATACCTGTTTTTATTGTGGTTATCTTCATAGGCTATCCTACTGGTTGATGGCATTTCTTGAAAGTCACATTGACTTTCTGATTGAGAGTTTATTTCTTTAATTTGTTCAAGAAGAAGGTCTGCTTTTGTTTTGTGGTGTATAAAATCCATTTTCAGTTCAAATGAACATTCAGCCTTGCAGTTTATTGGAATTTTTTTACAATAATTTTCTAAAGTAACCCAGTTTTTTTGGCATGGATCCAATAAAGCTGCTAAAAGGTGAATTTTTAAAATCTTAAACCTCTTTCCAAAATTGTCTATGGTAAAACGGCACAATTTTATTGTCAAATCAAAGCATGATGCATTTTCTGTCTTCTCCAAACAACATCTAATGTTTTCGTAAAAATAAATGCTTGATAATAAAGTGGCGTATTTTTGCCCCTGCAAATACCATGTTGCTTTTTCGAAGATTTAACAAAAAAATTATAACCTCTTTTATTATTTGTTTCTCCATTTCCGGTATTATTAAATTTTCACGTTTGACTTTTAACAATGCGATGTTTATTGCATCTATATTTTGTTCAAAGCTTGTAAACATTGACAACAACGAATTCCATCTTGTTGGGACTGAGTTATTTAAAGAAATGGAATGCTTTGCATTAATGAGCTTGTCACTTGACTCACAAAAGCCTTCGTCACCGCAAGGAAAATTTTCTATTTTATCATGTTCTTCAAGAATTTTTTGTGATTCTTCCAAAAACTGCATGATTTTATTCTGCTCTTCTATTTTGCTCTAGATTTGTTGTTAAGCACATCGTGCGAAAGAAACCGGTGCAGAGCATGGCGATGCATCCTTAACGTGAAATATTTTCTGTTTTTAGCGCAGCAACAATATTTGAACCACCATCGGTTACAGCACATATGTTTTTATTACTTAGATTAAATTCCATTAAACTTACTTTGATTTTTTCTGCAACAGCCGTTGCAGTGTGTGGTCGAGGAAATATCTCGTTTTTTAAAGTAACTACTTCAAACTTGAATTGTTGGCAATAATGCACTTTTATGTTGATATACGAAAGACGTTAGTGTCTGTCTGTCCACATGTCTAATAGTAAACAAATATGGTTTGTAGAGTTTTTTAATTTATCTTTAACACGATTTAAGTATAAATTATACACATCATTCAACGCGGTAGAAGAAACTGTGTAGGCCCTAGGAAAGTGTGTTTTTGGGTTTAAAGATTTTACGTACTGTTGAAATCCGCTCCGTTCAATAACGTAAAATGGTTGCAAATCAATGCAGCACATTTCAGCCAATCTGCGAGCGTTTTGAAATTTATCGTTCTTTGACATTGTTGAATCTAATGCGTTCTGTGTCAAAAAAAAAAACTACTTGCCCTTTTAATATCATATTTTCTTGTTCAAAACATATTTTGCAGAATTTATATTTTTCAAGTATATGCCTCTGGCTAAAACACAAATCTCCAAAAAAATTCCAGCACTTAGAGACACCACTTGTGCTTACAACTACTTTTGCCATTTTTTTCACGTTAGCTTTTCTTTGCAAAAGTTTATTATAATATTCTATTGATCCAGAATAACTCAAATGCTTATTGTAATTAGAAGGCTCTTCATTGTCGGACTCTGATGAACTTTCTATAATTTCACTTGCACTTTGTTGAGAAAAAAAACTTTTTATATTTGTTTGTGTCATATTGTTCATCACTTTAAATATAAAATTATACATGTAAAGGGTGGTTAAATTTCAAGGGCCGATGTTGATTTTGAATAAAACACAAACTATTTAGGAAATTATTGTAATTTTATTTTATTATGATATATTGGTATTACTCAATTGTGTATCGAATTTCTTATTTTAACAAAAAAAATTTGGCTTAGCTACTAAAGTCGGCGTAAAATTTAAGCCGAAACTTTCGGCGGCGGCTAATGCTAAGAAAAACCTACCGGCGGCGGCGCTGAGCCGATCGACTTGGACCTCTGGTCTTTCATCGAGGTGGTATACACCCCACGTTAGAAACGTTGCAAAAATAACGGCATATATTTGCAACGCCCAGGGTTGTAAATTTTCAATGCTACCATATCGAATTTTTTATTTTAACAAAAAAAATTTGGCTTAGCTACTAAAGTCGGCGTAAAATTTAAGCCGAAACTAGCCGGAACTTTCGGCGGCGGCTAATGCTAAGAAAAACCTACCGGCGGCAGCGCTGAGCCGGCTTGGAGCCGATCGACTTGGACCTCTGGTCTATCATCGAGGTGGTATACACCCCACGTTATCGACTAAAATTAAGTTGCAATACCAAAATGGGCTGTGACACCCAAAAAACTGCGCATTTGCAAATCGGACCAAATGTCAGTTGTCAAAGTAATATTTTCCACTGTGGGTAATTTTCTTTTCAATGTTTCTAATAAAGCGTCATATTTTTATCAACCCAACGTGTCACTGTAGCTCTACTTGGAACTTTAAAATGCGTTGATAAAACTTTCACTAGGTGTCTAAGACCTTCATTCTCTACCAGTGAGAATGCGTGATTGTCTTTGCAAATCATATACACGATAGCGCTGTTATTTTTTTTTTGTTGCCTTGTCACCACCGGCATACGAGGCAACATCTTCAAAACTTTTTTGTATAGATTTCTGACGCTTAAAAGGTACTAATTCAGCAGTGTCTTTATTAACCTTAATAGATGATTCAGTATCAGAACGTACATTACATGAACTACTCGTAGACGGCACACAAGAATCTGAAACAACTGGGGTATTTTTGGTAAGCACTCTCAGAAAACTTGTACTTATTAATTTTTGCGTTTCAGATTTTTTTACTTTGGTAATTTCCAAAAATGTAGCCTTGTGTATGTGTTTAATATGACCCATCCGGTTAGGGGTATTGCCAGCGGTCCTTACATTTTTTTCGCACAGCTTACGCTGCAGATTTATCGCCATTTTTATCAAAGTATTTCCAAACCAAGCAGGACGTCAACGGTGGTATGTTACAACCTGTAGCAGTAAAATTAAGTAATAATGCTGTTGCTTCGCTGATGCTTTATGACAGTTTACAAAAAGTATTTTTAGTACTGTGTAAATACAATAAGCGATCTTAAAACAATTTTAATAAAAAAAAAAACGTTGTAGATGTTATTCTTGGCGGGTATCCACTTATACAAAAGCTGCCGAATACGTTTAACTTAAAATTCAGCTTTTCGATACATCGAAAAAAAGACATTGATGTATCCATTAACATCGATAATACGATACATCGACATTTATACGATGTATCGCAACCAAAACATCGATGTTAACGATGCAACGATTAACATCGAACAGCTCTAATGTAGATCGCTTTATTGTTAATTTTGACAGTTTTCTGAAACAAGCTGTTCAACATTTCAGTACTGCCCCCAAAAAAACAAAAAATATTAAAATATATTCCACACTCTTGTCTGAAAAAGGGAGTGCTCGAAGAGAGTAGCAATTGCACAGATCCCCTCAACTTAAGAACTTACTAAAAGCCTGTACAAAAAGGCTGAGAAAGTTACTGCAGACTCAGAAAACAGCTTTTCTGGAAAAGTATCTTAAGGAACTTGATGCAACTCCACAATCAGACTACTCATTATGGCGTGCAGCTAGAAATCTCAAAAGGCCAGTTGTCTCAAAACCACCATTAGGAAACTTGAATGGAAGTTGGGGAAGAAATGATATTGAAAAAGGAAATCTGTTTGTTAATCATTTGAAAAACGTTTTTACCTCAAATATATCTCACGATACTGCGGTCGAGTTACAACCTGTTGCTGCTAGAGCAGCTGTTCCCCTAAGATTTGAGATAAGAGAAATCGAAAAGGCTATTTGTGATTTAAACCCCAAGGAAGCCCCAGGTTTTATTAAGATCAGGAACAAAATGCTTTTGGAGCTACCCAGCACAGCAAAGAAAATTATTCTTTTAATTTCTAATGCTATCTTACGCCTTGAATACAGTAATTTTGACTTAGCTGCACAATCTCCTTTGCACGATTTTTTGTGCAGGTAAATCAAAAAAGCAGCTATCTTAAATGTATTTAGCTGCCTAAATGTGCAGGTACGCAATTGTGGTTACCTGCATAAAAGTGCAGCTAAAGTAAAGTGTTTGAAAAAGGAGTATCAAACGTTCAAACAACCGGTAGTCATTTGTTACGCATTTTTATAAAGAACGAGATAACCAAATTGTTAATAATAAAGTGTGGGACAGAAAAGTCGCTGTAGTACAACGTTAAGAATAGCGCTGCAAGCTGTCAAAAGTTAAAAACGGCAGTTTCAAAGTAGTGTCAACAGAAGACGTAGTTGTAGTAGTCGTTGCCGTTAAAGCGCAAAATTCGAAATTTTGAACTTTGTTGCGCTACAGAGCATTCGTCAGCTTCAAATACTACTACAACTACTTTATTCTGTTCCAGACCGAAGATTTGCTATTCCTTTCATATAATCGTGGTAAAGTTGCTGTAACCACAACCCATATGCATAAATGTAGGTGCATGCAAACAAAATAAATGAATTATAATGATACCAACTTGATTTGTTTGCGATTTTTGTTTTTATAAATACCTAAAATTGGATATTAATGTGAAAAAGTGGCCACCACATTTTGTCATGTGTGCAGCTAACTTTGATGTTTTATATGAAAATATTTTAAAGCTGCCCAAAATTATGAAAAATGTGCAGGTATACAAAATGCACGTAAACAAGGATTTTGAAGAATAATTACGGACAATATGTATTTTGGGCAGTTAAGTCAAAGTGCAGCTAAGTTGAATTTTTTGTATGAAAATAATTTTAAAATGCCAAAAATTTTGGGCTGTTATCTTAAATGTGCAGGTAAAGAAAGTGCACATAAAAAAGGAATTTGTAGGGATTATAAAGAATAATGCCAAAAATTATCAATTTTGTGCAGTTAAGTCAAAAGTGCACGTAAATAAAAGGCAGCTAAGTCAAAACTACTGTACTATCCCAAAAAATGGAAGGTTTCCTTAGTCACCATGATACCTAAACCAGGAAAGGATCACACAAAAGTTGAGTCATATAGGCCTATTAGCTTATTATCTTATATATCAGAGCTGTTTGAGAAGCTGTTAGTGTCAAAATTAACTCCAATTTTAAATGAAAATACATGTATTCCTAACCACCAATTCGGTTTTAGAAGAGAACACAACACGATTGAACAAACCCATCGAACAGTAAACGCCATAAGAAAAGTTTTTGAAGAAAGAAAATATGTTCCGCTCTCTTCATCGATGTTTTTCAAGCATTTGATAAAGTCTGGCATGAAGGCTTGTTACATAAATTAAGCAAAATTTACCAGCAAACACACACAAGCTGTTAGAAAGCTACTTAGTCGGTCGTCAATTTATTATTAAAGAAGGAAATTTCTTAAGGTCACCTTAGCCAATTGGCGCTGGAGTCCCATAAGATAGCATCCTGGGGCCTCTATTATACATAATTTATACTTCGGACATGCCAACAAATCCAAACTTCAACATTTGCAGACGATACAGCTTTTCTAAGCGTGCACGAAAACCGTTATGAAGCATCTCGTTACTTACAGGATCATATATTTCAACTAGAAATATGGTTAAGACATGTAAAATATCTCGGTATACATTAAGATCGCCGTTTAACGTGGAAAAGCCATTTAAATTCATTGGCTTATTGGAAGAAACTTTTTCCTTAGTCTCGACTGCAAACTTCTACATTGCAGCTCCATCTTAAAGCCAATCATCTGGTGCTATTGTATTCAGTTATAGGGCACTGCCTCGGCCTCTAATATCGAAAAAATTCAAAGGCGCCAAAATAACCTTCTTCGAATAATCACAGCTGCCCCGTGGTATGTTAAAAACTCAAATATTCACAAGGATCTCAATGTTCCATTAGTTAAAACTATGATTAAGAAATATGCAGTAAAATACTTAAAAAGGCTCGAATTGCATCCGAACCCACTTGCTCGAAATATTTTACATGATAGCGGCCACACTCGCTTAAGAAGAAGAGACACTGCAGCACTTATTCAATTAGATGAGCGATAAACACCTGTATAAGTGAACAGAACCCGTGACGAGAAAATTTTTGTCTGGCACTGGCAGGACATGAAATAAAGTATTAGGCTAAGATTTGATTAATTTTTGTTAGTTTATATTTAATATATGAAGATTCAACAAATAAATAATGAAAAAAATGTATTGATTTTCATCTCGAAATAATATTGTTTGTTTAGCACGAACAACAACCTTACCAACTCACTACGCGTTTTTCCAGCTGTTCAAGTTTTATTTATTATACGTGGTAGCTTCATAGTACAACAATAAAAACAAAGATGCTACTCAAACGCCAACATCTAGTCCAATTTGTATGCATAACAAATAGCAACTGGTCTTATAATGTGATCTTGTACTCAACACTAACAACAACCTTAACTTCTAATCCCGTGTCCACATACAAAAGAAGTTTTAAACGAACACGCTTACAAATCGACGGGTAAAATCAAGCTGAAACAGTTTTAGCCGTACGGATATTACTGTGTAAAAGGTCCGAAGCCAGCTTAGGGGCTTCAGACAACAGTCTTTTTCCTAAATTAGTTTGACAAAGCTTAATATTCCTCTTAAGCTCATTTTTATCAAAATCTTGATGGAAATCTATATTTAACGATGGAAGTCTCTTTTTGAGAAAAGTAAGAATATTACCATTTTTCTTGACTGAAATTAGATATTTCTATTATTTGTTTTAAAACAAAATATATTTAAATTACATCTTATTTGCAAATATAAGAAATTACCCACGCCCTACCAAAGACAGTAAAAACAAGTAAGAGTGCTATATTCGGCTATGCCGAATCTTATATACCCTTCTTGATGAGATAAGAACAAAAAGTTGTATACATAAATAACGTACTTTAGAGAGGTATAAATAAATATTAATTGAGCCACGCCAACTTTTCATTTCGCCATGCCGAAGAATATAAAAAAAAACAAAAAATTTATATATGTACCTAAGCCCGTTTACTCTTTTGCAAAAGTTGATGTTTGAAATTCGTTTTATAATCTTAAAATCGTTTTTTAGAACATCTTTTTGGGCTTCGAACTGGCAATATCATCAGTCTCAGGAGAGAACTTAACAACTTGGCTACGAATGCTTTTACTGAAGAAGCGTTAAGTTAAAATATATTGAGTCTATGAGTTTGTTTCTTTATTTGAGCGGCATATCATGTACATGCATTAATGTGTATGTGTATGCGTAAAATTAAACACATTACAAATAAAATCCACCACTTGTAGTTACCAACACTGTATTACCATAGCCACTGTATGACCGTAGAAACCAAAATTGAATTGGTTTGTATGGTATGTTTATGTCGTTTTGGTAATACAGTGTTGGTATGGTAATGTCACGTCTAATTGGACCTTTAAAGAAAAAAATTTGAGGCAATCGTGGTTTTTTACTCATATCTCAGCCATTTGTGGACCGATCTTGCTGAATTTTAATAGCAAACAATTCCAGACCATATGTGACATTAATGTAGAGGTAAGCAGACCTATTGCATAGGCCTTGGTTAAAGTAAAGCAATATTAGATAGAAAAAAGCAGGATTTTGTATCATGTATTTTCTGTATTATGGTAACGAATACCGATACTGATACATTTATATCGGCGATACTTCAGATTTTCCGATATATGGATATCGGCGATATTTTGCTATCGATACGACGATACTTTTTATATATTTTTTAGAGTATTTTTGAACAAACAATTTAATTTTCTATGCTCAGAGCATAAAATCCAAACAGAACAATGAAATTGTTTCATATAACAAATTAATCAACGGAGAAGGTGAAAAATCCAAAAATTTAGCGACCGATTTAGCATTAGATATATAAAAAAAAGATTTGAGGCTTGAGAAGATAATGAATTTAATTGTTCATCTACCAGTCTTGACCCTCGATAAAATGCCCAAATATTTCAAAGACAATCGACGTCAATCATATCAAAAAAACGTCTTATTATGTAAATGTCTCTACATTCCGACACAGGGCAACACACCAAAAGTTTCCTGACCTTTGTCCATTGTTTAAGGTTCAATTGAGAGTGCAGCTTTAGTTGAGTTACCTTTCATATATCCATTGTTTACACCATTTTTTGGATTATACGCTTTATATTTCACGATCGACCCTACAAACCTTAAAATACTTTAATGATTATTTATCTACACAAAATTCTCTTTCATTAAAGTAGGGTCATATTGATGAGTATATTAGGATATCTTACATGTATTGCGAGGATGTTCAAAATTAAGCTTTTTTAGCTTTGATAAAGCCAATTCTTTTCGCTATTTTTCCATGTGTAGACAAACTAGACATTCCAACGGACTATTCATATTAAAAAAATTTTAAATCCATTAAAAGGGTCCTGAAATATTTAAAAAAACCACCGTTTCATCTAATTTTTCTACATGTTTTAAATGGTTTTAAAAATTGCCATAAATAGTAACATATTGATTACGCGGCTCTCGTCAGACCAATGGTGTCGCAGATTAAAGAGTGGATTTTTTCGCACTTGACCATTGCCGTAAAGATACATCACATTTTTGCCAAACACGAAGTCTAATCCTACGTCTATACGCGCAACTTGTATTTGTAAACATAAGCAATAACGTCGGCAGAATGACTCACAAAAATGTTCTATGTTTAATAATTTTTTCAGATTGGAGTAAACGTATGTCTAAACACAAAACATGGATTTGTATGTAAATAAATACTTACAGTTTCTATTACAACCAATTTTTTTTTATTATTAATATGTAATTTTTGTTTTTTTTTTTATACGTTTTAAGTCCAAAATGTTTCCCTTTTTGTAACTGATAATTGATTTTGACAGCTTGTGTTAAAAGATAATTGCTCAGCAATGTATTATAACATTTGTTGCTTAACATGTGTTTAAATACATATTTATGCAGTCCACATGTTAATATCTAGTGTTGGCAATAGAATTTGATAGTTGCTACGGCAATAATTGCCAAACAAATTGCTCGTCTAGACTTAGGGTGAAGGTTTTCACAAACAACACAAAAACTGTCAGGATTATTTGTACAATATATTCTTGGCAAAAACATATTTACGACTAACTGTTCGAATAATTTCAAATTACTTATTTTTGATTAACGAATTTAAGTCGATTAATAGAAAATTTGTTTTTTCACAATATTAGTTTTTTTCTTTAATGTAAAATTTAAAACGTACCGGTCTTAAATACCCTTTTATTGTTTTAAAAGAAATATTTTGTAAGAATTTGTTTAAATAATTTAACTTTTTTGAATTTATATTAATGCTGTTGGCTTTGAATTAATTCTGTGGCAACACTAGGCTTAAGTCTATTTGTTTAGTTTTAAAGGAGAACAATTTAAAACTTTAAAGGTGGCTTTTGGAAATTTACTCCATATTTAATATTATCATCAGTTCTCTGTGGTTATAGTTTTTTAAGATTTTATTCTTAAATACTACTAATGTCACATATCGGAAGTTTTTTATTATTCCAAATGTTATTGCACATTGAAAAAATATATCCAAAAAGTCATTTTACTAAAACTTCCTCAAAAATCCTAAAAAATAATTGAAATTTTGCCCATGTGTATTCTTGAACATGAAGATCTTAACCTTTAACTGTCGAGGTGGTGGTAAATTTTACCCTCTCTTTAAAGTTTTTTAAAATACTCTCTTCCATTGCGCTCTTTCAATTTAATACTTTTAGTATACTAAGATATATCTTCTCATCTCTTGATCGTTGTTATTCAGTTGTTGTTTGGCTGAGCTAGACATAGCACGAGAGGAGCTACGCACATGCTGGTGTAAAAATTACCACTCGTCGTCATTTACGTCATTTTTTCTTTGAACATATTTTACCACCACGTCAGCGTTAGCGTAAGTATTTAGTAGAAAAAAATTTACCCCACATCAAAATTACCGTACTATTTTCATGGAATTATTTTTACCACTCGTCTGTTTTCTTGTGGTAAAGAATTATTTATATCAAAAACTGGTTTTTATATGATATGGTATTTATCTTTACAGATCATGTCAAATTCAAAAAAACTTAATGATTTAGCCATATCGCAATTTCTTGAAGAATGTTTTGAAGACGACGATGATGATGTGAGCGAAGTCGACGATGAAGTTATCGATCCGGATTTTTGCATTGAAGAAAGTGACGTGGATGAAGAAATACGCATAGAAGATGATGCAAGCTGTGAATGCGATGCAACTGATACAATGATTGTTGATGCAATTGTTGGCAATGATGAAGGAGTTGTTGAAGAAAATGTATGTGAATCTGCAGTAAACTACTTTTATGGGAAAAATGGGTTCAAGTGGTCAGCATTGGAACCATCACGCTACGTAAAAACGCCTCTTCATAATATTGTACGGTTACCAGTGGCTACACAACAGCAATCGGAAATGGATTTATGTGGATATTGGTCACGAATTTTTGATAGCGATATGGAGAACATGATTTTGGAACATACAAATACAAAACTAAAATCCAAGTTTGATCTATCAGCACAATTTGAAGCGAAAGTGCTAGATAAAATAGAATTGCGTGCATTTTTCGGTATCTTGATTTATACATCTGTATTTAAGTCTAACCACGAGGCCGCTCAATTTATTTTTGCAACTGATGGAACGGGCAGAGAAGTTTTTAGAGCTACTATGTCCAAGAACCGATTTCTTTGTATTCTAAGTTGCTTAAGATTTGATAAATCTTGTGATAGACAACAACGATTATTAAACGACCCATTAGCGGCAGTTTCAGAAATATTTAACAAATTTATAGAAAACTGCCGAAAAAGTTATACAATTGGTACTTATGCCTGCATTGATGAAATGTTGGTACCATTTCGAGGAAGATGCAAGTTCAAAATTTACATGCCAAAGAAACCCGCCAAATATGGCATTAAAATAATGTCATTGACTGATGCACGAACACAATACCTTGCAAACGCGTATATATACTATGGAAAAAACTCGGATGGAGTTGGCCTAACAACAGAAGAAAATCGACTTGCAGTACCAACACAATCAGTAATAAGGCTATCTAAAATATTAGAAGGAAGTCGAAGAAATATTACTGCCGACAATTGGTTTTCATCACTCCAGCTGGTGGAAGAACTTAAAAAACGAGAACTAACTTATTTGGGTACCCTAAAAAAGAACAAGAGAGAGATTCCACCAGAATTTTTGCCCAAAAAAAATAGACCGTTGGGATCTTGCATATATGGTTTTACCAAAGATGTCACAATTTTATCCTACGTGCCTCGTCAAAATCGTGCTGTGTTATTATTATCCTCCATGCATCACAAAAAAGAAGATGACCCACTTACTTCAAAGCCTGCAATGATAGCTGACTACAATAATACAAAAGGTGGAGTGGATGAACTTGATAAGAAATGCTCAATTTATTCATCTGGTCGACGTACACGCCGCTGGCCATTAGCTATATTTTATAGAATATTGGATATATGTGGTGTCAACTCTTACATTATTTTTCAATCTTCAAAAGATTTTAATAACAGCTCAAGGGGAGACTTTTTAAAAACGCTCGCAAGACAAATGATTTTACCACATTTGCAAAGACGTCAACACAACCAAAAGCTCCCTCGGGTTTTACGAGACACAATTGGTAACATTTTGGGTCCGGACGCTGTACCTCCGCCTCCGATAGAGACGAACCCTATTGCTCGTAAGTTATGCTACATTTGCCCGACTAGGCTAAAGCGAAAAACCACACACTTTTGTCTTAAATGTAGAAAGCCAATGTGTATGGGATGTAGCAAACGCATATGCTTACACTGTGCGAACACAGATTTTGATGAGTAAAAGACCTCAAATTAGTTGGCCTGTAGTTTCTACACCTGATAATTTTTCTATATGATCTCTTTTATATCTTTATATTTATATATTTGGCTGTGAAAAAATGCCCTTTAAGTTTTTGTTTTTTTTTTTATTCATATTTTTTTATTAGTTTTTGATATATCGTTTTTTTTATATTAAAAAAAAAGGTTTGTGAAATAAAGTACCTGGTTTGTTCAAACAAATAAAAATATTTTTTGTTTTTCTTATTTTTTGTATTAAAAAATATCGTAGCTTATTTTTCAATAACAAATAATTATAAAAAAATATATTTTACTAAATTTATTTTAGTAAAATTTAAAGGGGTAAAATTTACCACCACGTCATAAAGTATGTCCCAAAATTTCACCTCGACAGTTAAAGGTTATGGTGTCATTAAGAACTTTTTCCTTTCTGCCAAAGAAATAAAAACGTTGAATGCATTTATAAACTTACCGTGCAGCCATACGATCAAGTTTTTCTTGATAGTTTATGTAAAACTATTTGTCAAAATTTCCAAAATTTAAAGCTGTGACGTAGGCTGCACGCAATTTTTGAGCCATTTACTTTGAAGACGTCATCAAGAAAACAATTTATAAAGACATACGAAAAATTTGCTCACTTACCTTGAAATCAGCTGTTTTCTTGAACGTTAATTGAAACACTCACTGGAAAGAGAATTTTTAAGGCAAGTTCGTTTAAATTTTTAAAAGTATGAGTTTATTGGTAAAAAAGTGAGTGTATTAAAACTTGATATTCAAAACAACACACAGTGCTCGTTGAATGCAGACGTGTTTTTTTTAACTCGGCATACGGTTTTTGTTTTCTTTTAACATACTTAAATAAGTTGTTATAAAATCATAATATTATTTATTAAATAAATAATATAATATCAGCGAATTGGACGCTTAAAAATAATTTTTAATTTGTGAACGTAAACGTCAATAAAAGTTATAATTTAATAAAAAAATGTATGTATGAACATACATATGTACATAAACATACATACATACATTTTAAGCAAAAACATTTCTTGTTTTTGTTTATTCTTCTTTTTTATTATCGGGGTGTTTAACAACAAATAACAAGAAGAGCACAATTAAACAAACTGTAAAATAAAATAAAAAAAACTCTTATGAATGCGTACAATGCAAAAACAATTAAACATAATGAAAGAAATGCGTATGTTACAGTGAGTGTCGACGAAACAAAAGTAGAAACAAAAAAAAGAATCGATGATAGCAATTACTTAACGGCTAAACCTATTACTCGAACGCGTTCCCTCTCACCTTCTTTGTTTACAAATACGGTCGATCGTATTACAATAACAAGTTTGTTAACTGCAAGCGCTGCCGCAGAGCCAAAAAAAACTTTAATAAGTGATGATACGGTTAACCCCAAAACAGCCGCTATGGACAACTCAGTAACTCAAGGAAAAATTTCTCAAAAGCCTACAGTACAAGTTGGTATGGACAGGTACATAACAGTGCTCAAACGGGGACGCAGCCCTACCTCTGCAGCAGTTGCTTCGGCCTCAAAAGTACCAACTTTTGATAAAATAAATACTCAAAATCGTTTTGCAATTCTGGAGGATGAATCCTCTGAAGCACCAAACGTCATAAAATCGTCAAAGCCTCCCCCGATATATCTTAGGGAACAAAATTCAAATGAGCTCATAAAGAGTTTGATATCAGTGATAGGTGAAAATTCGTTTTACGTAGCGGCTATCAAGCGTGGTAGTATAAACGAGACTAAAATACAAATCAATCATGAGAATGATTTTCGCAAAGTAATAAACAACTTTGAAGCACTAAAAAAAAACTTTTATACATACCAACTGAAAAGCAGTAAAGGTCTTCAGGTAGTGATTAAGGGTATTGACTCATGTGTGGACCCAGAAGAGGTCAAAACATTCCTAGAAGAAAAAGGCTTCAAGGTAAAACATGTAGTAAACATTAAAAATAGAGAAAAAATTCCCCAACCACTTTTTCGAGTAGAGTTTGAACCCGGCGACGTTAAGCTTAAAAAAAATGAAACGCATCCCATCTATGATTTAAAATACATTCATTACAGAAAAGTAACTATAGAGGAGCCGCACAAAAGAGGTGGTCCCGTTCAATGTTTGAACTGCCAAGAATTTGGCCATACTAAGGCATACTGCTATTTACCCCCTGTTTGCGTAGTATGTGGTGAGCTACACGGTACAGTTCTTTGCGATAAGTCTAAAACCGACCCCAACGTAAAAAAAATGCAGCAACTGTGGTGGTAATCACACTGCCAATTATAGAGGATGCCCTGTATATACTATCGTCAAGCAGTCGGTTGGACCGAAAACTAATCCCCCTCAAATGCAGGTAACGAATCAAGTAAACAGTAATGATCTTCAGGCTCCGCAGCCTAGTAGTAACAGAACCTCTTATGCTAACGTTTTAAAATCAAACAATGTACCAATGCAAGGCGCTTCGTCAAGTAATGACGAAACTCCAGTTTCTAATCTAAGTCGTCTAGAAAAAACCATGGAAACATTAGTGCAAACAGTAAATAATTTTACAAACACAATGGGTAATATGATGCAGGAAATGCTTAGAATGCAATCGATGTTATTGCAAGCTATTCTTAACAAGCCATGAACTGTTTAAAAATTTGTTTTTGGAACGCAAACGGCGTCCGCCAACATAAAAATGAATTAGAATACTTTCTTAAAAATAAACAATTTGATGTCATGATGGTTTCTGAAACTCATTTGACCTCAAGAAATACGTTTAAAATTAATGGTTATACTCTATATGATACCAAGGACCCTCGAGATAGAGCTTGTGGAGGTTCTGCTATATTAATAAAAAACCGAATTAAACACTACCCAATGTGTGATCATCGTGAAGATTATCTCCAAGCTACGAACATTTGTGTCGAAGAGCTAAATCGAAGCATAGTTATTTCATCTCTATATTCACCACCTAGATTTGCAATATCAGAAAGCCAATATTACAAATATTATAAGTCACTGGGGCCCTGTTTCCTGGCTGCTGGCGATTACAACGCAAAAAATACCTTCTGGGGGTCACGATTTATAACACCAAAGGGTCGTGTTCTGTTTAATACAATCTCTAAAATGAATTTAAATGTTGTCGCGAGCGGCCAACCAACATATTGGCCTGCTGATCCGCAAAAAATTCCAGATGTCATCGATTTTGGCGTGGTTAAAAACATCCCCACAGAAACGATTTACGTTGAAGCTTCCATAGAATTATCCTCTGATCACACACCTACAATTGTTACTATAAAAAACACCAATAGAATTGAATCTCCCTCTGGTCACATAGCGACGTCAGCTACACATATAAATTAGATAAAATATAAAAAATATCTCAGTACCCATTGCACAGAAAATATTCCGCTTAGCACACCGGAGTATATAGATCGTTCTATCGTCAATTTTGACAGTTTTCTAAAACTAGCTGTTCAACATTCCAGCATTGCCCCCAAAAAACCCAAAAATAATAAAATATATTCCTCAGATGTCGAGCGTCTCTTGTCTGAAAAAAGGAGAGCTCGTAGAGAGTGGCAATTGCACAGATCCCCTCAACTTAAGTCCTTACTAAAAGACTGTACAAAAAGGCTGAGAAAGTTACTGCAGACTCAGAAAACGGCTTCTCTGGAAAAATATCTTAAGGAACTTGATGCAACTCCACAATCAGACTACTCATTATGGCGTGCAGCTAGAAATCTCAAAAGGCCAGTTGTCGCTAATCCGCCATTAAGAAACTTGAATGGAAGTTGGGCAAGAAATGATGTTGAAAAAGGAAATCTGTTTGTTAATCATTTAAAACACGTATTTACCCCAAACATATCTCACGATATGGCGGTCGAGTTACCACTTGTTGCTGCTAGAGCAGCTGTTCCCCTAAGATTTGAGATAAGAGAAATCGAAAAGGCTATTTGTGATTTAAACCCCAAAAAGGCTCCTGGTTTTGATAAGATCAGCAACAAAATGCTTTTGGAGCTACCCAGCATAGCAAGGAGAATTATTCTTTTAATTTTTAATGCTATTTTACGCCTGGAATACTATCCTCAAAAGTGGAAGGTTTCCTTAGTCATCATGATACCTAAACCAGGAAAGGATCACGCAAAAGTTGAGTCATATAGGCCTATAAGTTTACTTTCAAATATATCAAAGCTGTTTGAGAAGCTGTTAGCGTCAAAATTAACCCCAATTCTAAATGTAAACAGATGTATTCCTAACCACCAATTCGGCATTAGAAGAGAACACAGCACAATTGAGCAAACCCATCGTATAGTAAACGCAATAAGAAAAGCCTTTGAAGAAAGAAAATATTGTTCCGCTCTCTTCATCGATGTTTCTCAAGCTTTTGACAAAGTCTGGCATGAAGGCTTATTACATAAATTGAAGCTAAACTTACCAGTAAACACACACAAGCTGTTAGAAAGCTACTTAGTCGGTCGAAAGTTTATTATTAAAGAAGGTGATTATTTAAGCTCTCCTCAACCAATTGAAGCTGGAGTCCCTCAGGGAAGCATCCTAGGCCCATTTTTATACTTAATATATACTTCGGATATGCCAATAAACAACTACACCCAAACTTCAACATTTGCTGATGACACAGCTTTTCTAAGCGTGCACGAAAACAGTCAAGAAGCATCTCGATACCTACAGGATCATATATTTCAACTCGAACTGTGGCTGAAGCAATGGAGGATAAAGGTCAATGAGCAAAAATGCGTACATGTAACATTTACCTTGCGTCGGGAAACATGCCCCCCTATTAAAATCAATAATCATTTAGTGCCTCAAAATTCGCATGTAAAATACCTCGGTATTCATCTAGATCGCCGTTTAACGTGGAAAAGCCATATAGAGGCAAAATTATCTCAAATGAAACTAAAAGCCATCCAAATTCATTGGCTTATTGGAAGAAACTCTGTCCTAAGTCTCGACTGCAAACTTTTACTATACAACTCCATCTTAAAGCCAATCTGGTGCTACGGTATTCAACTATGGGGCACTGCCTCGGCCTCTAATATCGAAAAAATTCAAAGGCGCCAAAATAAACTTCTTCGAATAATCACAGCTGCCCCTTGGTATGTTAAAAACTCAAATATTCACAAGGATCTCAATGTTCCTTTAGTAAAAACTATGATTACAAAATATGCAGTAAAATATTTAAAAAGGCTTGAACAACACCCAAATCCACTAGCTCGAAATATTTTAAACCATGGCGGCCACACTCGCTTAAGAAGAAGAGACACTGCAGCACTTACCCAATTAGATGAGCGATAAACACCTATATAAGTGAACAGAACCCGTGAGGAAGAAAATTTTTGTCTGGCACTGGCAGGACATAAAAAACGTATTAGGTTAAGATTTGATTAATTATTGTTAGTTCATATTTAATATATGAAGATTCAATAAAAAATAATGAGAGAAAAAAAAAAAATGCAAAACTTGATCGTGTAACCCTCAAGTTATTTAGTTGATCTCAGGCAATGTTATTTGTTCAAATAAATTAAAATAAATAATATTTTGCATTGATTTGAATTCCCGGGATGCCGGAAAATTTAAAAATAAATCCCGCTTTCCCGGGAAACCAAAAAGTCCGCGAAAAGAATATCTCGTTTTAGTTTCAATCTCTCCAACGTCAACAATAAGTAAAAGAATATTTTCTAAATCAATTAAAAAAAAAAAAATCGTTTGAAACATAAACATTTTTACAGCCGTATTTATAAAAAATTACAACAGTTTTACAAAGTGTTTACTAGCTGAATTTGGAAAATCTGGGGCCTAATTCTGGCATTCGTGATCGAGTACTTTCTCGATTCGAAAGCAATTTTATTTCAGTCAATACTGAACGAATCGAAATTATTTTTTCAGTATTATGAAACTCAGATAAATGGTTTACAATAACTAAAAAATAATTTCAATTCGTTCAGTACTGACTAAAATAATTAGATATTAAATTGCTTTCGAATCGAGAAATTACTCGATCACGACTGCCAGAATCTGGCCCCTGTATTTATAAACGATTTTTACCTTACTAAACGTTTAGTAAGCAGTTATTAAATCATTAAATTTTAAAGTTGTCTTTACCCTTCTGTAAAGCATTAT
Organism: Pollenia griseotomentosa; assembly: GCA_963931875.1. NCBI lineage: Eukaryota > Metazoa > Arthropoda > Insecta > Diptera > Polleniidae > Pollenia > Pollenia griseotomentosa. The sequence goes on along the minus strand of OZ007561.1, from coordinate 99,536,683 downwards.
TAAGTTGACATTTTGATTTATTTGTTTACGTTTTGGAACATTTTTAAAACTTTTCTGATTTAATAAATACATAATCTGTCCAGAAAAGAAGTTTGTTTGAAAATAATAGAAACATTAAAACTAATAAAGGGAATTGGTAAGACCATCGTTTGTTAAAAAACCTGTTTGTATTAATATATTCGTATTTTTTATTGTATTTACTTAAAAAAGAAACTTTGGAAAATATGGTGCCAAGGCGTAAAAAGAAATATTATTAAAAGAGAATCGATCCATTTTCCATTCCTGACAGCATGTTTAAAAGGAAATATCGTCTTAACAAGGAGACTGTTAGGCAAGTAGTTAATTTAATAAAAACAGATATTTCTGTTGACCGTAGGGGATGCGGAACAACACCAGAATTGCAAGTTTTAGTAGCTTTACGTTGTTGGGGAAGAAGAGAAGTAAGTATTTTTAATTAATTGACTAATGATTTTTATTATTAGTTTCAAGACGATGCTGGCGATCTTCATGGACTGTCACAATCCACAGTTTCTCTAATATGTACAAAAGTTGCTCGTGCTTTAGCAAAACACTCAAGTGACTTCATAAGAATGCCAATTTCTGTCGAGGAAGAAATAAAGCTGGCAAAAGAATTTAAATAAATTAAGAACTTCCCAGGGATAATTGGAGCCATAAATGGGACACACATAAAAATCTAAAAAACCGGCGGAGACTTAGCCCAGTATTATGTAAATAGGAAAGGATTTTATTCCATCAATGTACAGGTAAAATCAGATAACCTGTTGTTGCATTCAATTTTATTTAGATTTGAAATGTATGTAAAATTTGTAAATTAAACATATTTTTACAAATAATGTTATTAATTTATCATGCAGGCAGTTTGCGATTCGCAACTGAAAATCTTGGATATAGTAGGAAGATGGAGAGGCAGCTCTCACGATTGCCGTATTTTTAATGAATCAAAGTAAAAGGAAAGGTTTGAAAATGGTGAGTTCAAAGGCCGCTTGCTTGGTGATTCAGGATACAAATTAACATCATACCTGTTTACTCCATTACTACGTCCTCAAACTGAAATGGATGCGAAGTACAACGTCGCACGTATTGCTACACGAAACTGTGTTGAAAGATGCTTTGGGGTATGGAAACAACGATTTCGGTGTTTACTGGATGGAATGACTTTCATTTTCAAATGTTAAAGTTGTAATTGTCACATTAGCTATTCTTCATAATATTGCGATTGAAGAGAATGACTGCGTGCCAGGTAATCTTTTTATTTTTATATTCAAAAAAAATTTAAATGTTTTTATACAACAAAAATAATTATTCTAGATGATAACGACTTGAATCAGGAAGAAATAGTTGAAATACTAGAAAATTTTTATCAGTGAACGAGAAACAACAACCAGGAGAGAAAATGTAGTTTTAAGAGCTTTTATTGAAAAAAATGTTCAGTAGTATAAAGAAATATCTGTCTAATGTTCAGCAGAAGTTTTCTAGGCAAAACAATTTCTCAATTTTTGATTGCATTCAAAATCGGAAAATTTATTGTATGATTCCAATTTTAAATCATTCAATTTTTAAATTGATTGCAATAATTTACAGATCTGTTTCTATGCTATACTTTAGGTGCAATCAAATCCAATAATTGCGACCAAAATCACAAAATTTGAATTATTTTTTTTTTGTATTAAAAAGGTCGGTTTCAAGTAAAGATCCTGCCAAAATACTTAATTATGTAGAAATAAGTATCGAATATTAAGGTTTCTATTTATATTTTTAATTTATTTAACTTTTATCTACATATGTATGTTACCCTGAAATGAGTTAACATATAAGATTTCTATACATATATACATAGGAATATACATAGTTATGTATACATAAACTACAATAAAAACATATGTATAAGCAGATATTTGTACATAACAATTAAGATAAAATTAAAAAAATGAAATAAAAAAAATAAAAACAGTCTTGAATTAAGATTTCCGATTAAAAACACGGTACAGCCAAAATATTCTATTTGAAAACCAATTTAAATTAGTGTTCAATAATTTTCTATCTGTACCACGATTTTAAAATGAAAACAGTTTCGTTTTATAAAATTTTTGCATTTTGAATTTTATAATAAAAATCTCTTATGGTGTTTTCTTTTCTACAAAAAATGTCACATTTTATTTAAAAAAATGCAATTTGGTGTTCGTTTCTTAAAAATGCTTTGTTCTCAAAGAGGGCAGCGTGTTTTATTCTAAAAAAATTCACCCTTAAATGTCATAAGGCATTGCACTCTACGCCCCGTATAAAACGAGAGTGTTGATAATGCCCTGTTAAAATATGGCTTCTTTTTATATATAGGGTTACCAGACGAAGTTGGGGAAAAATCGCCTCTAATCAGGACAGTAAAATTTTTAATTTTTAATAGTAATTTTGTCTATTATATTATAGTTAAAACAAAAGAAAGCATTACATTATTAATGGTAGGTTGTCAGTGACATAAAATTTAAATGGATTCGGTGTTATAAAATTGTTTTTGAAAAAAAACGTCAAATCAAGAAATCGTAAAAACTTGGTGTTAATAAATTCGCAATCTGGCAAAGGTATTTTCTTGTTTACATATTTTATGAAAAACAAACTGAAGAAATTGGAATTTGGTCATTCATTTTGTTCATTTATTTATTTATTTAATATTAATATATTATCAAATTTGGGTTTATGTGTATTTTTTTTTATATTTTGAAGAACATACTTTTTGATTTATGAACATATTTTTTTATATATTGAAGAACAAACTTTTTGTCAGCTGTTAAAAACAGGGCGATCCAATTTTGTGTTTTGTTCTCGTTAAATAAAAAATTGCATTATTACATGTTAGGCAAAACATTTTATAAATGCACCTTTTGATATGTAGTATTTTTTTTTTGTAGAAAAGAAAACACCATTAATCAAAAATTAACTAATTAATAACATTACAATATTGACGTGCAATAAAATACATACCAATGTTTTTGTTTTGAAACTCTATTTTTTTATTGATTAGTTCCAATTCCCTATCGAGATTTCTAAGTTTTTTCTTTTCAACCTCAAGTTGTTGCTCATGCAATTCTTGCCTACATTTCATTTCCAGATAATGCAATTCTCTCTTGCACTCCATATCGAAATCAGCGAGCCTTTTAATGTTGTAGTTGGTTTTATATTTTTCAATATTTAATAATCCAAATTTTTAATAATTTTAATTAGGCTTAATTTTCATTAAATTTAATTTTCATTAAATAATTTTTATGAAGAAAAAAAAAACAGAAGTAAGGAAGAACATGTAAAATCAATTAAAATGGATAATCATTCAAAAAAGCAAACTTCGATCTACCAAAGGTTAAAATACAATTTGGCTTAAGGATTGATGTTTGACTATTGACGTCAGCAGTCGTCGATGGCTGCGAGTGTAAAACGGCAAATCCATCTGAGGAGATCGAGTGGTTGCGATCGAAACATGTCATGGTAACCTGCCGGCCCGGGTTCGAGCCCCGGCCACGGTCAAGAATGAAGGATTATCAATAACAATTTTAATTGATTTTCATGTTGTAAAATTCCTTTCTTCATAAAAATAATTTAATAAAAATTAAATTTAATGAACTTAAGCCTAATTAAAATTAAATAAAAATTTGGATTAAAAACCATAAATAGTTCAACAAAATAACCACAATACTAATTATTTTTCAATATTTTGTGTTTTCTAAATAAATAAGAACAGGTTATAACAAATCATATAGGTATTTAGTAAAAGTACGTGAACAATAATAAATAATGCATACCTTTTGTAAGGTCGTCGCAGGCTTTGGTCTTTCTACAAACTTTGTATGTGTTGATTCGGCTTCCTCTGCTTCTACCTTCTTCTCATCGGCGTCACCTTCTTCTTCTATGCAGTATAAAAAGTCGTTTTCATCAGTATTCGATTTAGGAGCTTCTTGAATTATCTAAAAAAGTAGTTTTAAAGTTTATAGAACTTGTGCTTTAAAAATTATAACAAAAATTATAACAGATCATATATTTTTGAAAATAAACTCACTTCTATCAATGTTGAATCCGAATCGAATTCGTTGTGGTCTATAACGAATTTATTTGGTAGCCAAACGCTGATGTCACTGCTACAAATAGGAACATCTTGGGGTTGTGAACCACCTCCTGTCTTTAGAATTTCTTTTCGGTGTTCTGCCACTTGTTTTCGAGCAACAATTTTGGTTGCTGTCCACTGTGTTTTCAGTTGTACCAAAGTCCTTTGACCACCACTGCATAAGGCATTAAAACTGAGAACAATAAATAATTAAAAAAAAAATCATTTTAGAAAACAGTCTTATAATACCTCTCCATTACTTCTACCCAAGCTTTTTTCTTTGTTTGGTTTGAGTTTGTGTCCGTGTTCTTGTTCTTAATGGTTTTAACCCTCTTTCTTATTAGCTCCTTTAGCAGAATCTTAATATGATTTTACAATTAGAGATACATAATTAAAATTGATTTATTGATAGTTCTTACCTTGTCTTCTTCAGTCCAATTTTCCGACCGCTTTCTTTTTATATTTTCCTTTTCTTTTTCCATTTTTTTATTTTTTATTTCAGTTTTTTCCTTTTTGGTGCAATTTTATTTAAAACAATTTGTTAATTTCATAGTGACATGTAAACAATCAAAACAAATTTAAAAAAAGCTCGTTGTTTGCATACTTACCTTTTGTATTTTAAAAATATTTTGTATACATAGATATAATTTTTATTTTTCTTATAAAGGGTGTTTTTTTAAGCTAGATAGAACTTTAAATTGTAAAAAGTAAAGCTAGATTTACACGATTGAAATTTTCTTCAAAATTGCTCTTCAAAATGCTTTAAACTCGTGTAAACAGCAAAATTTTGAAGAAATTTGCTCTTCGAAATGCTTCAAACTCGTGTAAACAGCAAAATTTCATCAAAATTTTGCTGTTTACACGAGTTTGAAGCATTTTGAAGAGCAATTTTGAAGAAAATTTCAATCGTGTAAATCTAGCTTAACACAAAAAATTAAATTTTGATGAAATATTTTTTTTTATCGTTTCAGTATACTCTAACAAATCATCATGAATAGACTCACGCTTGAACAACGCTACGAAATTATCCAAATTTACTTTGAAAATCAGTTGGCAACTGACCCGTTGTTTTATCGCAAAATTGTGTTCAGCGATGAGGCGCATTTTTGGCTTAACGGGTTTGTTAATAAGCAAAATTGCCACATATGGAGCAAGACCAATCCACAAGAAACCCTACAGACTCCATTACATCCAGAAAAATGCACCGTTTGGTGCGGTTTTCACGCTGGTGGCATCATCGGACCTTATTTCTTTAAAAATGAGGCCGGAGCTCGCGTTACGGTCAATGGAGATCGTTACCGCACCATGATCAATGATTTTTTGTTTGAAAATATGGATGACATTGATCCGGAGGAGATGTTGTTTCAACAGGATGGCGCTACGTGCCATACGGCGAACGCAACCATCGACTTATTGAAATCAAAATTTGGCGATAAGTTGATTTCGAGAAATGGACCTGTCAATTGGCCTCCAAGGTCGTGCGATTTGACACCTCTCGATTATTTCCTGTGGGGCTACGTGAAGTATAAGTGCAAAAGTGTTTTGTAACTAATCACTGCTTAAAGTCATTATTTTCATTTTTTTATAAATACGGCTGTTAAACTGTATTTTAAACGACTAACTTAAATTTGAATGCTATTTTATTTAAAAAGTTTTCCTCTTTTATTACATGAAGTTAAATTGTTGTTAATTTTAATAAAGTCTCAATAGATGTGGCATCCCTAATTTTTTGGAATAAAGGTATGTCGATTAACGGTTAAGGGTACTTTAAACTGTCACACGTATTCCATAATACTTTGTAAGATAGAAATCTTATGAGTTTTGTTGCGACTGCCAAAAAAAAAATACAATTAATATTACAGTTTTTATTCACACTATTACACATGAATAATTTTATTTGCTTTTTTTAAAATGCAACTCTGATTAAATGAAAAGAAATATTGTTTGGAAAAGTTCAAAAAACGATAAAGTCGTACGGGACGTATTACAAACTACTTGAGTTTTTGACATGTATTCGTGCAATACAGTAAAAGTAGACTTCGTTAAGGTTTAAACAGGCTTTTATCACAATTAAAATAAATCAATAATGGTTTTTTTCGATATGCATTGGCCGACACTGTGTGTTGCTCATAATTGCACATCAATTTAAATTTATTTTTATAAAAATACGTTGTTAAGGATAGATATTTAAAATATAATTACATATTTATATTAAATATTATTTATGCGACTTTATTGCTACAATTGCCACATTCTCCCTTTTCGCAAATATCGCATAAAGACGATTTCACGCTGTAGTAAACTGTGGCGCTTTGATCTGGATTGTAATAGTCGTATATAGTGATGGCTGAAGGTTTCTGCTTAGCCACTGCATGAGTTTTCTCCGCATTTACATCAAAGCACACTTCCTTTCCAACCTCAAGATAATCAAAATAAATAATAATGGCCGTATCAAGGTTTTTGGTCTCAACCCGTTGTACTTCTTTGGGCTTAAGTTGTATGTCATCAAATGTAAAGCCAGATGGTAGGTAAATTTCCATAATTGCCATATTGGATTCTTTAAGATCGCTATTGGCTCCAGGAACGAATTCAGCACAAGCGGTCATTTTTAATATTTTAGGATAAGGTGTTTCATGAATTGTATGCTTGACGGCGAAACTAGGTTTGTCATCTTTGGTGACTAAGTTGTAACGATAAGAGAACTGAATTAGAGAAGAACCTTCACCTTTTGCTTCCAAGGTTATTTGACGGGAAGATTTGGGCAACTTAAAGTGGGAAAATTTATTAACATAAATCTAAAAGATATGTTTTTTAATAACTTTTTTTAACTTACCACATGAGTTTGTAAAATCAATGAATTCTCCTTATCCACCGTGAAGCTACCCGTAGTGGTTTCTTTGCCATCACTATCTTGAGCCTCAAAGTTAATGGTCATTTTACCATCTCCGGCACTAATGTACTTTTCTGCAAATCTAATCAGGGCCTGTAAACCAACAACTGTATCTTGTGTGGAATCAAAACCTCCCAAACTATTACGGTTTTTAATTAACCACTTTATGATGGGTAATAATTTTCCAGCTGGTTCACTGTATACATATGCTTCCAATATATATGCTGTAATTTCAATGTTATTACTCGTATCCTTTGACGATTTTGTCCACCATTTAAGACCATTTTCTTCATGAGCTAATTTTTCAAGTTTTTCCATCAGTTTAGCAGCACTAGGATGTTGGGTCTTCTGTAGCACCACTGCTGCTATTGCAAGTGCATAAGTATCATTTTCATTGTCGATATTGTCGAACAAATATGTTATACCCTTTTCGATTTCTGATTTATATTTGTTGTTGTCCTGAAAAGGAACAAGGGTTAAACATATATTTCTATATACCTAATAGGGTCTGAGATTAGAATTTGCTGGTTTTGGAAATGGACTTAGTTATTAAGTGCATGGCATAAATTTATTTTTATACTTACCGTTTCTTCCAAAAGAGCCAACAGTGAAAATGCCGTAAAACCAACATTATTTTGGTGTGCAGGATGGAATAAATGGCCAGTCTGTTTGAATTGGCCGCTTTCTAGTTGCGTCGATATTAAATATTCCAAGGCCTGATCAATGACGTTTTGATCGATGGTGATGTAACGTTTAGCCTGTATAAATGAACGTGCAACATAAGCGGTTAGCCAGCTATTAGGTTCACTGCTCCCCTCCCCGAAAGCACTATAAGCACCATTTTTATGTTTGTAGGTCAATTCGCGTTGATAGCCAACTTCCATGTAGTTTTTAGCCTTTCTTACCACAGTGGGCATATCACGCTTAATAGCATCCAAATAATGTAAAACCAAAATATTGGGCACAAAGTTCACCATATTCTGTTCACCACAGCCATAGGGCTTACGCACTAAATTATCCAGATTTTTAATGGTAGGTCCTAGTATATCACCAACCACCGAAAATTCTAAGTATTCTGAATCCGAGACTGCTTCTTTAGGTATGATAGCCTTAAGAGTTTCCTTAACGGGTTCTTTTGAAGGCGTTATAAAAATGGCTTGATTTTCGTATTGGGTAACACCTTCTGGTTCTACTTTGAGTTTTTGATGTATGGCATCACCGGCTAAAGCAGTAATTGCTTTAATTTTTAGAGTTATCTCTCCCACTTTATTGGGACGGATCATAAAAGATACAGTTTTGCCACTATTTGAGGGTACGGATACCTCTTTGACTCTTTCGTTCTCCTCTAAAACTGTTTCCTGTACCTCATTAGATACTTCAGTAAAATCGTATTCGTAATCGGTATTTTCCATAGTAACTTTTGCATCTAAGGCCTTTTCCATGTAGTTGAATACAACTATGGGTATAGAGATAACTTCACCACGTTTAACCGAATAGGGCAAGTTAGTGCTAATGAAGAAGGGTTGGAAAACCGTTATATTGGTGGGGTTTGCTACCATACCAAAACCAGTCTTATCATTCAGAGAGAAACCAGTTACAACCCATGAAGTAATCGTATCAGGTATATTTTTTGTAAGACTAGCCAAACCATTTGCATCGGTGCTATATATTTGTTTTTTTTTTTTTTTGGGAGTGAATTGAGAGAAATTAGATATAAGAAATTACATATTGAAATGGATTTATATACATATTTAATTTTTAATAAATTATTATTAAGACAATCATAAAAGAAAAAGCTTTAGATTTAAGCAAAAAGATTAGTATGAAATATGAAAAAGCATGCAAAATTAAGTAAACTGTTAAAGACAAACAAACATGCATAAGGATTATTTAAATTATGTTTAATTTTTCTCAGTGTAGAACTGTTCTCCACTAGTTAATCTTTTAATATTTACAAGAGTTATTGTTTGTGAAATAGGAAGAAGTAAAAGAAAAGCCAACAAGCTTTCAAGTCTTAGCAATTTTTCTTAGAATTTTTAAAAAAATATTTTTGAATTTCCCAAACCCAAGATCAGTTTTTCTCATAAATTTTTTTATGGTAATACAACAGTTTTTCATAATTTCGTAAGAAAATTATATTATGTCCACAGAAAAATAAGAGAAATCTCTTATGACCGGACCATTGAAATGTGTCCGTACAAATTTAATGTCCTTTTTAGAGAATTCAATGCTCCTATTATGGAACGCTGCTGGGGGCAAACAAAAGTGTCAGTCAAAACGGGGAGTCCATTTAAGAATGGTGTCCGTTAATAGTAATTCCACTGTTATATAAAAAATATATCAGAACCAGGATACACTACATAGGTATACGCATCCGTTAAAGCTACCATTTTTTCGCATAAGCGCAACCAAGTTTAAATATCGAAATTCCATATTAAAAAAATGGATGGTCCGAATAAAGGCTCAGTTAGCAGGAGAGTAACAGTAACTTAACCTTACCGTAAAAAAGATAAGACCAATCTATTTCTTACAGATCGAGACGTAACATCTTACTGCTAACTATAATCGTTCTTATTGCTTAACAAACAGCAAAATAAAGCAGCTGATTTGCAACTTTACTGTTACTCCCGGTTAACTGAACCTTAACTCTTTCGGATGCATATACTTTACAAGTGTGCCTTGATCACAATTTAAATTTAATTAAATAAAACATTAAAATTTGTACGACGCTTCGCGTCGCCATCTATATTTTTAAAGCAAAAATTATTTACATCGATGAAACGTACATTTAATTCGACGAAACTAAATAACACAATGTTTAGAAACTTTTAGTAAAGTTTACAAATCGGCACAAATAAAAAATAAAGCAAATTTGTTATAAAAACTAAAATCCTACTTTTTTAAACTTTTTTCGGAAAACAACCAAGTTTCTTGGAAATTTTCTCTTAGAATGATATTATGCCTTTGAACTCCGTTCGCCTCCGTAACTCGTTTTAACGTTTCGGTAGATGTAAATATTATTGGCATGGAGGTGGTTGTTGTCTTAGCTTTCAAACTGGCGCCTTTAACATGTATATAAGGTTTTGGTTTATATTCTTAAACAAAAAACATAAAGTAAAATTATTTTCTTTGAATAATTAAAAATAGATAATAAATTCTATTTTGATTAATTACTTTGGAAAACTTTAAAAATTCTAATAAGTGAACAACATTTTCTATGTTTTGAATGGCATCGTTCATTTTAATATCACCTTTCATAAATACTGATTAAATATTTGACTCAAATCGTGCACATGTAATTTATGGTCTTCTAAGTGTCATTAGGTCATAAAAACATATAAAATAAAGAAAAATATTAAAAAACCGGTACTAAAATCATGTTAGTCCGGCTTAGGGGCCTGTTAAAAATTATTAAAATAAAAAGGCTACGGTGTGGAAAAGATTTACCTGGATTCCTACCTTAAGTCCTACTCCATAGTGGATCTTATCCACATGGGTGACAAATATGCGTTTACCAAACGCCCCTGAGTGTGAGAGCAACCAGGACACAAAGATAATAATTTAAAGGTAATGTCCAGCACAATTTTACTTTAGCCCATTGTTTAGTAGCTGGAGCTTTTTAACCTCGGCTGGCTTAGGAAGAGGCAGCAACATCTATTGAATAGTAACAGCACCTAGGGCTAATTTGTCCTCACAATTCAAACTTCCATTCAAAACTAAGAACCATTTTCGGGTAGACCAGTGTTCTCTGTTAAAGAGAATCGTTCTGTAAGCACGCATTTTATAAGACTATCAATTTTTACATCAACGGCGCTCGGCTGCTCATCCACTCCAAATTCAAGTCTAACCTCATCTATCTTCACACTCCAAAAATTCCCAGACACCTCTAAACCAACGCATCTCCATTGTTCCCCACACTCAACTCATTATCGGTTCCTTTTTTTTTTTTGCCTATTTACAAGCTTCAGGCCTTCACCAGTCTAAAACCATGTCCCTCAACCCTCGTCCATTCATTTAATACTAGGTCTGCACCACTTCCAAGCAACGCAACTCTACTCTTTCTCACCACTGAACTCATCGTTAGTCCCTCAACTTTTCGCTCATTCGTAACATTTAGGTCTTAAACCAGTTCAGGGCCTAAGAACCGATCTCCAACCTTTCATCTACTTATTTATTTCTAAAGCTGAAGGTCCACACCATGCGTTCATGCGTAGATGCGTATGATACTTTTTGTGCATTTGATGCTTTTCTAAATGCAAGTTACATGCAATGCGTTTTATGCACCATATTGTTTTTTTTATCAGCTGTTCTGAGAACATTTTTATTAAATACAAATAATTTTGGCAAAAATGGAGAGTGTTATTGATATTTTAATAGAATTTCTTTAAAAGAATTCAAAGAGGAGAAAGCTTTTATTATACAAATATTCGTGATTTTCCACGGTATCAATTACTTTCCAGTTTATGGCATTTGTTAAAAAAAAATTAACACAACAAAGATGACACTCAGAACATAAAAGTAATCGATAACTAGAATGGCAAATTTTGTTCGTGGTAAAATTGTGCTAAAAATTAATTTTAATGTTTTTTCTTCTTTAAAGTTTATGCAATCTTTGTTACGAAAACATTTTCTTTTATTAAAAACCTTTTTTATGCAAAAAAATAGTAAAAAGTAATCCACCACACAAACATATTTATCGATAACATTGAAAATAAAATATGATTTGTCATCCATGGCCATCAATAACAGCTGATTTTTATTCACCACACATGCGACGGATACAAAAGTAGAAAGTAAACCTACTTTGATGCGTTCATACGTCTATGCATTCTATGCATTTTGGTGTGTAACTTGTCATATGCAATTACACTGATTCAACTTTTTTGTCAAATGCATAAAAAGGACAGACGCATAAACGCATGGTGTGGACCTTCAGCTTAAGTCTTCACCACAACCACCAATGCACTCCTCTTTACAACCAATTACTCTTTCAACTCATCATCATCAACCCTTTCGACTGTCGGATAAAATTGATCTCTTGCTGAATTTATTTCAATCACAGCTCTTGTCATCAGAGCATGTCCCTGGGGATATCAGCCAATAGTCAGTGTACTACCGAAGTGCCAGGGGCTACTTACTCCCGTGGTACCAGATATGATCATCTCTGGTCAGCCACGATCTCAAGAGATCAAGTTCTTAAGAAACCTGCTAACTGGCTGCACCCGATTATGCTTGGTAGGATGCAACACCCAAAGCTCAAATAACCTTGAGACGCTCCTAACCCCCCTGGAGGGTGTCTATATTAAAGTAAAAATATACGCCTTAGTGATATCAATTTTATATTTTTCTTCATTTACACACCACTGCGCCAACACGACTACAAATGCTGCATACTTGCTTTCGGGAAAAAATTAAAATGTTTTTTTTTGGAATTGTTTTTGGTAAAGTCAATCGTTAATTTTAAGAGGTTGACGGGTGCAACAGAATTTTTAAAACTACATACTATAATTTTTTCATTTTTTTTTTAAAAAATATTTTTCATACATTTTTTTCAAAAATCATTTTTTTACTAAATAATCAGCCTTGTTCTGAAAATCAAGATCGATTAAAATTGGAATCGAATTAAATTTTCAGCAAATTTTTTTTTTTAAAAATGACCGTCGATTTTCATGAGTTTTAGAGCATGTAGTTGTAATAAATTTAAGTGGTACTCAAAGTATGACGTATATAAAACGGAATATTTTTATCAACCTTTAATGCAGGGACGTTTAGAAAGTTAGTTCGATTTCAGTTTTGCTTGTATTCGATTTTCAGAACATAGTTGAATGTATAGTTATCGAAAAATATAAATATCGATATCAATAGACTTTCCTTAACTAATCCTTAGTTGACCTATGTTTCAACCCACTGGGAAGCGGGCGCATGATATATGTAAATAGAAATTGATTTGCGTTGACGTAGATACGCTTTAACCTTTACACTAGCTATTGCGTGCGTTTGTATTAAACATTCATTTGATAACGTATCTACGGTGTACGCTACAAGGTTCATACGGTGCAATTGTGTTCTTACGGTTCAAAATACTATTCAAAATTGTTGCCAGCAGGGCCCTATTCCACAAACCAACTTATCAACTTTTTACTTTGCACTTATCAAATTTTTCGTCAATTTGCAAAACTTTATGTTCCACAGAACTTTTAAATTTGATAAGTGATAAGTTGAAATTTAAAAGTGTAATTTGCATACACTTTGCAAATAATTATGCTGTTTCGTTCTACAAAAACTGTAAATTCTATTTTTGCAAAGCAAATTTTGATAAGTTTGTCAAAAATTTGCAAGGTAAACGATCCCTTTGCAAATTCATATTGTTATAGCTGGTGAAGCTTGAAAACAAGTGAGTTTTTGTTCGACGATTCTGGAGACGCGGTGATAACAAGAAGTTATAGAGACAGAATTAATTATTAAATTTTGAAGAATGTTTCGTTTAAATCAAATCCAAGCAAAAAGTATGTGAACTATTGAAGGAATAAGAAGCGTTATAAATTGAAATTTGATTCATTGAACACATTCGAAAAATAAAAATAATTTATATAATAAAAATAACTTATAAAAAGAAATAATTTTTTCATTCCATTTACAATAATTTCATAAAAGAAAACTAACTTTATTGTTTAAAAAACTAGCATATAAAATATCTTTTTTTTTCTTTAACACATTGACTGCTAAGGCACTTTCAGCAAATAAGATTCTGGGGGCCACAACATTTTTTTGCGTTATCTCTTCGAAAACGCCAATATTGGAACTTAGGCTATAACCAGTTTTATTTACTGCTTAAAAATAGAGAGTTTTTTTACAAATAAGTGTGTCGCACCCATGTGTCCGACGAGGCGCCTCCCGCTCCACTCTCACAAAAATGCAACAAATCGGGTTCGCTCTATATTTATCCTTATTACGTGTTAATTTGTGTCTTTGCATTATAAGAATAAAATGTAAAACAATTTTTCTTTTACTTTTCTTTCTAACTGTGTATAATAAAATGCATTAATTTTTTTTAGTTAATTTTTGAGCTGCGCCGAAGCTATTATTACCGAAATTTCATGGGGGGCCGTTCATTATATGACTGCAATAAAATCCTATTTATCGGCAGCCACTTTTGTGTTACATGGCTAGAAAGAATGAAAATCGCGGCAGACATATGTGTCCGACGTGGCAGTCAATTTGTTAATAACATGCAACACTGCAAGTATTTTTTCCATATTTTGAAAAAATTAGCTTAGTGTAAAGTGAGATTTGCAAAGAATGTTTTAGAACAGAAACACTTATAACTTTGCCAAAAAATGCAATTTGATAAATGCAAAGTGAAAAGTTGATAAGTTGTTTTGTGGAGTAAGGCCCAGGGGCCGATATTCCACATATTAATTGTTGTTAATTTGATTTCGAATGTTTAACAAATTGTGCAAAAAAGAATAAACTTAATTTTGTATCAAGTTAAAATTAAAGGAAATGGTCAACATACTGTTAGTTACACTAAAGATATACTGCCAGTTTTTAGAAAACGTAAACAAGTGAGTGAGTGAAAAATTACATTGAAAACAACAATAAAAAACGAAAATCTGTTTTTGTTTTCTATATAATTTCTCACTCACTCACTAGTTTACGTTTTCTAAAAACAGGCAGATAATTCCACTGATGAAAAAAATGTGTTTTCTGTTTTTTTGTGTAAATTTCTTTTATAAAAAAATTCAGACTTGATTTTAAATTACTTATTAAGAATTTGATAAGTCCAGACTTCCTCAAAATTGCTACGAATGTGTGTAGATTCTGGATCAGTTGCTGGTGGTTTAAATTTGTGAGCGCCTCCAAGAGAACTAAATATTACAACATCATCTTCAAGTTCTTCGGTTATTTTAAAGTCCAATAGATATAGTTCGTCTGGAAAGTTTTAATGATAATTTTAATTAATTTCTAAGCAAGTAAGTAAGAAAGTATGGTCAGTCAAACTTGGCCATTTGATTCCCTACGCCAAAGTATTTACAGAATATTTTTCGAAAGTTTACTCTATTTTGTATATGAGTTTTTTGTGTCGAATATTATTATCTTTATGAGAATTTTTCAGCTCAGAGCGATTTTAGAAAGAAGGTTTATATCGGACCCATGGTCAATTCTGCACCAACAAGCACACAAGTTCGCATTAGATATTATTATAAAAGTTATCGTTGCCAAAGTTTATATCAATAACAACATTTATAAGGGAGCTTTGGCCTTAAAACTTTTTCCGGGAGTACTATTTCTATGGCATTTATGGTCAAATATGAGTTAGGGCGTAAAAAGATATTGCCGGACCCAGTTTAATTCAAAATACCGTGATTAATGAGATATAAAATATCTCATTAGCCATGATTCATGATCCAGTAATAAAAATATAAATTTTTTGTCACTTTTTATGTTTTATGAATTATTAAAAATTCAAAATTGTACAAAATGTTCAATATGGCACAGAAAAAATGTTTTTCTTTTTTTATTTCATCTAAAATAACTTGGAAACCTTTAGGCATATAAACAATGTCGTTAAAGTTGCTTAAAGACGACTAAAATTCTAACGGCCTAATTTATAAAAAATAAGACAGTTTAATAAAGAAGGCAGAAATTATTTTAATTAATTTTTAACAAAATTATAAAAAACATCTGTGGAGCACTCTCTCTTTTACATTATTGCTTTTAAATCAGAATATTTTCCTTTATTATGAATAAAATCAATATTTATTTGTGTTCAGCGATAAGCTCATGTTTGGCCTGCCCAACGGGTTTGTTTGTAAACAAAATTGCCGCATATAAAGTGTAGGTAATGGGCCTCCGGGCAGTTTTTAGGGAATATCTTATGGATATTTCACCTTTTAAAGTTATGTTCTCCGGGGAAATCAAGTCATCTGGTACCACCAGAGTCAGCAGCACCGGAGGCACGGCACCGGATTTACTATTGGTTGAAAGATGGCTGAAGTTTCGCTTTTTCGTTGAAAATATACTTTTGGGGCTTACGTTGTGGTTAACTGCCAAAAGTCCAGGGAATGTATATCCTGAAATTCCACTAAAGGACTGTGTGTTCCACACTTTTATGTGTTTGTTGCGCTCACACTTGCGGGGCACTCAGTGGATAAGATCGACCTTGAAGTGGACCCTAAGACAGGTAAAACATGAAAATATTTTCAACAGCTGTATATAATAGAGTATTACATCCATACCGTTTGGTGCCGTTTACACGCTTATGGCTATTTATATGCACAGGGTGCGCCAAATGGATCCATTAGGTTTAAAAATTTATTTAACTTTTATATAGATTTTTTTATTTTAAGATTAAAAAAAAATGGTACTTAATAAACTCAACTTTGCAGTTATGAGCTCGTTTTAGAACATTTAGATGTTTCTGATCGCTTATTTACATAATAAAATTGAACTCCTATAGAATTTATTATTTGCTTAACTCTTCAAGCTTTACTTTTAGAAGAATTGATTGACAGATAAATTCATTCCTATTTAGTGTTAAATTCTTATGAACGATTAAATTTTGATCAAATAAAATGTTTGCTAAATATTAATATTTTTTCTTTTACAGTATTTTTCGCTTAAATGCACGCCGGCTATGGCTATTTAACGCTTATTGGCATCCCAACATTGTATTAAAAATACCCAACAAATTTGTGTGTATATGTATTTCGCTTATATGCATATCTCGCTTTTACGCGCCGTTGTAAAATAATTTTTTTAATTGTATTTAAAAAAATTCTTCTATATGCACATTGACATCTTGATGGAGAACTAATTTAACCATAACATGGTTGTCGGTAAAAATAATATGGTTAAATTAAAACTAATATGCCTTAAATTTTCTTAAAAAACAGCTTTGTTGGTGGTAACCATATTGAAACATTTTTTTCTCTATGTGTAAGAAGTAGACAAAATAGCAAGATATTTTTACAGCGGGTAGATATGAATGTTATAGGCTTTTTACACTGATCGACATCTAACATCTATTATCAAAGATGTAGAAAATGTGAAACACTCGTTTACATTGCTCACATCTAACATCTACCATCAAACAAAAATGTCACCATATTTGCAAAAAAAAGTTTTTAAAATAAAAAATTCTTTTTTTCTACAAAACTGCCAAAATTTAAGAAGAAAACACAAAAATGTATTTGAAGTTTAATTTGTTTAACAATATAAAAAATACTTAACAAAAAAACATCGCAGTAAAAGAGAAAACTTGACAAATGGTAACGCTGCTTCTAAGCCATTTTTTTTTTGTCAGTGATGCCACAATAATAATAGAACTTATTGCCACTTTCTAGTGATGACACTAAAATAATCGAAAGATGTAGAATGGAATAGAATGAGATAGGAACATCTTTTAAAGATGTTGAAAGATGTTGATATTAAGCCCTATGTATTTCGTATGGAAAGATGTTAACATCTTTGCAAATCGATGGTAGATGTTAGATGTTGTTCAGTGTAAAAAGCCTATTACGTGTCGTGTCGGCTTTTCCAAAAAGTAAAAAAATAAAAATTTTTAGTTAACTATTTCTTGACGATCAAGGGCGATATGTTTACGAAATACTGATCTCAATAGAAATGCTAAAAAAAAGAAAACAAAAGTTTGGTTCTAGTTTTTTGTATATAAGCACTTAATGCAAGTAACAGACCTTTTATATTTGTACCACGGATGCATATAAGCGAGTTTTTTTTTATAAGCATTTGGTGAATTTAACCGAATTTTTTTTATATATACCTTTCCAGTTTATAAGCACTAAAAGTCATGCAAATTCAGATATGCATATAAGCGGTAGTTACTGTATTCCATTCAAAAAATATCATATTCTTTTAAAATACTTTTCTTTCAAATACAATCCATTACAATTTAAAATAAAATAATTTTGTTTCAATTAATTTGTAGTAGGCTGAAAACACGTTTTATATGGGAATTAATCAAGGCGAATTCATTCAGGTAATCTCGCTACTCAACATCCAACAATGATAAATCTAAAAGAAAAGTTATCAGCAGGACTTTTAAGATCATCTGTAATGAATTTAATTTAAGTAATTATATTTAAAAAAAGCATGCACAATGAAATAGTAGAAATGTTATTTTGGAAATTCGTTTAAAGAAATCGTACATATTATGCTTAGAACACAATTCGGTCGCATGTCGCAAGAACGTAGGACGTACCCACAACTTCCTAAACGTATTAAAAAAATATATTAGAAAACTCAAAGTTTGTTGAAATTTTTATTTATTTTTTTTTTTTTTTTTATTTTGTTTTCAAATATTCAATTTGAAAACACAACAATTATTTTATTTTAAAATAATTTGCTTTCTTATGACAATACGATCGCAACTGGCGTATCAAATAGAATAAGATCAATGTGGACTCGCGTCGTTAGCACGCTTTAAGTTTGTGTAAGCTATTTTGTGCCTTTGCATAAAATATTAGACGTTCTAATTTTACAACTCATCGACTGCGTACGCTTGTACGTTCATGCGGTGTTCCTAAGGTTAAATCTTAATGAATTAATCTTAGAATTAATTCAATAGAAGGCAGATAGAATGATGATTAGTAATTATTTGATGACGAGTGGTTAAAAAGAACTGTTAATTAAAAGGTTTTAAGCTGATTTAAATTTTTCAGCAAATTAATATCAAATAGAATTCATTCTTTTATAGGTGTGTTTTAAACAAAATCTTTTCAGGCAGCTATTTCAAAGTTTTCAAATGTAAATGCCAAAAAGCTTAAATATATAATAAAATGTTAAAATGGTATTAAAATTTTATTTATTCAAGTTTTGCAAACATTCCAAGTTATGATTTCGTTCCAAAAAAAAAAAAAAAAAAAACAATAATAATTACACATTTAAACATTGGTATAACCAGATGTCAGCAAAATTTTTGCGGACTTGAGGTTTTTCCAAATATTTGGTTTTTGTACGGCCTCTCCATCGTCGACCTCCTAAATTTGATAATTATAATAAAAAAAATTTTAAATATTTTATTACTAATTATTACAGAAATAAAAAAGTAAGAGTGCGACTATGCCAAATATTTGATACCCTCCTCTGACAGAAGGTATATTATAGGAGTGGGATCTTGACGGTTCTCATTACATAACAACAATTAAAAGACCTGGGGTTTTTATTTTTCATTTGTAATCTCGCGGCTTCTTTTATTGTACCATAAGTATGATCTTGCAAAACCGTTTAGAAATATAGAAAAAGAAAAAATATTCAAATTGACATCATTAAAAATGTTCCAAAAAAAATTTAATAAGCACTTTAAAAATTGTGCATAATAGTACTTATAAAATATACACTGAATATTGAATTTTAACTATTTTAAAGACCATGACCACCATTCGATGAAAAATGTAATAAATATTTACCAAATTTTAAAAGAGTCATTTAACCTTCGCCTTTCCAAAGGTTTTCACTTATGTATGTACTTTCGTTTACAATTCCCAGCCGGGTGGTACCACATAATTTTAAAAACTATTCCGTTTTAAATATATTTAGGAAAATCCAAATTTTTTCAATGGGCTTTTTTTAAATGCAATTTTACCAAATGCCTTCGATATAACAATGGTATCAAAATATATAATATTAAATTGAGAACCCTTAAGATTTCAAATGATGTACCAGCTTCATAGCTCCCTAACTAAAATTTGTTTGTCCAAAATTTATCTCTAGTATTAGAATTTAATTACTTTCGATGAAACTTCTTTATTTAGATGGAGTTTTTTACGTTATTATTTATTAGAAATTAAATTGATTTAAAATGTATTTTTAGAAAGAATTTTATGGAAAATATAACTAAAACACTTTTTAAACCTAGAATCTAATTTTGTATAAAAACGGCAATAACGTATTTTAATTTAAATAGTTTTCATAATAGGAAGTATTTTCTTTTAAAAAATTAATAATTTTTACTTTTTTGCCTTTGTTATAAAAATTTCAAGATTTTTCTCTTCAAAATAAGATTTTTTTTTCGCAATATGAAGATTTTTCTTTCCAATTCTTCTGGCAACGCTGTGTGAGAGCATAAAAAAACAACGTTCTCAATATAAAAACGGATTTTTATTTTACGAGAACATTTTTTTATGTCAAATTGTATGAAAAACGTGGTGTTGACGCAGTTTGGCAATTTAACAATTTGAATTTTACAGACGGACAGACTAACGGACTGAGCTAAATTTAATTACTTAAGGACCCAGCATATACATTAGGGTGGCCGTTATTTTTTTTATTTTGATTTCTTATATTCTCCCCCCTAAATCGGTTCAGTTTTATGTAAAAAAAAATACAAAAAAATTTCGTAGCGATAAGTTGTGTTTTAGGGGGGGCGTCCGTCCCTCAAAGTTTGCCATCAAGCCATTTATTCAAATGTAATTTGTTGCGTATGACTATTTTCTAAAAACAAAATTTTACAAGAATATGATATATGGCAATATTTTAGCTCTTCTAGTCAACAACATAAGCCTCTAAGAAAGTTTTTTGCTAAAATTTATATTTTAGAAAATAATTAAGAAAATAAAAACAAAATACCAAACATTTTATATACGTTTTATATATTTAAAAGGTGGATTTAATGTCAAGTGACCCAATTTTGAAATAGATGTCTTTCGATTTAAATAAAATTTACACCAATTTTAGTACTGTTAGATAGTAGCTTAGACACAAATTTTCAACAAGATCGGTCAAAAAGTTTCTGAGTTAGAGGGGGTCAAAGTTTGAAATTTTGGCCATACAGGTGTTCTTTCTCATCCATGTAACTTATTACCTATTGGTGTAAGCAAAATTTGTCCCAAGTAGCTTAGATAGCTTTTTGATCAAACTTTTTAAAAAATTGTTTTTGTTTTTTTAAAAAATTTTTAAAATTTTTTTTTTTTAAATTTAACACTTGGCTAAAAAAAATAAAAAAAAAGTTTTAAATTTAAAAAAAAAATATTAAAAAATTTTTTAAAAAAAACAAAAAAATATTTTTAAAAAAGATTGATTAAATAGCTATCTAAGCTACTTGGGACAAATTTTGCTAACACCAATAGGTAATAAATTACATGGATGAGAAAGAACACCTGTATGGCAAACTTTGACCCCCTCTACCTCTGAAACATTTTGACCGATCTTGTTGAAAATTTGTGTGTAAGCTACTATCTAATAGGACTAACCTTGGTGTAAATTTCATACAAATCGGAAGACATCGATTCCAAAATTGGGTCACTTGACATTAAATCCACCTTTTATATATATAAAACGTATATAAAATGTTTGGTATTTTGTTTTTATTTTCTTAATTATTTTCTAAGATATTAGTCTTTGCAAAAAACTTTCTTGGAGGCTTATGTTGTTGACTAGAAGAGCTAAAATATTGCCATATATCATATTCTTGTAAAATGTTGTTTTTAGAAGATAGTCATACGCAAACAAATTACATTTGAATAAATTGCTTGATGGCTTGATGGCTTTGAGGGGCGGACGCCCTCCCTAAAACACAACTTATCGCTACGAAATTTTTTTGTAATTTTTTTTACATAAAACTGAACCGATTTGGAGGGGGAGAGTAAAAGAAATCAAAAAAAAAAAGTTCTCCATACAACTAACGGCCACGCTAATATACATATATGTACTTTTAAACAAACTTATTATACCCTCTTCAATATTAGACCATCAGTACTAAAACTAATTCCATCATTGATGATCAAAATGTTTATCAAGAAAATTATCTTTTATTTACAAGTTTTACGTAAAAGCACAGTCATTTTAGGTCTTGAACACCTTTGAAATAAAATGTATTGAAAATTCGAGTCCTACTCGAATAAGACTTATACATATGGGGGATTTCATGTCAAGTGAGCCAACTTTTGAAATCGATGTCTTGCGATTTGGATGAAATTTGCAGGAAGGTTAGTCCTTTTAGATAGTAAATTAGGCACAAGATCGGTCAAACAGTTTCTGAGTTAGAGGGGGTCAAAATTTAATATTTTGGCCAAACAGTCCAAAATATTTTTAGAATTGCTTTTGACGTGAATTTTTCACTTTTAGAGGTTGACTGGTTCAACTTGATTTTAAGAACTACCATAATAATAAAAAAATATTTTCTATAATTTTTTTCAAAAACCGTTTTTTACTAAATAATCGACCATGTTCTGGAAATCGAGTAAAATTAAAATCGAAGGAAATTTTCAGTTAAATTTTATTTCATGATTTTTAGAGTAATTTTAATTTAAAACGTAATATTTTTATGAACCTTTAGAGCAAGATCGTTTAGAAAGTTTGTTCGATTTTAGTTTCACTTGTATTCGATTTTCAGAACAAAACTGAATGTATCAATAATAGTATACTTCCCTAAACTAATCCTTAGTTGACCTATATTTCAACCCACTGTGAGGCGGGCGTATGATATACATAGAAGTTGATTTACGTTGACGTAGATACGCTTTAACTTTTACACCAGCTGTTGCATGCGTTTGTATAAGATATACGTTTTAATTTGACAACGTATCTAGGTGCAATTGTTGATACGGTGCAATTGTGTTCTTACGGTTCAAAATACTATTCAAAATTGTTACCTGCGTTAATTGATGCATGCGATATCGATTGAAATTTCCATTTAAATTGTATTGTAATTTCGATCGATATCGAATGCTGTAATTTGGCCCCTGTTTTTTTTCTAAACATGAGATATTCCACATTTTAATTTTTAAAACTTTGATTTCGAGTGTTTAACAAATTGTGCAAAAAAGAATAAGCTTAATTAATTTTGTATTAAGTTAAAATTAAAATAAAAAAAAGTTACACTAAAGATGTAATTCCACCGATGAAAAATGTGTGTTTTTGTGTAAATGTCTTTAAAAGAAAATTTAGACTTGATTTTAAATTACTTATTTAGAATTTGATAAATCCAGATTTCATCAAAATTGCTACGAATGTGTGTAGATTCTGGATCAGTTGCTGGTGGTTTAAATTTGTTAGCGCCTCCAAGAGAACTTTCAACATTATCTTCAAGTTCTTCGGTTATCCTAAAGTCTATTGGATATTGTTCGTCTGGAAAGTTTTAATGATCATTTTAATTCATTTCTAAACAAGTAAGTTAATATGGTCAGTCAAGCCCGACCATTTGATACCCTACAGACAAATTTTCGAATATTTACCCTATTTGGGACCTGTGGGCAACCAAAATTATTGTTTTTTTATTTTATCTTTTATTATAATAGAGGTAAAATTTTTATAAGAATTTCTTGGGTCGAATATTATTATCTTTATGAGAATTTTTCAGCTTAAGGCGATTTTAGAAGGAATGTACACAAGTTCCCATTAGATATTATTATAAAAGCTATCGTTGCCAAAGTTTATATCAATACCAACATTTCTAAGGGAGTTTTGGCCTTAAAGCTTTTTTCGGGAGTACTATTTCTATAGCAGTTATGGTCATTTATGAGTTAGGGTGTAAAAAGATATTAACGAAACAAATTTAATTTAAAATACCACGGTTAATGAGATATAAAATATATATGTATAAGGTTCATGATCAAGTAACAAAAATTTAAATTTTTTGTCACTTTTTATGTTTTATGAAATTTTAAAAATTCAAAATTGTACAAAATTTTCAATATTGCACAGAAAAAATATTTTTATACCGTTCACTACAGATGGAAACGGGTTATATAAGTATGTCATTCCATTTGCAATTCCTACAATATTGATCTTAGACCCAAAAAAGTATATATATATATATATTCTGGGTCCCTATGAGGAGAGAAGTTTATTCAGATTATAAAATAAACAAAATGGACATTTTTTCACACAGAGTGGATAATAATGGTACTTAATGAACTCAGCTTCGCAGTTATGGGCTCGTTTCTGATCGCTTATTTCATAATAGAATTAAACTCCTATAGAATTTATTATTTGCTTAACTCTCAAGCTTTACTTTTAGAAGAACTGATTCACAGATAAGTTCATTCCTTTTGATTGTTAAATTTCTTCGAACGATTAAATTTTTATTAAATAAAATTTTTTGCTAAATATTTAATTTTAATACTTTTTCATTAACAGTATTTTTCTCTTAAATGCACACCGGTTATAAGCACTTAACGCTTATTGGCATCCCAACATGAACAATTTTCCGTTTGTATTAAAAAAACCAGGGTTTAAAAAACTGCAGTCGAAACCAAAAACTGTCGAACAAAAACCGAAAATTTGAGTTCTACCCTTCGCTTTTTGAGTTGGTTTGACATCGACTGTTTACATTTAATGAATTAGTAGTAAAAGCAACAGTTTTTTTAGCCAATGACAAATGAAGAAGTGGAAGAAATAGCAGTTTTTCCACCTTGACTGCAGTTTTTTAAACGCTGAAAAAAACCCAACAAATTTGTGTGTACATATATGTATTTTGCTTATATGCATATCTCGCTTTAATGCACTGTTGGAAAATTATTTTTTTTAATTGTATTTAAAAAAATTCTGCATAACATGGTTGTCGGTAAAAATGATATGGTTAAATAAAAACTAATATGCCTTAAATTTTCTTAAAAAACACCTTTGTTGGTGGTAACCATATTGAAACATATTTTTCTCTGCGTGTAAGAAGTAGACAAAATACCCTACAAGAAATGCATAACCAAAACTAAAAAAAAAATGTATTTACTAACACACTTGCAACAATTTTACATTAGTGTTTCTACTCTAACATGTGTGTTAGAGTAGAACAACTAACAACACTATCTAAAAATGCCAATTTTTTAATATATTTTTGTCACGCTTGATATAACTTGTGATTTGCTTTAATTTAATATTTACCATTGGTGCTAAAGAAAAAAAATTATATTTGTAACTAGATTGTAACTATGAAGAAAAAGTAGCACCACCAAACAGCGGTAATCAGAATGCTAGTGGTTAAGGAGGACGTACTGATGGTGGCTTCAGAGGATGTGGTTTTGGATTCTCTGGAAACAACAGTGGTCATGTTCGAAGCGGTCGTTTTGAAAGGTGGTGGCTTTGGCCAGGACAATCGCTTAAGATATGTCCTGATGACTTTTCAAGTATGTATTTGATTTTTTGGTCTCAATCTGTTAACAAAATCTACAATAAATTAAATGGTCACACGTACGTTTACCTCCATTTCCAGACCCACGCGAGAAGTGAAACGTTACCAAGCAGCCACAGAAATAGCGATACGTGGTACTTACTTTTCTGAAGCCTAATTTCCTGACTATTAATTGGATTATAATTTTTTCAATAAACAAATTTTTATTTAAAATGAAAAATAAAATAATATATTTTTTATAAAGGTTAGTACTAACCGTAATGAATAACTAGTTAGTGCTAACCAATATTTACGTTATGACTAACTAGTTAGCATTAACCACTGTTTTGGTTATCATTGACTAATAAAAAGCAGCAGAGTAAGCAGTACAGATATATGTTCTGTAGTCGAGTGGAATTCATTAGTTAGAAAGAGAGGCAAAATCACATGTACACAAGAGTTTCGGTTAGTTTTTTCATTTTGCTCATAATAAACTAATAGAAACTTTAACCAATATATTGGTCAACACTACCGGTTATATAACTAGTAAAATGACCGGTAGTCTTCTTGTAGGGTAGCACGATATTTTTAAAGCGGGTAGATTTGAATGTTACGTGTCGATTTTTTTCAAAAAGTAAAAATATAAAAATTTTGAGTTAATTATTTCGTGACGATATATATACAATATACTTTTGGAATTATTGCTTAATTTAAATGTATTCAAGTCTTTAAATACAATTATTCGTAATTTTTTTTTTGAGAGAAAATTTTTTTTTTTAAAAATCGCGAAAAAAAAAATTTTTCTCTCAAAAAAAAATTCTTAACTCTATTGAACATTTTTCCAACCCTGTTGAATGTACTTAATACAAAATAAAATAACACTGTAGTTTTTTTTTATTAAAAAAAATGTTTTTGCGAAATTATTTATTTATTATTAAATTAATTGCAAAATCAAAACAAGCAAAATTTTGCGAAAAACTACAAAAAATAATTTGCAATAAACGAAAACTATAGCTTCTTAAAAATTTGTAATCGCGGATACGAGCGCTAACTTTGAATTCAGCGTACTTGAATTAGCTTTGCCAGTATGGTGTCCAGCTTGTTACAATTTGCCACTAAAGGCCATTACACACTATCCTACAAAGTCTTATGTATTTTTCAAAAATGCTTCCCTGATCTAATTATTCTTTGAATATTTTTTAAAAAAAAAGACTAAAGACTTTATGGGATACATAGTGTATAACGGCCTTAATACAGTGTATTCAATAGAGATATGAAAAAAAATTCTTAAAAAAAAAGGAAAAAAGAATTTTTTTCGTAAAACAAATAAAGAAAAATTGTATTAAACACACTTGCATCGATTGGACAATGATACCAAAAATATAAATATTATCGTTTTATGGTTAATTAGTATTAACTGTCTAATTTCCGATGTGCGAAAGAATTATTTCTTTCGTAAAACAAAAACAGAGTTTTTAAAATTTGTTTTTGTTTTAAATGTAATTGTTCGATAGAAAGAATTCTTTCGCACATCGGAATTAGGCTATACAATTTTTAATCGCAAATACGAAAGGCGTCAAATTAGTGCACAGTGTTAGTTAACATAAAAAAAAATGGACAGATTGCGAAACTTTTCAGCGATACCATGAAGACCGTTAATGTAAGTACATAATTGTTTAATTTCGCACTTATTTAAATTATTAAAAAACCAACTTTCAATAAATTATTTGCGTACTTTAGGTTCTATTATAGATTTTGTTAGTGCTTTTGTCGCCAGTGCAAATTTTAGTTGTGGCGTAATATTTGATGCATACGCTGATACGATTACACTACCGAGGGGCTTAGGTCCAGAACCCAACAATACTTGACTTAAAAAATGTCTTCGAGGAGGAAAATCTGAAAGAAAATAAATACAAATATACCGATTACATTTCAAAACACTGTTGCAGCTTTCTGGACAACGGTTTCCCACATGTGAGCATCAAGGGCACTTTCAAGATTTAAAGACGATGACTAGAATTAAGAAATAAGGAAATGTGAAGGAATTCTGTTGAAATCTTGTGCCTAAACAGATATCCTACACAAACCACTTTTTTTTGGATAAGAAAATTTTATTTTTACAAAAAATTCTTCTGAATGACAAAAATTACGAAATTTTGGAAAAAAAATTATGAAGCCTTAAGGCCCAACTAAAATATGCTTAAGCTCCTGTCAAAAAATAACAAAAATAGTAGTCCCTATATCGCAGCTTCTTTATATTGTGAACCAATCTTTATAAAACGGTAAATACGCCGTATATGGACATTTTCAGCGAAAAGTTTACTCTTTGTTAAGTAACGCCAGCAAATAGTTAAAAGTAAGCTCTACATTTAGTAATAAAGGGATAAAATATTAACAACATTGGCCTAAAATACAAGCTTATTTGCTTGCTGGCGTTACGTTACAAAAAGGAGACTTTTAGCTGGAAATTCCCATATGAAACCTCAGTTTAATTATGTGCCGATTATCACAAAGTCTATCTATTTTATCACTAGTCGTAAAAACGCTTATAGGGTCTGGGCCCTGTTTCTCAAAACTAAAATTTTAAAATCTACAGGTAAAAAACGTTAAAAAGCAACAATTTGACAATTTTTGTGTTTGTTTCAAATATATTTTACTTGTAGATTTGTAACTTGTAGTTTTAAGAAACAAGGCCCTGTTATAAAATAAAATATTTTTAACCTTTTTGATTTAAGGAGCCTTTTAGCGTTTTCCGAGAGTGTGCTTTATATGGAGCATATCGTAATTTGTAAAACGGTCCTCACGAAATTGTCTAATGTTATTTTTGGACATATGAAACTAAATTAGAGTAAATTTCAACACAAAAGTATTATTCCTTGCGGTCTTTAGCGTACCAAAGTGTTTTCCTAGAGCAGGTTTAATAAGGAGTATACGGTAAGCTACACAGAAAAAATTCTCCAAAATTGTTCACCAATTAAATCATTAATCAAAAATATAATCAGTTTTAATTAAAAATTTAATCAAGTGAATTAAACTTTTAATCAAGTAAATTAAACGTTTAATTAATACTATTAACTGGTTTAATTGATACTATTAATTTGTTTGCTGGTGCAAATTTAATTAATTTTTTAATTAATATCACAATTTTTTTAATTGAAATCAATTTTTATTTTTTTCTGTGTATGGAGCGAATTTCAAGAAATTTGGCAGTGTGATTTCTCGTCCTTTCAGACTGAATTATAACAATTTTTTTTTTTTACAAAAGCGTTACTAAGATTTTAGTTGTGCTAATGTGTTTTTTAAGGGTGGGTTGCATATGGAGCCTATGGTTAGTTTAAACCCGATCTTCACAAAATTTAGTAGTGTGATTTCTACATAGTCTTATAAACGAAGTTATGCAAAATCTGATTATAATTGCTTCGTTCTTCCTCAAATTTTTGTTAGATTTTATTACAGAATTATCCATTTTTTAACGGTTGTTCCGCATATGAATCTATAACTTATTTTCTATTTAACCGATTTTGCTACATTTAAAACTCAAACCGTTTAGGAGAACTAGAAAAAATTGGACATTCTGTTTACAAAATGTATGAAATTTAATGAAAGTATGGTAGCATTTTTCGGAGAATAAGTGTCTATATGTGTGAGCATTAAAAAACCATTCTTATAATAAAATAGAATTTATTTTACGACGGCTTTCTACGACATTTTTTTATGTCAAATTGTATAAAAAATGTGGTCTTGACGCAGTTTGACAATGTGAATTTTTACAGACGGACGGACTAACGGACTGAGCAAATTTAAATAACTTAAGGACCCAGCATATACATATATGTATTTTAAGACTTAGTGCCAGTTCACACACGTCAAGTCTGACTTGTCAAGTCTTGAGTTTTAAGGAGAGAGGCTAAAATAAATGGCATTCTCTTTTCCCTTCTCTCCTTAAAGCTCAAGACTTGGCGAGTAAAACTTGACGTGCGTGAACAGGCACTAATTATACCCTCTTCAATATTAGACCATCAGTACTAAAACTAATTCCATCATTGATGATTAAACGAAACCTTGTTAAATAATTTTTTGAATACCAAGAAAAACTTTGATAACTAATATGCATGTGGCAGTGTAAATAAAACTGAACTGGCAAAATAAAATAAAGTAATTTGTTTTTATTTTTGTTTTTTCTTTTAGAGTTGACAAAAAATCAACCAATTGTAGTCGGGACTGTAAGAAAAGATAAACTCACTTTTTATTGTTGTTGTTTTCGTTTAAGCTTTGATATTGTTACAAGTTAAACTGGGGTTTATACTTCCTATTCGCTTAACAGTTTTATTGTATAATATTTTTAGTTTTTCTAAAATCTTTGGATGCAGTTTCCTGACGATCTGGCCTAAGCAACCAGTGAAATGCGCATAGGAATAGCTTATCACTTCAACAATTTCAGTTTATCAATAGTATGAAATGGGAATTTAGCACATTTAAACGAAACCTTGTAAATTATCTTTTATATACAAGTTATACGTAAAAACACAGTCATTTTTGGTCTTAAACACCGTCAAAGTAAAATGTATTTAAAATGTTATCAAAAAGTAATTTCAATTTTTGGGAATACAAAATTTTAATTTCAAAAGATTTTGTTATTCGTGCTTAATTCCCAGTTTTTATTATTGATAAAAACACTTGAAATTTATTGTTGATGGGATAAGCTATTCCTATGCGCATTTCACTGGTTGCTTAGGCCAGATCATCAGGAAACTTCATCCATAACGTTTTAGAAAAACTAAAGATATTAAACCAAATAAAACTGTTAAGCGTATAAGACTTATAGCAACAGTTCTACTTGTTACAATATCAAAGCTTAAACAAAACACATCAACAATAAACAGTGGGTTTATCTCATCTTACATTCCCCACTACAATTAGTTGAAATTCTCTCAACATTAATTGTAGTTGTAAGTAGGTTAAGAAAAACAAAATAAAAACAACAACAACAACTTTACAAAAGATGTTGACAATTAAGTGTTTTTTAAGGCCGTGCACTGCCTGTTTATTATCAAAAAGTAATTTCAATTTTTGGGAATACAAAATTTTAATTTCAAAAGATTTTGTTATTCGTGCTTAATTCCCAGTTTTTATTATTGATAAAAACACTTGAAATTTATTGTTGATGGGATAAGCTATTCCTATGCGCATTTCACTGGTTGCTTAGGCCAGATCATCAGGAAACTTCATCCATAACGTTTTAGAAAAACTAAAGATATTAAACCAAATAAAACTGTTAAGCGTATAAGACTTATAGCAACAGTTCTACTTGTTACAATATCAAAGCTTAAACAAAACACATCAACAATAAACAGTGGGTTTATCTCATCTTACATTCCCCACTACAATTAGTTGAAATTCTCTCAACATTAATTGTAGTTGTAAGTAGGTTAAGAAAAACAAAATAAAAACAACAACAACAACTTTACAAAAGATGTTGACAATTAAGTGTTTTTTAAGGCCGTGCACTGCCTGTTTATTATCAAAAAGTAATTTCAATTTTTGGGAATACAAAATTTTAATTTCAAAAGATTTTGTTATTCGTGCTTAATTCCCATTCTAAACGTTATGGATGAAGTTTCCTGATGATCTGGCCTAAGCAACCAGTGAAATGCGCATAGGAATAGCTTATCCCATCAACAATAAATTTCAAGTGTTTTTATCAATAATAAAAACTGGGAATTAAGCACGAATAACAAAATCTTTTGAAATTAAAATTTTGTATTCCCAAAAATTGAAATTACTTTTTGATAATAAACAGGCAGTGCACGGCCTTAAAAAACACTTAATTGTCAACATCTTTTGTAAAGTTGTTGTTGTTGTTTTTATTTTGTTTTTCTTAACCTACTTACAACTACAATTAATGTTGAGAGAATTTCAACTAAATGATGAAACAGAATTGAGTCTTCAACTTCAGGCAAAAATTCTAAAGCCCATAATTAAAACGTCGGCAGTAACTTCAAAATCTCTCTCATTTCTTTCTTTTTCTTTTGTTCTTATTTTTCTTTGTTTACAAATTGTATGAAATTGAATGAAAGTATGGTAGCTTTGTTAAGAGAATAAGCGTCTTTATGTGAGAGCATTAGAAAAAACGTCCTCAAAATAAAATTGATTCTATTTTCTCGACCGCATTCTCTGGCATAATTTTATGTCAAACTGTATGAAAAACAACGTTCAGCCCCAGTTCTGTTTCATCATTAATTGTAGTGGGGAATGTAAGATGAGATAA
The DNA here is from genome assembly GCA_963931875.1 of Pollenia griseotomentosa. NCBI lineage: Eukaryota > Metazoa > Arthropoda > Insecta > Diptera > Polleniidae > Pollenia > Pollenia griseotomentosa. The sequence continues at coordinate 99,505,350 of OZ007561.1, read as the reverse complement.
ACCCACTGTTTATTGTTGATGTGTTTTGTTTAAGCTTTGATATTGTAACAAGTAGAACTGTTGCTATAAGTCTTATACGCTTAACAGTTTTATTTGGTTTAATATCTTTAGTTTTTCTAAAACGTTATGGATGAAGTTTCCTGATGATCTGGCCTAAGCAACCAGTGAAATGCGCATAGGAATAGCTTATCCCATCAACAATAAATTTCAAGTGTTTTTATCAATAATAAAAACTGGGAATTAAGCACGAATAACAAAATCTTTTGAAATTAGTATTTAAAATGTGTAAAATTAATTGGCAGTATCCTAATTTGTTTCGATTCTATACAAGTTTGTTTCGAAAATGTTTGAGGGGAACTTAAACTAATTACGGATCAGTGTTCCGTACTCTTTTTATATTCTTAATATAATATTGTCAGGATATTACACAAAAAGCCTCCTCCCAAAGTCATCAATCGATCTTACTTTCGTAAGTCTAGGATCACATAGTTTTCTTTCAGAAAGTCTGAGTTAATTGGTGAGAATATTGAATTGAATAAACTCACCCCTTTTGAAAAAAAACTTTCCTAGTGTAAACCAAAATTATAAGAAGCAGAAATCTTCTAATTAGTTTTTCATTTAAATATAGCAAACAGTTTTAAAGCATTTTAATTATATTAAATGAATCGACATGAAATGAAGCAATTTGTTATTTTTAAGACCAACCAATGCGAAATAAGCTGCATCGTTTATATTTATTAATAAATTTAAATTTATCAACGTGATCATTAAATATTGTTTCCAACCAAAACCATTAACAAAAAAATAAAACTTTTTGTAATACAAAAAATAAAGTAAAAACTTACATTAATTTAAAATTAGCAACATAAATACATATATAAAATAAAATAAAATTTACCCAAAATTAAATAATGCGTATTGACTTAACATTAATAACAAAAAGCCACATTTTAAGTAAAATATAAACATTTTTTTTTTTAAATATATTTCGTACTTATTCAAGTTATTAAAAATCCAATTTTCAATAAATTCTTTTCGAATTTTTGGTTCTATGCTAGAACTTGTTGAGGCTATTGGAACAGGAGGACCCGGAATACCAGGTAAATTAAATTGTGGTTGTGCCATACTAAAAAGTACAGCCCCTGATCCAAATGCTGTTCCTCTGTCAAAAGGCCCAGCTCCCGATCCCAAAGGTAAAAACATTGGTCTATCGAAATATACCGGAAAGTCTGAAAAAATAATTTGATTTTTATTTACCCCCTTAATTATAAAAAAAAACAATCTTAAAAAAGGTTTATTAAATAAGTTTTTATAGAAAATCTATTCCATAAACCTTTTATAAACCTGTTTTATTTATTTTTTTATGAAACCGGCCTTTATATTTTTGGATCACAAATTTTTTTTTTAAACTTATGGCGATTTCTATTCTGAGAAAAAAATGCTACAGTATATGCATGTAACACTTTTTCATGTTACCTATAATCACTCGAAGTGTTACATGTTGTACAACTTCAATCGAACAGAATTAGCTGCCTTTATTTACAACTATTACACTTTTATTATTAATGTAGTTCATTAGCGATTTTTAAAACTATTTGACTATTTGCTGCACACTTACTTTACGGTTTGGAAACAGACATTGACATCACTTATTGCTTGAACAAATTTAAAACGATAATAAATACATAGAATTTTTCACCAAAATAAAAAAACGATTTAATTCAAAATGGAGTATGCCGTCAAAGAATATTTAGATGTAGAATTCTTTTGACAAAACTTTTAAAATATTATGACAAACAAAATAAAATATTGGTTGTACAAACAAAGTAGTAAGTACCAAAGTTGTAAAACAGGGCAGTATGAACCCTTAAGTAAAAGTAAGGGTAAAACATGTAAAATGTTTTGCATGTTTTTCATCAACATTTTCACAAAAGAACTTGAAAATTTTTCCCACAGTTGTATTTTTTGTACAAACGAACACAAAATGTAGAACATGTAACATTAATGCAACATTTTTCTCAGAAAAGAACTCGCCATTAGTCTGGTTCCGCAATATCATACTGCTGTTTAATATGGCAACGCCAGGTAGAATTACTTATAATCAAAGTTGCCAGATGTGGCAGATTCTATCACTAAGCGATTGCTTTATAGACTTTTCACATTTGTCAACATTTAACATTTAACATCAATTTGCGAACATGTTGCAATTTTCCCATAAGAAATTAATAGGGCTAAAAATCAAAATTTTTCAACATCACAACAGAATGTTACTATCTCATTTTGTTCTCTTTTACATGTTTCAATTTTTTAGTGTCATCACTAGAAAAGTGTTAATAAATTATATTATTATTATGGCATCACTGACGAAATGGAAGTTGCTTTGAAAGCAGCGTTACCATTTCTCAGGTTGTTCCTTTTTTGCAAGCCTTATTTTGCTTAATTTTGCTAAAACTATAAAACAAAATAAATGAGATATACATTTTGGTGCTATCTTTCAAAATGTTGGCATTTTTGTAGAAAAAAAAGTAATTCAAAATAAATAAGTTTTTTTTCAGAAATGGTGACATTTTTTATTGATGGTAGTTGTTAGATGTTTCAAGTGTGAATGCGTATTTCACATTTTCAACATCTTCCATGCGTTCCTCCGAAACGTATGCAAGTGTACAAAGGGTATTACCTTTGTTGGCAATTCAATATCAATAAGAGCTTTATTTAAAATCTGAAGATAAATGACAAAGTTTACACAAACTTTGTATGACCCCTAATAAAAAGTTTAGCGGCTTAAAAAATCACGGGAAAACCGAGGTAACAGATATATTTAAAACTCAACCGATAATGCTCGGCTGAATATTTATTAACGACCACTAACTCAGAATAGCCGAGACCAAATACGAACCTACATTCTTATTTCTACTTATATAAATATATACATAGTTATTTTACGAATACATAATTTTATTTTTTAACATTTATGTTGGTTATTCAAAAAACAAACTACCAAAAAAAAATGTTATTCCGTATTTATTTTGTTATGAAGTTTGATTTTGTCGGTTGAAATATATTTTTTAAAAGTAAGAACTATTCAATTTTAACCCCACGTTTCCACATGCAAGTAATTACTTGCAAGTAGTGTATACGTATTAATATCGAAAATCAGAAGAAATGTCAAAAAAAACACAACAATTTTTTGAGTGGCTACACAGCACAGTGCAAGTTCATTTTAAAAATGTCGTCAACAAGTAAACTTCTAGCAAAAATTGCCGTATTAAACGAATTAAAAAAATTAAAAAGCGAATGTGAAAAAAAATGTGGAAAAAGAAGGTTTTGGGTTTCTGTTTTCTGTCCATCTTGATGAAAAAATTATGTTTATTTTATAAAATATGTGACTACAGTATTGCCGTAGTGGGATATCATAATGTTACAGAGAAAATATTTTGATTAACAATTTTTTTTTTTCAAAATGCTTAAAATTCATGATTAAAATTACCATTTAGATGCGTTGTTGTATAGTTGTGGGTTTTTTTATTAGCTATTTTTTATAAATACACAGAAAATCCGCTATAAACATAACTTTTATTTACTAAGTACCAAAAGATTGATACAAAAGTCATCCACGGCAGCACTGTTTCTTCATTTGTCAGTTTACTTACGACAAGTGTCAAAAATTTACTTGCAAGCAAATTCTGTTGCAAGTTGAGCTGCAAGTGCGAAAAATGTGATGGTGTTAGTAAAAAAGTGTGAGTGTATTGAATTTTTCGAACTTGTACTTGCATGTGGAAACGCTAGGTAAGGAATATGCAGTTTAATAAATAAATAATTTAAAAATAAATGGTAAAATCATTAATAAAAACTAAGTAAAAATTAAAAATATATTATTTAATACTTTTATTAATATTATTTTTTTATAATTATCGCTTTATTTTATTTAGCATGAATTTTAATTTTGTTTTTTCTTGATTTAGATTTTTTGGAAGCTAGTTCAGATAAACTATCGATAATTTTTATCAAATTTAGAGATACATTTTTCCTGTTTCGCAGCAAGTTTCAAAATGAAACGACTTGTTTCGCTCTCAAAATTTTGTATGGCAAAACATGTTGTTTCAATCAAGTAAGTGGCGCGAACAGGAATGGGAGAGCGAAACACGAATATTGCTGTCCGTGTGAACATGGCATAATGTAAGATCTGGCTGATGCTGAAAATATACTGCCAATGAAAAATCGCCACCAATAGTAAATTGTCAGATCAGGCGATTATAAGAAAACCATACAATTTCATTGGCTGACAAGTCTTTGACAATTAATACATCTACCAGCTAAAATTCTTAGTTCACACGGTTTTCAGTTAATTGCATGGCAAGAACTGCCAGATCTGTTTTTATACATTGTCAGAAAATGAAAATCTCGTGTATTTTTTTAAATTGGCAAAGTGGAAATATTGTTATTAAATGATAAAAGCAACGGCCTGAATTTTAACAAATTTTTAAATATTAAATTAATTAAAAATTTGGAAAATTAAATTTTTTGTTGTTTTTCCTTTCACTCATTCATATCAGGGATGGAAACTATGGTGCAGGTATAATTTTTTACATTGTTGGCTATCTTTAAAAAATATTTTCGTAATTAATAAGAAGTATTTTTTCTTTCAAGAGATGAGCCAGAAAATAGTCTCAAAGCTACGTTTTGTTATTGAAGTTGGTACAAAATCCAAAAACCCATTTTCCATCCCTAATACGTATGTATTTGCAGCGTTGTCAATAGAAAAAGATCTCTGACAATGAAACCATTGTCATATGTATCCAATGTCTGACAATGATCTGCCAATGGTAACGAAGAGTGTTCACACGATTCTCAGATATCTAAAAATATTTTTTACAACGGACTGACAAGGCTTTTTCTGACAACGTTGTCAAACAAAAATTGCCAGTTCACACGATTGCTAGATATTTTAAGCGCGTTTTACTGACAATATTGTTAGATCTGACCACCGTCTGTACGAAGCTTAAGGCAATTATTAGAAACTTATCTAAACATAGATCTTACTGGAATTGTTTTTAGCAATTCAATTTTTCTTATTATTTAGGTTCATATAGATATAAAATCGCCTGTGCAGATTCTTTGATACCCTTTACCGACCCAGTAAAAACTTCGCTTACTTTTTCAAAATGTATAGCTTTTTTCACTCATTATTTAGTAGCTTTCTTTCATAACTACTTCTATAACTATTTTATCTGGATGTATGTAGGTAAAAAAGTAATGACTTACATTTAAATGCGTTCATTTTAGAACATCCCTTGTAAAATTCGTTGGTTCTTTCAGTATAATTGTAAGTAGTGCTTTAATGTTTTTCTGATTACTCAACACATAATTTTGTAGGCGAAGTTTTTACTGGGGAAAATTCGAATATTTCGGTACTGAGCTTTACGGTTTTAGGCGTATAAATGTCTATACCAAACTGTCATATGAAACTTAATTTGACCTTATTTAAATTTAAAGTGATTTTCAGGATAGGATTTAATTTTGAACTTATTGTAAGTGAAGGATAGTTCATCACAAAATTTGGTAGATTAATTTAAGTATTAAAAAAAGACCTAAATTATACCAAATTTCAATACAGTAAAATTTTAATCTAGCATTTAATGCGTCTTAATGCGATTTTCAGATGCCCGATTTATATGAGGCCTATAGAAAATTATGGACCGCTCTTCACAAAATTTCGCAGAGTGATTTCTTCTGAAATTTTGACAGCCCAAATTTAAATACAATAGCACTTCTTGTTATAGTTTTAGGCATACTAAAGTTTTCGAGAGTAGCTTTTTTATGGGGCCTATGGTAAATAATAGACCGATTTCAACGAAATTTAGAAGTATGATTCCTAGTCATATAAAACTCCTTTTTTGCATAATCATCTTATATCTATTCGTAACAAGACTATCAGTTTGTTATTTACATTTATATTCATAACTCTTATCCTACTAAACCGTTTAAGCTGGATTTCAATGCCAAACTGCTTAGGATAACTAGAAAGACTTTGACACCAATAATACTCTTTTCTTTTGAGTAATTAGAATGTAAGCGTATTATCAACAGACTAACAGACAAACCGACACAGCTAAATCGACTTAGAATAAATCAAGGACACAGATGAATATTTAAATAGCTACACACGGAATGACAAATTTAGTATACCGTTGTTTACCACTAGTGGTGGAGGGTAAAAAAAATTTAATATAAATACTTCTTGCTACCCCAAAAAAAAACAAAAAAATTATCCTTGCTACACCCAGAGAAAAAACATGTTTAAATATGGTCACCTCCAACAAAACTATTTTTAGAGAAAATTTTAAACATATTATGTTTAGTTTAACCATATTATTGTCACCGACAACCATATTATGGTTAAACCAGGCCTCCATCAAGAAGCCACAACCATATTATGGTTGTCTCCAAACATGTTATGGTTAATAATAACTCAAATATGTTTAAGATGTATAATAGCATGGTTGGTTTTCAACCATAATATGTTGCTCTTTAAAAAGGGGAAATAGTATTGTTAATTTAAAAACAAATTATTGTCTTATTTAACTATAGCATGTTTTAATTCAACCATAATATGGTTGTGTCTTCTTGATGGAAGCCTAATTTAACCATAATATGGTTGTCGGTGACAATGTGGTTAAACTAAACATAATATGTTTAAAATTTTCTTTAAAAATAGTTTTGTTGGAGGTGACCATATTTAAACATGTTTTTTCTCTGCGTGTACTTTTCTATTAAAGTAGCGAATTTTTCATCAAGTTAATACAGACCCGAATACATGAATATTTTCAAATTTGAATAATGGAAATGAGCGGCCAAAATAATCACCAAAATATTTTTTTTAATTCCACACACACACATTTTTTTATAATTTTTGTAATGTCTTAGATCTTTCGTACTCATTCAAATTGTGAAAAATCCAATTTTCTACAAATTCTTTACGTATTTTTGGTTCTACTTCGCTGGAAGGAAATATTTCGTCAACCGGACCAGCAGAGCCATTTCCTCCTATTGATTCCTCTTGAAGGTGATATGCTCGTGTCATTCCCCATCTTCGCAATGGTCCACGAGGACTAAATGTATAAAATCGTCTGCCTTTATATATGCGGGGATAGTAACCTGTAAAATTATTATAATTTATTTGTGTTTTAAAATTTTCTATAATTTTTTAACGATCTTTGTTAGACATTAGCGATCATAGAAAGAAGGAGTACCGATTCGATTATTTTTTAAGTGTATACACTAAAATTTATGTTATCATTAGAAGTATAGTTTTATGTTGTAAGTCCGTAATTGCTTTCAACACACGGGTCAGCTAGATTCTCTTTGAACTTTTTAAGGACTATATACTAGTGATGTTACAAATATTCGTATTCGAAATGGCGAGTATTCGGCCATTTTATGGCATTCACATTCGCCCAATTCAAGCGAATATTTCGCGAATATCTGTTAAAACGTTCGAAAAAAAATAAATACAAAAGTGTAAAATAATATGTACATAAAATGTAACAAAAAATATTCCTTTTAATAATTTTATTAAAAAAAATTTTCTCTAAACCAAAATATGTAATAAAAATCGTTTTGTAAGTAAAAAACAAAAAAACATTAGATTTAATATGCTGCTACAAAAAGAATTTTTAAAAATTTTTTGATTTTAAGCATTCCTAAATATTCTATAATTTGATGTAATTGTCGAAATATCTTAAAAAATTGTCGATAACTGGAATGGGTCAACACAATGTCACCAAGATAATGCCAATCACATAACCCAAATTAAAAATGCGTTCGTTAAGGGGGATTGAGCAAAGTATGTATCAGTGTTGTCAACTTGGTGCGTTGCGCACCATTTTGGGTGCGTTTTTAAATTTCGTGTGCGAAAAATTCATTTGTAGGGCGTGGTGCGTTTTTCTAAATTTCGGTGCGTTTTTTAATTTTTGGTGGAACCAAACAAACTCAACACAACTTTTTGTTATAAAATGATAAAAAGATCTTTGTACAACAAAATACACCTGGGGCAAAATTACGGCATTCGATATCGATCGAAATTCCCATTCAAATTGTATTGTAAATTCGATAAATATCGAATGTCTTAATTTGGCCCCTGCTTCAATCCCATTTCATTCAACAGTGCGAAATTTTTACAAACAATTTTACAGACCACGATAAGAACAACAAGTAATGATGTTTAAGACGTATCAAATCATATGCACTAACGGTGTTTTCTTTTCTACAAAAAATGTCACATTTTGTTTGTAAAAATGCAATTTGGTGTTCGTTTCTTAAAAATGCTTTGCTCTCTAAAATGGCAGCGTGATTTATTCTAAAAATATTCACCCTTATGGTGTTTTCTTTTCTACAAAAAAGGTGACATTTTATTTTAAAAAAATGCAATTTGGTGTCTGTTTCCTAAAAATTTTGCTCCCGAAAAGGACGAGTTTTTTTGAATAAATAAAGCCACCCTTTTCGGGAGCAAAATTTTTAAGAAACAGACACCAAATTGCATTTTTTTAAAATAAAATGTCACATTTTTTTGTAGAAAAGAAAACACCATTAAATATTATAAGGAATTGCACTTTATATCGAGAGTGTTGATAATGCCCTGTAAAAAGATGGCTTCCGTTTATATAGAGGGTTACCAGACGAAGTTGGGAAAAAATCGCCTCTAATCAGGACAGTAAAAATTTTAAGTTTTAATAGTAATTTTTTCTATTTTTTTTTAATAAAAACAAAATAAAGCATTAAATTGTTAATGGTAGGTTGAGTGATATAAAATTTAAATGGATTCGGTGTTATAAAATTGTTTAAAAAAAAAAATTTTTAAACAAGTAGTCGGTGAATTAACTAAGTAGGTCTGTGAATTAGCTAGGTCGCCTAAACAGCGCCATCTATTGCAAATTATGACAACACTACCCAACAAACAAAATGATGATAAAATGAGTGATCAATTCACATCAAGAATAGATAGTGATCGAAACAATTTATCAACCTTTAGAGTCCATAAATTAAAAGAGCTAGAAAAAGCCAATGTATTTTTAAATGTAAAACTAAGAGAGCTAAAAAATGAAAATGCATTTCTCAGAGAAAAATATGAAAAATTTATGTATACTGATGAAAATCGACAAACAATTCTTGATGTCAGCTTAAAGGGCCTAGTTGCAACAGCACAAGAATATTGTACCGATGAGGAAGAACTATCTCGGGCGACAGGCTGGATACTTCATCCAGCCAGCTATAGAGGATGCATAGTGTCAAAGGAGCTACAAATATAAGAAACACAGCTAATCGTCAAAAAAGAGAGAAAATTCCAAAACAAGCCATTAATACTCATCAACAACATCTTAACCAACAAGAACAGCAATATCAGAGCGATCAACAACGGGATCATTCCAGTGATGTTTGTCAGCAACTAAATCAGCGTTACCAATTTTATAGTAGCGGCCAACATCAGTCTAGTGAACAACAGCATCATGGCAGCGACGCTCATCAGCAACAAAATCATTGGTAGCAATAATCAACATCATCGAAAAATACAACATCAACATAATCCAATTGAGAATCCACCGAAAACAAAAACTCAAAACAATCTAAATGATCAAAAAAGTCAACCCTCTTACGCAAATGTTTTGAAGCCCAACAACTCAAACAACAATAACTGTAGTGACAGTCAAACAAAACTGCAGCAAATATTAGAAATGTTAAAAAAAACCGGATAAATTCAACAAATCTCTAGAGCATCGTCTAGATCTCCTAGAACAAAGTACTTCCTTCAGAAAAAACAATGGCTAATTCACTTAAAATAATGTTATGGAATGCAAACGGGTTACGAAATCACATCGACAAATTACAAGTAATCCTAGATTCGAAAAATATAGACATTTGCCTTATTTCCGAAACACATTTTACCAATGAATCTTATATACCCTTAAAAACTACCAGATTTATCATACCATTCATTCAAAGAACTGCGCGAGGGGCGGTAGTGCGGTAATAGTTAAAAAAAGTATACTCCATTACGAAGATGATAAAATTCAAAGCGAAAAATTTCAGGCTACGAGCATAACTTTATATACAAAAACACACCAAAAACTAACTATTACGTCTGTTTATAGTCCGCCAAAACACAAGATATCCAAGGAACAATATAAAAACCTTATAAATAAACACCAGAACAAGTTCATCATGGGAGGCGACTTTAACTCAAAGCACGTGCAATGGGGGTCGCGGCTGACTACGACTAAAGGTCGTCAATTTTACCAAGCAATACAAGAAACAGGATGTGAATACTTATCTACTTCTAAGGCGACATATTAGCTAACGGATAGAACTAAAATCCCTGATCTCATAGACTTTTTTGTAACCCGAAAAATATCAAAAAAATTTATTGTGATTGAGGAGGGTCTTGACCTTTGCTCAGATCACTCACCAATTTACCTCACACTTCATGAAACAATTCGCAAAATGCTTACCATTACAACAAGTTTACAGACTAAAACTACTTCCGGTTTTTTCTAGAAAACGAAATCGATTACAGCGTTTCTATTCATACTGTAGATGAACTAGACCAATTTATCTTAACCTTTACCAAGCAAGTCCAACAAGCAGCATGGCAAAGCACACCCATATTAAAACCTAAGGTTCAACAGCATGGATACTCCCCAAAAATACGTGAAATGGTTTTAGAAAAGAGAAAACTACGAAAAAACTGACAACAAACTCGTGACCCATCATTGAAATCCAAACTTAATAAACTTTGTAAAAATATAAGTATCTCTATAAGGAATACAAAAAACTATAAAACTAAAAAACTACTAGAAAATCTGTCTTATGACAAAAGCTCAAACTACTCCTTATGGAAATACATAAGAACGCATAACTTAAACTTTGTGATGGGGAATGGGCAAAAAGTAATGAAGAAAAAGCAACAGCATTCTCAAATCATCTTGTCAATATCTTTCAACCTAACAGCAGCGACCAAAACACCTCATTTGAAGTCATCGATAAACCAAACGTTAATATTACACCAACAACAACATTTGAATTAAAAACTGTAATTCAATCGCTAAAAACAAAAAAATCCCCAGGATTTGATTTGATCACAGGCGAGGTGCTAAAAGAACTTCCTCATAAGGCCATTGGGAAACTAACCTGTATAATAAATACTTCACTTGGACTAAACTATTTCCCAATTTTTGGAAAACAGCAGAAGTCATAGTGATTCACAAACCAGGTAAACCTGCTAATGAAACCACATCATACCGGCCAATTTCACTGCTACCACTGTTGTCAAAACTTTTCGAAAAAATAATACTCAAAAGGATCCAAAATGTAATGATCGAATACGAGATCATTCCAACCAACCAATTTGGTTTTCGGTCCTAACAATCTACTATCGAGCAAGTTCATAGAATTTGCGATACTATCGAAGATGCAGGCGTTTGATAAAGTCTGGCATCAAGGCTTACTTTACAAAATAAGAAAATGTTTCCCAATCGAACTATGCCAACTTATAGAATAATATTTATCTCAGAGATATTTTCGAATAAAATACGAAGGATCCTACTCAAAACTTCAACCTATACAAGCAGGAGTACCCCAAGGAAGCATACTTGGTCCCATACTGTACCTAATATACACAAGTGATATACCACATTCTCAAAACACCGTAATAGCAACGTTTGCTGATGATACGGCCATTCTATCTACTGGTAACACCATTCAAGAATCAGCTGAAAGAACCAAAAACGCCATTAACCAAATAACAGCATGGACAACAAAGTGGCGAATAAAATTGAACAATACCTAATCCAAATAAGAAATTTCAAATAAGAAATTTAGTCACCTAAAACTTAACATTTTGAATGTTGAAGTTCCATATGCAAACACTGCGAAATATCTTGGCATGAACCTCGACGCTAAACTGAAGTGGAAGAAACACATAAAAAAAAAACACTCCCAACTTCAGATGAAATACAGAGAACTAAGCTATCTTCTTGATTTTAAATTAGATTTATCTTTGCACAATAAGCTGATAATTTACAAACAAGTACTAGCTCCCATCTGGACTTACGGTATCCAACTGTGGGGCTGTGCGCAGAAATCCAACATAAATATAATACAACGCTTTCAAAATAAAGTCTTACGTAAAAAGGAGAACGCTCCATGGTACATAAGGAATACAGACCTTCATCGAGACTTGGTATAGTATAAATACCACTATTAAAAAGTATGCAGTTAATCATAATACAAAATTACAACGCCACATCAATGAGGAAGCATCTCGTCTTTTCTTTAACCCATGTAACGAACGAAGATTGGTTTGATTTGATTGGGGTAAATTTGCCTTAGATCAGCATTATCAAATCTTGTATCAATAGAATAATACTACTATATAGTTCTTAGTTTGAATAGTTGTAGTTTTAGTAAACAAAGAAAAAGAATTCTAAAAATTACATTCAATTATTTGTTTCAATAAAAAAAAGAAAAAAATTTAAAATGTGGTATTTTTTTTCGTAGAAAAGAAACCATAAGGAAAACGGTCTCGTTGTTGTAAAGAAAAAGAAACATTTCATTATATGAAATTTGCTGTTTTATTAATTTGAAATCCATTCTATTAATCGTTAATCTCTTCTTAAAAAGTTTTGTACAGATTTTATGATATTAAAAAAACATTATTATCTACACCATTTTGCATTGAAAATGAGAAAATTACAGATGAAATTGAGAAAATTCCAAATTAACATGAATATAATAATAATTATATAATTCAATTTAAAATTAAAATTTCTCAATGTTATTTAGAATTTTCTGAATTTCAAATAAAAATTCTCAATTTCAACTACAATTTTCTCAATTTCATTTGGAATTTTCTCAATTTTATTTAAAATTTTCTCAATTTCGAATTTAAATTCTGATTTTCATTAGGAATTACCCAAGGCGAATTCATAAAGGTGACCGCATCATGAGATAGAGTTATGCTAGCTATCCCTTTTTATTGAAAAATACTATGTATTTTGTTTTTGTAAAAAGTTAAAGTGAATGTCAAAAATAATTGTTGAAAATATAAAAAAGTAAATTTTTTTGTTTATAAAATATACACAATTGCTTTGGAAAGTAAATCTTGTCCTTTATTGCAAATTAATTCTGGCTCCACTTATTCCTTACGCATTTTTAATTTCTTTCTTATTTCCAAATTTCTTTTTTATATTCACTTTTTTTATTTTATAAAATTTAAATAAGTTTTTTTTCAAATTTTTATTGAATTTTAAATTTGAATTAATTTTTTCACAAAATGTAAACAAAGCTTGACATACAGTATACACACAAAAAATAAACAATAAACAGATGACTCGAAAATGTCACCTTTATGAATTCGCCTTGGAATTACCTTAATTTCAATGAAAAAGGGTGTAGTAAAAATGAATTTTTTAGTTTTTTAATTATGTTAAGTTTTTCTTTTTTTCTCAAAACCCTGAACTTTAAAAGACTATTTTATTATTATATGTATTTTCAATACAAAAATCATACTTTTTATTCTAAAAAACCTCAATATGCATTTAAAATAAGACAAGTAAGTGTGCTTTTTACTGGACGATCGGTAAGCTCGCTATGAGACTCGGTCTCCCTTTTAATGAATGATGCCGGAGCTGCAGGAAACCTGGAACTGAGAACACAGTATTTCATCTTCAATGTGATTGCCGAACGCTAGATATGGTGAACAATTCAAGCACTTGACATTAAAATACCTGCTTCGCTTGGAGCATGTATGGAGTATGTTCTAAAAAACGATTTTAGGATTATAAAAAGAATTTCAGACATCGACTTTTGCAAAAGAGTAAACGGGCTTAGGTACATATATAAATTTTTGGTTTTTTTTTTTATATTCTTCGGCATGGTGAAATGAAAAGTTGGCGTGGCTCAATTAATATTTATTTATACCTATCTAAAGAACGTTATTTATGTATATAACTTTTTGTTCTTATCTCATCATGGTGAAGGGTATATAAGATTCGGCATAGCCGAATATAGCACTCTTACTTGTTGAAGCTTGTTTTAATTTTTTTCTATATTTTCTTTTGTTTGACGTTATATGGGTTTTGAAATTGAGAACAAACTTGTACTTATTCTACCATGATGTACATATTTTTCTTTTTGTATTATTTTATTAAATTAACTTCAATTTTTTTTTATTGATTATTATGTTAATTTATATGTTATTAACATTAGTAAATGCTGAATTGTTCTGTTTTGTTATTAAATATATGTTTTATTGTATTTAAAATAGGCATTTAAAATTTGCCGATTTTATTAAATGAAAGTGCCGATAATGCCGATTTATTTTTGAAAATGTGCCGATTTCTTATCATAATTTTCTGGCATCCCTGGGCCGAGTACCGAACTCAAAACCCATTCTCTTTTCTCCACCCGTAATAGCCTTCTCACACTTTTCAACATTTAAAATCAATTTGCGAAGATGTTAGAATTTTCCCATAAGAAATAAATACATGTATTGAAAAAAAATATTATTCTATAGCTTGGAATTTCCTTATTTGTTTTTTAATACACAGATATACATATATATAGGACCGTATGTAAAAGCACATAATTTACTAATTTTTTATTATATTATTTTATTAGTTTTACCCCTACAGATAATATTTGACTACGTGGTCCATTGTGGCTTAAATGGACTACTTACAACATGGTTCAATCTACAGTAATATGGACCATATTATAAGAAATTAACATGCAGTGCTGCCAACAACTGCATGATGTATACTTTCTATAGTTTACTGTATTACACATTGGTAGCCCTGATGGTGTCCATTATTAATTGTTTATTTAAAAGTGAAAGTTTGTGAAATTTGTGAAAAAAAGGTACACCAATTAAAAATACCAATTAAATATATTTAATAACAGCAATAATAGACTGCAGGGCACGCCATAAAAGGCGATTAGTAAAATATGAAAAATGCTTAAACAACCCCTTTAGTGCACTCCATACTGTAGTGGCATGGAGTACTTTTAAAACTAAGCCACTTTAGTACTCCATGGAGTAGTTTAGGGACTAGGGGTTATATAGTCCCCTCCTAGTACATCGTAATGTTAAATGGACCACCCTTTACCCATATATTTGGAGTAATTTTGGAGTACTCCTACTCCTTTATGGACTACTCTTTACATGCATGTATGGACTAGTCTCGTTATCTGCAGGGACGCTGCAAACAAATAAATCAGCTGGAGAGTTGGATAAACCTATTTAATAAGCCTGGTTGTTTTGGTAAAATGGCACTTTTTTCGAAATTGTCAATCACCAATAATGGATAACCTAGAGTTGTGCTCATGATTTTCAACAATTTTCGACATGTTTTGGAGAAAAACTAGTTTTTGTTTGAGTTTTTCGAACATAAAAATGTATAGGAAAACAAATAGCAAAACTAGTTTCGTGGCCCAAAACATGTAAGTGGAAACGTACTATAAAATATTGATATGAATAACTTATACTTCGAAATGGTGCAGAATTTGAACTCTTAGGCCCGTTTTTACAACTACCTGATAGCTAAAGGTAGCGTTTGATAGGCCGTATAAAAAGTATTCCATTATAACAACTTAACTTTAACTTAAAGTGAGCGATAAGTTAAAGAAAGGTTCTTGCTACCTGGTAGGTTAAAGTAAAAATGTAATAATGGAATACTTTTTACACGGCCGATAAAATACTACCTTTAGCTATCGGTAAGTTGTGAAAATACAATATTAAATTACCTACATTTTAATTTAATTATCTACACAAATTATACAATATGAGCAAGATTAGTTGGCAGGCTTGTTGATTAAATTATAGGAAACAAAAAATGATTATTAAAAGACAAACCTAAAATTTTTGTCTGTATTCCAAATCCAAATTTCCAAGAAATTTTTACGTTCGAAAATTTTTAATTCTTTGATTTCTGTTTGCGCTGACGAACTATCATCATCAAAAGAATCAGTTTCATCTTCCGAAGTAAATTCTTCTACAGTCTCATACTCTAAATCTTCTTCAGAGCGTTGAGCTAAAGTCCACATTTATCAATCGGCATGAAATATAAATAAGATATGGTAAATATACATGGTTATATGAAGTTAAAAGGCCATTGAATAAAGCTTCTCGAAAACGTTAGTAATGTACTACATATAGCAAATTAAATTGAAATCTTAAATAGTCTTATAATTATTTTGGTAACTCGTACTTATTTATATTATTGAAAATCCAATTTTCAATAAATTCTTTACGAACGTTTGGTTCCACACTGTTGGCTGTCAAAGTATAAACAGGACCAGGTGGACCTGCTTGTTGAGTTGTTGTAAATTCAAGATTTGTTGGACGAATCGCAATTGTAGTACCTGGTAGCCCTGGGTGTGTAAATGGTCTATAAGTTGAGATTCGAGGATAGTCTGAAAATGTGTTTTTTTTACACGTGGAAAAATGCGATGTTTAACGTAAATAACACTAACAAAACAAATTAATTATCTATATAACATTACAAAGACAATCTAGGAATTTTCATTTCCAATGGTGAGAAAATATTGAAGGAATAAGAATAGAATACACATTCGAATAATATGAAAATTTGTATATAACATTACCTAAAACGCAAACGGCCCTTTCTTACATGTTGAAAATTTTACAGGAGAAGCAAAAAACAGTTTATTATTTGACAATTGACAATGTTGCATATTATGCAAACGGTTAACTAGGTCTTTTAGCGCCATTAATGTTTGTTAATAAAATCGATAGTTATGGTCGGCAGATTCCAAAACATTTTTATGGACATATGTGTTGTTGCAATATTAGGTTAAATTACCCCTAATGCCTAGTACTTTGTTCAAATTTGTGAAAAATTATGAGCAACATTTATTATTTCACACGAAAATTTTTACATGTATCAATGTTACCTATCTTGCGAGTTTGTTGAATTTGACGTTTTCATTCCTGTAAAGTATGCAACATTGTTAACAAACCCCAGATGTATTTTACTAAAATTTATTTTTTTAATAAAAAAAGAAAGTAAATATGGATAAACAACTGGTACCGGTTGTGTTACAAAAATTTTTTATTTCTTATTTAATATTAAGTTTAATTAAATTTAATGAACTTAAGCCTGATTAAAATTATTGAAAATTTGGATTAAAAACCATGGATAGTTCGACATAATAACCACAATACTAATTATTATTAAGTTCATACTTTTTTGCTTTTGCTTAAAATTTCACATGAAATAAGTGCAGCTTACATTATTTCGCAGTTGTAAAAAAATGTTGCCAGAAACATTTCGGAACTTTTTCACACAATGAACAGAGTACAACTCTATCAACTTTATTTCATAGATATTCCGCACAAGTTTTTTTCATATGCGTTTTGACAGCATTTCACGTGAAATGTTGAACAGAGTACCAGGCTTAATATGTTTAATTGTATGGTTGTAGCTTTATTTTATTAAAACATTATAATGTTAAATTCAAACATATTTTAGGTTCAAGGGAGGTAAAAACTTTAATATTTAAATAGAAACCAAATATTATCAACGTGAAAAAAGTAATGCTAAAAACAACAAAAGTTTATTTAATATCCATAAATTTGGGGGTATTTATTCGCCCATGTTTGATGGTGGGTAATGGTGTGAACACGCCAATTAACATTTAAAAAAAAGACTGTAATAAAATATACACTAAAATACTCGTACTTGCTTATGTTACTAAAAATCCAATTTTCGATAAACGTTTTACGAATTTTCACGATAGTATTTCTATAAGATCCCAGTGTGTGTTCTGTTCTTAAAATAGGATTGATTGTTTTTGGCCTTGAACCCGGTTGCATCAAAATATGCGTTGTTATTCTAATATTAAGTAAAGTTCTGTGTTTAATCTCGTAGTCCTCTGGAAAAAAATTTTATTTGAATGTTAATTTTTCAAGCATTTCAATTAAATTTTCAAACAAAGGTGTCATACAAAATGAAATTTTGTATACTTTTCTATCCTTAAGTTCTACTATTTCAGTCGCTTGAAAGATTTTACAAGATACAAAAATATATGTATATGTATATATTAAATCTTTTTAGGATCTCCAAAGTTTATCGATATGAGATCAGTATATAATGATTTTTTGGGGGCTTGGATTTGTATTTTTTTTGTGCTTGATTCTCACTCATCAACGCCTATGTGCTCGAAAAAAATATTTATATTTTTTGATTTTAAAATCGGGCTCAATTTTATCAAATTTAATTTTCATTTAACTACACTCACAATATTATTACAGTAATGGACTGTAGTTTATTTAAGAAATATTCCGTTCAGTCATTTTCAAATAAATAAACATTTAAAATTCCAAGCAAATTTATTTTTAACTGATTCTAACAGTTATTCAAAAAACTAAGTGCATATTAATACGGATTTTCAGTTGCAGTTAACATTGTCCGTTGATTGAGTTAAATTCTTCTTTATGTTAAAGTAAATAAAAATGTAATTTAAAACAACGAAAAGTTCATTTAATTTTTACTGTCAAAAATTCAACCGCGAATTCCGTAAAAACAAATAAATATGCAGTTGTTTTATAAAATTTTACTGTCAAAAATTTAACACCATATTCAGTAAAAACAATTAAATATTTAGTTATTTTATATAATTTTACTACCAAAAATTAATTTTTACTTATCTATAAAAAATGAATTGCTTGTTTTGTGTAAACAATTCCCATTTTCTATTTGTTAAAATAATTAAGTTAAATACATCAAATTTAAAAAGTAAAATAATTGCGAAGCCATATCAGTCATGCTGCTGGTGTCTTATAATTGAGAGTTCTTCTGTAAACAACGTGGTCAGTACAACAAAAGTAAAACAAACGTGTGTAACTGGGTAAGTAAATAAAAATATTCTCCCTCTCTCGCTTATAAGAAAAACAAGCGGACAGGTGTCCATCTGGTATTTTTTAGAAATTCGGCTCTTTTGTGGAGTAAACGAAAATTTAATAAAATAACTGAATATTTAATTGTTTTTACTGAATATGAGGTCAATTGTCCGACAGTAAAATTTTTATAAATAACTGAATATTTATTTGATTTTACGGAATATGGTGTTGAATTTTTGACAGTAAAAATTAAATGAACTTTTTGTTAAAAATAAATGAAAAATAGGTAGACCGGTTTTTAATTGAACTTTCATTTATTTTATATTACAATTTCAGTTAATTTCACGTACAGAATATTGTGAGTGTATCTTAAAGAATTTTATAACTTGAAATTAAGAAAAATTTGTATTCTTGAATGGACGGGGGATATAACTCGGTTCGAACTTACATGTTTTGAGAATATCCACATTCTCATCATCAGAGTTCTTTGCAGTTTTACCATTTAAGGAAGACCGAAGTAAAAATTAAAAATAGATAATTCATTTCAGCAAAATTTCAATTTACCTAAAGATTGATGCTTGACTATAGACTGACAGCAGTCGCAGAAGCGAAAAGGGTAAAACTGAAAAGAACTCTGTTGATAAGAATGTGGTTGTTCTCGAAACATGTAAGTTCGAACCGAGTTCGATTCCCGGTTCAGTCAAGAATAAATATTATCAATCATTTTAATTCATTTAATGTTGTAAATTTCCATTCTTCATTAATACAATTGAATGAAACTTTAATTTGACGAACTCAGCCTAATTTAAAAATCAATATTTGCATTATAAACTTAAAACAGTTCGATTTACCACAAAGAAACTAATTTATCGTCGGCTTAATATGCAAACCTGCTAACTCCCTTTCAGCACAATTTAGAGGAGAGACAAAAACTTTTTATATTTCATACTTGCAGCTTCAAGACTCAAATTGAAGAAAAACTACATGCTGATCGACAAGGCGTATTTTTCTCTTTCACACTGCATCAAAATCTCAATTTACTTAAAAAGTGGATTTAGCAGATTTGCATATTAAGCCGACGTTATATTTTGTTTAACTTATGGCCATTTTCTCAATGTATCGACAAACTGTCTGTTACCTAATGTCAACATAAATTTATTATAGCGATAAACTGTCCGTTAACGATTTTGGGTTTCTCAATATACCGACAAAAAACATTGGTTTGAGTTGGCAACACCACTCAAATTACATGTAAAAGATGGGAGCCAGCTGATTGAATTTATCTGTACGTCAAATAAAAGGAATATAAATAATTGGCAGATGAGTGCCGGTTAGCATTGCGACAAAATAGAAGCAATGAGACATTGAGAAAACCAAATTTCTTTAATGTGCAGTTTTTCGTTGGGAAAAAAGATAATCGCCTATTGAGAAAATGGCCATTAGAGAATTAAGTTGCTTATCTTACACAAAGACCCAATCGGTTTCTTCTAGAATATAGATTCCTGCACCAAAACTGCAAACATATTTAAACAGGAAACGCGAAAATCAACCATTTCACCATGACGTTTGGTGGGGTGTCACAAAGCCATAGGACATAAAGCCATATGGCGTTAAGTCCCATTCCATTGAGACATAAGGGCATATGCCATTAAGTCTCATTATAATGGGAATTAACGCCATAAATGTTTTTTCCGAAAATGAGACATAAAGCCATATTTTTAATGGGAGATAAAGCCATCATGGCCTTAGCTCACATTAGCAATATTAGAAAACGCCTTTATCTCTCATTTCAGTTCCGGAGACACTAAAGTTAAGAATTGAAATCTGGCTTCGCATACTAAAGTTTTTCTGACCTGCGGCCGCGCTTAGGGGTTTTTTCCTCCAGTAGGACGCGGCAGGTGGGTTCGCTGAATAAAATTTTCCTGCGTGCGTCACATGAATAAACAAATGTTTTCCAATGATAACTAAGGATCTTTCCTTTCACAAAATGTTTGCAGCTGTAATTCCTGGAGCCTAGATATTTTGGATTTTTTTAAATCATTAATTTCATAGATAAATAGGCATATTTAGTGAAATAAAGCATTTGTAACGCAAAACATCAAATTTCACTAAAATTGATTGAGACATAAAGCCATTATGGCTTTATGTCCTATGGCTTTGTGACACCCCACCTAACGTTTATATGATCATAAGGCGGACGAAACAAGCTGCACCCTGCATTCTCAATATAGTGACATGCACAAAAGAAAAATACCTTGAGGTGTGGAATGCCAAATGTCTATCTACTTTTAACATTTTGTAAGCGTCACAAGCTGCGTTTGAAGAAATCAGCCGACTTTGACAGTTATTTTTCATTTTTTAATTTGCAAAAAACACTTGAAAGCGAAAAGCATGCTTCTCCAGCTTAAGAAATGCCAGAAGGCGATAAAATGACGCAATTTATTTTACAACCTTCGTTTCTGACATCAGCGACAGTGGCAGTGTCAACAAGGAGCAACCAAATGCTTAGTAGTAAACTAAATAAAATATTTCATAATTATCGAAAAAACAATATTTTATAATTCTTATAAAATTAATATTTAAAACGGATTAGGTTTTGCAAAAGTTAAACATTTTAAAGAAATAAAAAAGTTTTAAGATTTAAAATTTTTTTTTCGTATAATAAAAAAAGAAAGATTAAACGTAGTACCAACACCCTGAAAGTGCGCAATTCTAACCAACTCTCAAAGGTACAAGGGTTTAAGGACCAACCTATTTATAATTTGGCAAATCCAAACCTCGCGAAAATCTTTACGTATATTTAAATTCAACTGGCTTTTAGTATCGGATTCTGTATCAGCGTTAACACTTTCAAATCGATTAATTATTAAGTCCTCGATAAAGGGATACGCTTCTGCATCATTTACATAAAACAGTTCATCTTTGTATTTTAAAACTTGGGTAATACAAATTTTTAATGGCAGTGTTTTGCCCATTAAAATTATTTGGAATATATTTATTATGAACATTAAAAAAATTATAAAATATTTCCATGCAAAACTTACCAGTAGTATAGGGATAATTGGCATTAGTTAAGGTAACCAAACCTGAGGATCTACCCGGATATTCACCATAACCCCTAATATAGGGTGTCGATGTGTCGTATGATCTTAAATCATTGAGTATTTGATTCGAATCTAAGTCGTTGCCAGATTGCAGCAAAAGTACACTTTGATCCACTCCCAATAGGCCAACAAAAGAATTTGGATCAGTTTTAATATTTATTGTGACCTCTTCACTGGGCTTAGCTTCTTTAGGAGCAGAGATTTCAATCTTAAAATCATATAAAACTTTTTTAATATCGTTTTTGGTTTGTTACAGAACTTTTATTTTACTAACCTTATTTTCAAATTCCTTGGGAAAACTGAGAGACATTTCCTTAAACTTTAAATCGCCGTCCCGAACAAAATAAACATATAAATGAGAATAGGGAACCATTTCGAAGGAAGGCTTAAATTTAATTTCATAGGATTTGACTTCGTTCGATGGTTTAACGTGTTCTTGCTTAATAATGTTGCCACGGGCCACAATCGCGTAGACAAAGTACTCGATATTTTTATTCGATTTGACCTCCACAACAACATCTTCAGCTAGTTTAGGACTGAAAAAAAATTCAAAATATTTATTATTTTACTTAAAATTAAAACTATAATGCATGCAAATAAATAAAAATAAGATTTTAAAAGAAAAGTCTTTCAGATATTACTTCTTAAATTATTCGCGAGTATGTAAAAATTTGAAACAGCCGATTTAATAAATATTTTGAAAGACTTGGGAGCTTTATATAAGAGCTATGATAAAATATGAGTAAATTTCCCTAAAACCTCAAGTTAGTGCAGGGTTTTTTATTTACATTAAAGTTACAACTTTAACTTTACGAAATTAAGTACAAGTTATTCTGAAATTAAGTTTAGAGCGTCCAAAAGGGACCACTTTTTTATACAAAAGCTGTAAGGACAAGCTTCTCAAAGCAACAAAGTCATCTTACAACCACAGTTATGGCGATTTCTATTCTGAGAAAAAAATGCTACAGTATATGCATGTAACACTTTTTCATGTTACCTATAATCACTCGAAGTGTTACATGTTGTACAACTTCAATCGAACAGAATTAGCTGCCTTTATTTACAACTATAACACTTTTATTATTAATGTAGTTCATTAGCGATTTTTAAAACTATTCGACTATTTGCTGCACACTTACTTTACAGTTTGGAAACAGACATTGACATCACTTATTGCTTGAACAAATTTAAAACGATAATAAATACATAGAATTTTCCACCAAAATAAAAAAACCATTTAATTCAAAATGGAGCATGCCGTCAAAGAATATTTAGATGTAGAATTCTTTTGACAAAACTTTTAAAATATGATGACAAACAAAATAAAATATTGCTTGTACAAACAAAGTAGTAAGTACCAAAGTTGCAAAACAGGGCAGTATGAACCCTTAAGTAAAAGTAAGGGTAAAACATGTAACATGTTTTGCATGATTTCATCAACATTTTCACAAAAGAACTTGAAAATTTTTCCCACAGTTGTATTTTTTGTACAAACGAACACAAAATGTAGAACATGTAACATTAATGCAACATTTTTCTCAGAAAAGAAATCGCCATTAGATGGCAGCCCGCACAAGAAGAGGATGCCATAGGCTAATCATATGCTTTTCCGCACTCACTGATTACCGAACCTGTTAATAGTATAAATGAGAGGCCCTATGCTCCTTATAGGAACGAAGGGAACTAGTATTTCGCGGATACCCATATGGTGGACACTATTTAGTTAAAAGATCATGGGCAGGGGAATCATGGGTACATTCCTAATGTCAAATATATAAAGGTAACACTTGTGTTTTTCTTCCAAACAGGCTTTACAGTTCCAAAACTTTTTTTGGGTGATTTTAAGGTTTATGTAAAATAATAAAACGATTTGGTTTATTTGGATAGACATATATAAATTTTGTTTATCAAGTTTTATCTGGATTGATCGTCTTGGAATTTGACATACAACGAAATTTTTGCTAATTAATATAATAAAAAGTTTAAAAGAACAAGTGATTGATGTCGTTAAATGATTTTAAAGAAGTGACTCACAATTGATCACAAAAGATTATAAAAATTATATTTTGATTTATCTACTTACTTTTCCGTTCTCATAACCAACTCAAGCGGTCCCACGTCTTCTTCGGCTTTATTTTTAGGTTCCTCATCATCTTTAGTTTCCTTTTCTTCGCGTCCCGTTAAACTGGGTAAGTATTTAATTTGATCGGCATATGTTACTCTTACATTAAAATAGTAATCCACTTTTGGTATAGTAACCTTAAAAAGCGCCATACCATTTTTATCAAGTTCACTGGTGAACTCAAATCCTTCTTCTTTGCCAGGCGATGGCGTTAGGCCATCGTAATAGTATCTCTGTTGCTTATCGATTGTAAGTTTGGCCATATGTTTGCCATCCTGTACAGGCGAACCGTCAAGATTTTTAACAAAAGCTTTTATTTCAAATGGTTTATTGAGATGATATTCGTAAACATTATGTGGAACTTCAATGTTGTACCGTGAACGATGCAGGTTTACCATGGCTGTTGTATTTTGACTATTGCCCGTATATTCTTCGGTCATAATGGCCAGAATTTTTATCGGCGGTGTATAAGTGTATGAATAGTAGCCAAAACGATCATTTTGTTTGGGTACTTCCAAATTCAGATCCTTAATCAAATCGAACTCAACATGACCTTTACCATCTATATCGATTATTTTTTCAGATTTAGCTAGCCCGTTTTGAGCATTAACTTGAAGGGCAGCTTTACCTTTAACCGGTTTGCCATAGGTGTACTTAGAACGTACGGTTATTTTAAGTGGTAAGTCGTAGGATATATCTTCAACCGTCTCAATTTCAACACTGAATTTTGGCAAAACATATTTAGCCACTTCAAAATTATTTTCAGTTTTGGGGTCATCTTCATTGGGACCTAACGACACCTGCATCATCCATTTACCCAAAACCGGCTCTTCAGATAATTGAAATTCTCCACTATAGACGCCATTGTGTAATTTAATATCTTTTATTTGTTTAACAAAATTGCCAGCACCGTCTTTAAAGCCTAACATAAGAGGTTGCTCAAACTTTGCAGGTCTGGTATTTTCATCCAGTACAACAATGCGGAATTGTACTAAATCTCCTGGCTTGTAGGTTGCTTTATCAGTTTGTATGTACACTTTGGGTTGCTTGTTCTTAAAATTTAATTCAGTTGAGTTTTTAAATATAAAGCCTTTAACACCTTCAGTTTCCAGGTGATAACTGCCCTCTTTTAATTGAGGCACCTTGAATTTTACGAGTTCTGTTTGTGATGGTAAGACATCGACAGTTTTTGTATCATTATACGATGGTCCTACTAAGCCAACTTTAATGGTGGCTGGTTCAGAATTTTGATGTATAGTAACACTCACGGTGTAGTCATAATTGGATTGTATTGTGCCAGGTGCCACAATAGAGTAAAAGCTGTAAAATGAAACCAATAAAAAGGAAATTAGTAAAGGAATAGTAACGTTATTTCGAAACCCTAAATGAAAATAACTCAATTGATTGAAAACATGTTAGAGTTTTTTTCGGTTGTGTTGATTCTCCTGCGGGAAAGTTGTGTCAATTGGTCCAACAGACTGGTACTGGGATTTTTGAAAAAAGAACAAATACAATAAGAAAGAACTCATGAGCAGTGAAAGGATAACCAATCATTGACTTGTGCCCATGTTTTGTAACTCTCGCATCGAAAAACTTTTCGATTGAAATGTGTGAATGAAACAGCTGTTTTTTAAAAAAAGATTCTGGAAGATTCAGAGCCTTCGACTAGTACAACGCAAACAAAGGATATTTGGAAAAATGGGAAATATTGCAAACCTATTTAATTTAAATTAAAAAAAGAAACTCATGATGCCATTAACAAAGAAGTTAGTGATATCAAGGCCCAAATTGCAATACTACAGCCATTACAATTAGATTTAGATGGGCAGCAAATTGAAGTCATCTACCAATTAGTGCTAACAATGATAGATGGAAAAGTAGGCAAGGCTTTGACTTACACGAGGGATGCATCCAGCTGCATCATATGCCATGCAACATCAAGCCAATTAAACCAAGTCCCGACAAAATCATTAGATAATACTGATGCATATGAATTTGGATTATCACCACTACATGCAAGAATACGACTTACGGAACACATACTAAAAATCAGTTATGATTTGGATTTCGGATCTTCAGGATCAATAAGAAACAACGTAACCAACAAGGAGTTAAGAAGTTCAAAAAGGAAACATGTTCAAGATGAATATCGCAAATTTGGGTTGATTATAGATCAGTCGAAACAAGGGTCAGGCAATGCAAATGATGGCAATACCGCAAGAAGATTCTTTTCAGATCCAGAAACAGCATCTGAAATAACAGGTGTTGATTTTAACCTCATTTTTAGATTTAAAATAATCCTAGAAGTACTTGCGTGCAATGAAGAAATTGACTCTAGAAAATTTGGAGATTTTGCTAAGGAAACTGCAAAAATATATACAAACAAGTACCCATGGAGAAATATGTCTGCTACAGTTCACAAAATCCTTTATCATGGAGAAGATGTCATTAAATATCAGTTGGTGCTACTTGGAGATTTATCAGAGGAAGCTCAGGCAAAAAGGAATAAGGATTAAAGATTTTATAGAGATCACAATACTAGAAATTTTACTAATGAAGATCTTTTTAATATATTATTGGCAACGTCAGATCCGTTCATCTCCAGTATTCGAAATCAATGGAAAGTGGAACATCGGAAGTCGAAAAACTACTAAAGAACAGAATTAACACAGAACAGAATATGGAATATTTGCAATCAATCTTTCAATTAAATGAACAATAATTATAATTCAATAGATCTAAGACAGACATTGTATTAGTAAAAAATAATAATAAACAGAAACTCACATTGTTACAAAAGCTATTAAAATCTATTGCTGCTATTATTTTTAAAAGGTTTCTTTATCCACATATGTATGAAATGTTTTAATAAATAAATAAGAATAAATAAGTGTAAACAAATTTGAAAGCAAAAAATTGTTTAGTTTTCAGCAATAGTAGCAAAATTTCCAGTGCATTTTACTATTTTTTTTTTAATGTTAAATTTTTTTTATAGTGTAAACATTTAATTTTTTTGAGTGTCCCATTATAACAAAAAATGTTAATGATTATTATTTAAATCTAAAAATTACATTTTTAAATAATTAAAAGAAATAAAAAACCATATTGCACGCTAAAGGTAAAAAAAAATCTAAAGTTCCAATTTGCCCTTAAATTCCCCAATAACTGCCCATCCGATTTTTATGAAATATAAAGTGGAGAAAGTTTAAAAAAAATTTCACTAAAATATCTCCTTCGGTTCAAAAGTAACAAATTTTTGGCCAACGCAAAACGATTTTCAGCCACTCTGCGTCGGCAATGTTACATCGGCTTCTTACTTATTTGGCTTCGAATGCAATGTTATGACAGTTATTACGTAACGACGTAATCCCCTTTGATAGTTTTCGACATGAGTTACAGATGAACTTTTTTCTCACTTTTCGAAAAACGATGGAACATTTTTTTTCACATCTTTGCGACGCGAGAAGTTCTCACTATAGTTACAGAACATGGGTACTGGTTTATGAAGAACTAAAATGTTCGAACATATAAAATGTTCGAACTAAAACCGGTCTCTACCACCAAACCCCTATCACGGGACTACTTTGGTGTCAGTTCGCTACCCTCTACTGTATCGTAACTTTACAAAATAAGAAAATTAAAAAAAAACATTTCGTATATATCAAAATCAAAGTTCGAAAATAAGCCGAAAATTATTTAGCTTTCGGTACATACACCCAGAAACGATATCTATTTGTTTAGTTTAATATTTAGCTTTTTTAAATACTTGTTTTTCACATTTCGGGCGGTATCTCGGCGATAATTTGACGTTTGTTGGTTTTCAAATGCACAAACGTTAGAGGATCATCCGCGTAGACACGGTTTTAGGCGTAGCCCCACAAAAAAAATATAACGGCGTCAAATTGCATGATGCATGAGCAAATACGAACTAATGATACTTCCAGACCACAATGCACACCAAACAGTCACTTTTTGCCGACGCAATAGCTTGTCCACATTTACGATAGCTACCTACCATGTAATGACAAAATGTTGTGCTATTAGGTCCAATATTAACCATAGATCTCATATAAACCCCCTTTCTATAATCGCTTTAAGGCAAACAAATCTGATCAGATGAAGATTTCTAAATAATATTCGGCACAAAGAACTTTTACATGAATTTCAATCTAATAACGCAATTTTGATTTGGCGGGTCCATGATTGCCCATTGGTCCCAAATAGGTTATGTAACCATACTTTCTTACTTATTTGTCATCGCCCAGACTTGCAATTTTAGTTGCTGCAATTCTTTAGTTTTTTGCTGAGAGAGGTGAGAAGATTTGAGAGTGATACTCGGTTTCAAGTTCACTGCAATTATGTTTTGTTTTGTAATTCTCACACTTTTAAACTTGAAGTTGGCTGTATATAAAAATATACAAATCAGAACAGGAAATACAGGATAAAAATACAAAAAGTGCTTGACTAGAATTTTATAAGCTGGTCACTAATGCAATTTTGAAGCAAGTCTGGACGATGACTTTGCAGCTGCTTTAGTGCCAGCGACGATTTTGCTTATTTACTTTTATTCTGGTGTTTGCGTACAATTGCTTTTATATTATATTTTGAAAACAAAAATTTATTTTAAAAAACCACACAAAATTTAATGTTGAAAATAGCTTTAACCGTGGTGAATATCGGTTGTTATTAAAAGCTTATAGCGGTAATGTCAGATTATAGCGGTAATTACAGATTTTATTCTGAAAATGGGGATAAAAAGTTTTATTTGGGAATTGGTTGGAGATTTTTCAATTTTAGGGATGATTTCTTATTCTTTTTAATGTATTTTTATTCTATTTTTTGCAAAGCAAAAAATAATTTGCCGTTCACTAACTAATGACATTTTTCACGTAAAGTGTATTTAGTGAGCACGTAACAAAAATAATTGAGGCCATAAACACAGATATATTCTGTGTTTATGGCCTCAGTTTTGAAAAATAAATAAATAAGGATAGATCTAGTGTTGTTATTAGAATTGAAGAAGATATATGTATATCTAATAAGGTTATTGCAGCAAATGTTTAAGCCTTTGCCCCCAAATCTATGCGGTCGCCAATTAGGACAGTCCAATTTCTGCTTAATTGTAAAAATATTACAACCCGTTATGAATATCAATGTTTCAACAGACATTCATGGATCTCAATGGAAAAAGCAGCTTTGTCGTACAAAAATTTAATGCTTTGAGGTTATTTTGGACAGAAGTTTATTAATATCAAGATGCCGCTAGATAATGGCCATTTAAGGTTCGTACAGACGATGGTCAGATCTTACAATGCTGTCATTTTTCTGACAATGGTGCCATTGTCAGACGAATTAATTTAACACATCTGCCAAATGAAAAAAGCGTACAATGTTCACACAGTTGCAAGACATTTTTAGTCAATTTTAATGACAACATTGTAAGATCTGACCACCGTCTGTACGAAGCTTTAGCAAAGTTGTTATTAACACTGGTTTGTGCATCGAAAAATACGAGGTTGTACGGGGGGTTTTCAGTTCAGATATGTAACGGGTGGTCGATGTTGAATGTGAACCACACCTAAACGTCCAGTTTTTTTTCAGCATTTCATTTGACATTTCTCAATTTTAGACTAAGTCAATTTGAACCATGGAAAGATACACAGCCGAGAAACTTAAAGTTATTCTGGCTTATTATGAAAATGGGCGTTCCAATAAAAATTCATATCGTGCACTTCGTTATTTTTTTCGGTCAATTTAATCGTTCAAATGAGCGTACAATCAGAAAAATCGTGGAAAAAATTGAGCAAACCGGGTCTGTAAGAGATGTGAAAACACCATGGCATGCTCGTACAGCTGGTTTTGCAGAAAATATAACTGCTGTTCACGATAGTGTAGCTGAAGAGCCGTCGACCTCCACTCGTCGTCGTGCCCAACAATTGCACCTCTCACGCTCGTCGTTGATGAACATTATGCATAAAGACTTGCATTTACACGCTTACAAGGTGCAATTGACTCAAGAACTAAAGCCACTTGATCATTCCAAACGTCGTCAATGATCAGAATGGTGGCAAGGAATGGCAAACAGTGGATGATCAATTTTCGAAGAAAATCATCTTCAGTGATGAGGCACATTTTCACCTCAGTGGATTCGTCAATAAGCAGAATTGCCGCATTTGGGCGAATGATAATCCAAGAATGATTGTCGAAAAACCAATGCACCCACAAAGAGTGACTGTTTGGTGTGGCTTATGGGCTGGCGGCATCATCGGGCCGTGTTTTTTCCAAACTGAGGCCGGTCAGCTAGTTACTGTGAATGGTGTTCGCTATCGTGAGATGATTTTTATGGCCCGAATTGGAAGATATGGATATGGACGATATGTGGTTTCAACAGGACGGTGCCACTTGCTACACAGCTAACGAAACAATGGCTCTTTTGGGCGACAAATTCAATGGTCGTATTATCTCACGTGGTGGCGATGCCAATTGGCCGACAAGATCATGTGGTTTGACACCGATGGACTTCTCTCTTTGGGGTTTTTTTCAAAGAAAAGGTGTACGTCGATAAGCCAGCAACAATTCCAGAGCTAAAGGATGAGATAATTCGGCACATTAACGGCATAGAACCTCAATTATACCTCAGCATCATCGAAAATTTGGACCATCAGATGGAGGTGCGTCGCACCTGCCGTTTGGCTGATATTTAGTTCCATACATATTTGAACCATACCAATATTATTAAATAAAACGAAATGACAATAATATCCTGAATAATTTGTGTTTTCTTCAAATTCAACATCGGCCCTTAAAATTTTACCGCCCTTTATGTATGTATATACCCCATATCTAACTGAATTTTTTTTAAACAGTCGGCCAACGCACACATGTGCATATTGTACAATGTTGTCAGCACATTACTTAATATTAATTTTTACACTATAAGAATCAAAGGGCTTATGATTGAATCCAATATATATTGTGTAACCCACTTTCATTATATACACATACATAGGCAATTTTATTGAACAATATCAATTATTGAACAATAATATTGCAAATAAATTTCTGTCTTTATTGAATCAATATAAAATATTTTAATTCCCTGTGTCTCCAAGTAACCAGTTTTTTCGACTATTTTGGTGACATTGTCAACGAAGTGTCTACACTACATTACATTTGCCACTATATTTGACTTTAATACGAAAACATTTTTAACAAAAACAACTGAGAAGTACAATTCCTATAAAAGTTGAAGAAATAATAAAAAAAAGATTGTTATGATTTCGTATTCGTGCCAAAAGTGTAGACTATATTTACTAAAATGTACTAGTGATTCTCTGGTTCTAATGTCTACATATGTTCTCAAAGGAACTACCTAGTCAGTAGTACCAACGTCAGTATTACCAACGTCAGTAGTAGATTTCCAATGACACGCACATGTTAAATGTCTATAGTAAATAACATTGTCTGCGGTATAATAAGTCACTAGTACTGGTGACTGTGTCAATAGTGAATCAGTACAGATTCACTAGTGACATTTCCTGCAGGGTTTAAATATATTTTAATTATATTTGTTAATTTAAATTGGTACATACATACATACATAAATATGTACAAACATCTTTTTATTATCACGTTTGAACTTTTGATTTTTGTTTTCATTATCAGTGTCAAGCGCAAAACAACAAAACAAAACAAAAAAAAAAAAATTAAAACAGCTGACGAAAAAAATTATTTTAATAAAATGAAAATATTATTTATTGGGGAAAAACCAGTTCTGACCTTAAATACAGACACAATTGATAACAAATTTACAAAACTACGAACAAAATTGTTGACAGCAGAATTAAACCAAAAATAGATGCACCAGAGGCAATAAAAAACAAGTATGAGTGCTATATTCGGCATGCCGAATCTTATATGCCCTTCACCATTGTGCGAGCAGAATACAGAGCAACTAGACAAAACCTAAATAATTTCTACATAATATACATATGTGTATACCATACATAAAACTTCATTATAAATTAAATTTAAAAAGTTAAAACTGGTAAATATTTTTTTAAATTGTTTCAGAACATAAAAAAATAAAAAAAAATTTTTCTTTTTGAAAAAACAAGATTCGAACCAGGGACTCACAGTTTCTAACCTAAGCAAACCCCCTAGACAACTGGACCATGAAGGAACGTTTTATGAATATCATTAAAAGTAAATATGATCAGTTTACACTTCACAACTCATCACAGTTGACACAGAAACGGACAACTGGATTTGAGCTTCGGTTTTCATAAGGACCCAGAATACCCAGAACTTTATAGGGTATTTCAGTATTTTGGTCATAACTCTGCTATTTCTTAACCGATTTGACAGATTTATATACCGGCGTGTTAAAGAAGAAATTTGGCAGTTATTTGGTTATATTAGTTATATTGGTTATAAAACTGAAGATCTATGGTTCCCGAATTAATATTTTGGTCATAACTTTTTCGTATCTGAACCGATTTTCCCAAATTTTTTAGAAAATATTTGATATTAAATTTCCGATCTTTTGATATATAAGGCGTAACCATAGGTCATATGACAGTCCAAAAAACAAGGTTTTCATACAATTTTTGATATTTTTTGTACGGGAGGTACCACGCCCACTTGTTCAATTCCGCCCACATTTTGTGGGATGCTGTGTTTTTATATCGTTAATGTGTGTACCTAATTTGGAAACTTTGGCTCTCGCCGTTCTCAAGATATACAGAAATAAAAAAATACAACAACAACAAGGGATTTTTGGGCAAAATCAGAGGCAACCGTGGTTTTTTGGTCATATCTCAGCCATTTGTTGACCGATGTTGCTGAATTTCAATAGCAAGAAATGGTAGACTATATGTGACATAAATGTAAAACAACCTAGTCGCTATCATGTCTGGAGTCTCCGGAAAACACATATCAAACGTAAGACGGACGGACAGACGGACGGATATCGTTAAATCAACTTCTCTCCTCATAAGGACCCAAAATATATATACTTTACAGGGCCTAAGATCAATATTGTAGAAATTACAAACGGAATGACAAACTTATATATACCCTTTTCCACCTGTGGTGAAGGGTATAATAAAATACTATAACAAAATAGGTACATACATATCATTTTCTTGGAAACTTAAAAATCCCCTTTTAAAAAAATAACCCAAAAAAAGATAATTTAAATAAAAACTTACCCGGAGGCGTTAACAAATATTGAAATTTGTAAAAAAATTAAAGCGAAACTGAGTGTCCGCTTCATGACTTTTTTGTTAAATTAATTTTGTTTTTAATTAATCTTGTTTTTTACTATAAAATAAATTAACACCCATATAATATGTATTTTTATATTTTGTTTATCTTATATAAAATATTTGTTTTAACAACACACACACACACAACAACAAAGTAAACAAAATATTTTGACGCAACCGGTTTAATTATTTTTTTATTTTGTTTAGCATCAGATCTAAACTGGACTTGAGATTAACTAAAACTGAGTTCTGTTTTATACACACTGAGATACTTATTTGAACAAAATCTGTGATTTTTCTGTTTTTATACCCTCCACCACAACTAGTGGTGTATGAGGGTATACTTAGTTTGTCATTCCGTTTGAAACTTTTTTAATATTGATCTTAGATCCCATAAACTACCCAGCCAACATAATACTCCGGCGATGTCTGTCTGAATCATACAGTTCTTGCAAATGTCTGATTCAGTCATAGATACTTCGTTCAGATTTCTGTCAGACATTGATTACACGTTCTGTCTGGCCGCTTTCTGGATTTTGTTTCTCAAAACCACAATTAACAATTCTACAAGTAAAATAGACTGGAAACAAAAATTGTAAAATTGTTGCTTTTTTAATGTTTTTTACTTGTAGATATGTAGATCGCATGGATATATCGGGATGAATTTCTAGAAATAAGTACTACAAAAGTCATAAACCAAGGAAAAAAAAGATTGAATTTTTCGTTGCTACTGCCACTCTGAGAGTAAAGTTACATATAACTCAAGAATAATAAAAACAAGATTACGCATTGCGCATGTTTATAAAACTCTACTGTTCAATATGACGTCACATCAGCATATTATACACTAGAGCGACTCACCAAAAAAAGTGCTCGATATACCCATGGTGGAATAAGCAGGTGGCATCGTTACGGCAACAAATACATTACAACAAAAATGGAAATTACATAACCGTTTACGTCAAAAAATACATTAAACAAAAATCAAAGCGTGCCGCTGAACGTGATGAAATAAATAAATTTTTAGCCAATTTTTATTAAATTATGGTCAATATCACCATGGATATACCCTCCTAAGAATAAACCTTGGACTTTTTAAGATGGCATTTAAATTATTTCGGCTCCAGCTTTGACCTCTCGTGAGCTGGACCATTTTGAAAAAGGGTAAATTTTTCCAGGTTTTGTTAATTTGAGAATCTGTTTCCTTACCAACATATACAATATGGTTGTCATAAGAAAGGTTTTTTAAGCCGCGTCCCACTCTATATACAATTTGTCCAAGGACGATCATCCATGTCCTTTTTTAAGGATATTCTGTAAAAAAAAAAACGGTTTTTTAATTTTTTGTTGGGGGTTGCTTGTAATAAAAATGCTAAAAAAACATATTTTAATATTTAGTCGATTTAACTAAATACGGGTCTCAGCTTTTTTAAAATTCGTGCTAGTTCGCGTTTTGACAAAAATGCAATGGGGTGGTAAAACCCTTCGTTTTAAATTGGGCAATATGGGTATCAAAAATTTTTTTTGCCAAGTACATCATCCTTGTATGTAAATAATTTAGATTTTTTAAAATTATATGCATTTTACACGGTGCTCTGGAATATATATAAATGCAATTTTGTGGTAACTCTAATATTACAGCGGATTTAGTTTCTAGATCGTGTATGGATGAAAAAAAGAAAAAAAAAATGATCCACGACTTTTTGGCGGCATATTTTTTTCGCAAATTAAAAAAAGTTATTTTTTCTTTCTTTAGTCCAATTTTCATCCATACATGATCTAGAAACTTAATCCGTTATAATATTAGAGTTACCATAAAATTGCATTTATATATCCTTAAAAAAAGGACATGGATGATCGTCTTTGGACAAATTGTATATACAGTTGGACGCGCATTAAAAAAACCTTTCTTATGATAGCTTATCGCTCATTTGCTGCAATACCGGCATAACTCAAAAAACCCCATTTCTAGATAAACGCATTTAAAGTTTTTGATTTGCTCTAACTACTTAGAAAAAAAGAAGACACATTCTCTTCAAACCGGGAAAGTATAAAATATATAAAGATGAATTTTATACACAATATAAAGAAAAACAAAGCGAACAATTCTGCAAAATTTAATTTTTGAGTTATGCCGGTATTGCAGCAAATGCGCAACATGTGTATATGTTGGTAAGGAAACAGATTCTTAAATTAACAAAACATGCAAAAAGAAACCCTTTTTCAAAATGGTCCAGCTCACGAGAAGCCAAAGCTGGAGCCGAAATATTTTAAATGTCAACTTAAAAAATTCCAAGGTTTATTTTTTAACTTTCATACAACTTAAGTCGCTCTATTATACACCCAAACTGCTTAGGATAACTACAAGCAATTTGACACCTAGTTTATTTATTTCTTTTGAGTTTTTCGAAAGTGAGCGTGTTTTCAACAGACGGACATGGCTAAATCGACTTAGGCCCGTTTTCACAACTTGCTGATAGCTAAAAGTAGACCGGCCTTATAAAAAGTGTTCCATTATTAAAACTTTACTTTAAACTAAAGTAAGCGATAATGTTAATTAAGGTTCATCCTATCTGGTGGTTTAAAGTAAAGTTGCAATAATGGAACATGTTTTATACGGCCATTAAATCCTACCTTTAGCTATCAGTAAGTTGTGAAAACGGGCCTTAGAATTACTCAAGCAGCCAGAATATATATACTTTATGGGGTCTGAGATGAATAACAAAAAAGTTTCACACGGAATGACAAACTTAGTATACCCTCTTCACAACTTATTGTGGTGGAGGGTATAAAAATAGTGGTGGAATGCACAAATTATTATAAGATTTTGCACACATAAGTTCTATATGACAAGAAATTATACAACGAAATCTGTGAAGATCGGTCCATAATTTACCATTAGCCCCATATAAACCATACTCCCGGAAAACAGCTTAGTACGCCTAAAACCATAATCAATAATGCTATCATAATAAAATTTGGTACGCCACAGTTTTATAAAACTACTAGCGGATGGCCCGGAGTGTCTTACTACGCCCAAAAAATAAATACGTTTTGTTTATGGTATTAGTATGAATCTTCTATCTTCTATATATCTATGTTTTAATTTTCATTAAAATCTCTGAGGTAGTTCCAAAGGGGCAGAAATTTCTCCCCACCTCCCCTCGTGGTCCTATTTTTCAAAAAATATCTTACTAATTTGTCGATAAAAGTTGTCATCCAGCTATGTGAAAATTTTCTAAAAATCTGTAAGGTAGCTCCAGCGGGGCAGACATTTCCCCCACCTCCCTTCGTACTATTTTAAAGAGAATGTATTACTTGTTTGTCCATATAAATAGTCATCCATCTATGTTTCAAATTTCATTAAAATCTGTTGGATAGCTCCGGAGGGGCAGTAATTCCCCCCAAACTCCCCCTCGTGGTCCGAGTTATGGAGAAATGTATAGCCCCTTGTGGTCCTATTTTTTTAAAAATGTATTGCTAAAGTTTCGGGCGGGCAGAAATTGCCCCCAAACTCCCCTCGTGGTCTAAATTTGGGAAAAAAAAGTAAGGCCTAAAACATCCCTAGGAAATTACCTTTCTAATGAAACCGGTTTTAAACACATTTTTTGTATTTTATGTATACTTATAGATAAATCACTTTGTCAAATTTCGTTAAAATCGAACTATAATTTACCATAGATCCAATTGAAGGCATAATTCGCCCAAAATTCGTCGGTGCAGGGTATCAAAGATTCGGCACAGTCGAATATAGCATTCTTGTTTGTTCTTTTTTTTTTATTAAATCTAGTAGTGACTGAATAGTCAGTCTAGTCAATAAAAGAATCTTTTTTTTTATCGCTATGTAAACTTAACTACAATCGAAGCGTCAAACTACAGGCGATATAATTGTTGTATTCTTTTCTACTGCAATTTTTAAGTGCATTTAGTAAGTCATTGAAATACTGGTCTAACATCGTAATTAATGTACATAAAGGGTGGCCCAACTATAATGCATGATGTTAATTTTGAGTCACACCTTAACGGCAAGCCTTTTGCCCAACATAATTTGAGCTTTCTTTGTTTCAGAGTTTGCCAAATTCAACCATGGAGAGGTACACAATTGAGCAGCGCGCT
The DNA here is from genome assembly GCA_963931875.1 of Pollenia griseotomentosa. Taxonomy (NCBI): domain Eukaryota; kingdom Metazoa; phylum Arthropoda; class Insecta; order Diptera; family Polleniidae; genus Pollenia; species Pollenia griseotomentosa. The sequence goes on along the minus strand of OZ007561.1, from coordinate 99,467,826 downwards.
AAGATTGTTGAAGCGTTTTACGAAAATGGGCGTTCAAATCAAAATGCATTCAAAGAAAATCGTGTTTAGCGACGAGGCACACTTTCACCACGAAAGATTCGTTAACAAGTAGAATTTCCGCATTTGGGCAAATGAGCATCCACAAAGAGTGACTGTTTGGTGCGGGTTTAAGGGCTGGCCGCATTATCGGGCCATACTTTTTCGAAAATGAGGCCGGCCAAGCATGGTGTTCGCTATCGCGAGATGTAAACCGACTTCTGGTGACCAGAAATTGAAGCTATTGACCTGGACGATATATGGATCTAGCAGGATGGTACCATTTTGCGCACGAAATTCAATGGCCGTTTTATCTTACGTCGTGGCGATGTTAATAAGCCGTCACAATTATGTGATTTAACACCGTTTGACTTCTTTCTTTGGGGATATTTAAAACAAACAGTGTACGTCAATAAGCCAAGAACAATTCAAGAGCAAAAGGATAAGATAAGTCTGCACATTAACGACATTGAACCTCAATTTTGTCTCAGAGTCATTGGAAATATGACCTATCGAATTGAAGTATGCCACCAAAGCTGTAGCGAGCATTTGGCCGATATTTTGATTTGTTTCACACATAATTGTCAAAGATACTTCTATCATAAGAACAAATTTTAAGATAATTCTTTGGAAACTTTTTGTTTTGCTTACAATTAACATCGTGAGTTTTATTTGGAACACCCTTGAATGTATGTATGTTGAAAAATTAAAATAGCTATATGCTAAAAAATTTAAAAACACTCGAGGCAACAAACTAATACTTTGGTTTGACTACAACTTCATGTCTGTGGCATTGTGACAAAACATCTTAAGTCGAGATAAGATAGCAAAAAAGTTTTTTTAAAAAAACCCGATGAAAAATAATTTTTATCAAATAATAAAATAAACCAAAATTAAAGAAAAATTTCATTTATAATACAAAATTTTAAAAACGTTAACAACAATGTTTTTTGAATGAAACGTCATATGATTAACAACATTTTTTTTTCAACTTTTTTAATTCGATTTAAGATGTTTTGTCAAAATGCAACAGATATTTTGATTGATTAATAAAAAGGTATAATCGTGTATTTTTTGTTAGAAATAATAAAAGCGCCCTATCAGAATGACTTTTGAGATTATTCCATTTTAGTTAGACTGATACTGCTGTTATCTGGAAGTCTTTAAGAAAATGCAATTTGGATTTTTACCCTGCACGCCAAGCGCTTTAATTATGGCTGTCGGTCCAGTCATTCAATGAGTCTATCTCCAACTTGTGCAATCTTTAAGTACATATCGCTCATTTGCTGCAACATCGTCATAACTCAAATATATTAGTTTTAGTGAAAACGGCTTTCAAGTGTGTATTTTTACACACACCATTATGGGAAAAGAAAATGATATTCTTCTCTCAAGAGTTGAGTTTTATTTATACCTTCATATGAAATAATAACCACTTCATAACACATCTGATTTACTATGCATTAGTGATATTAAGTCAAAATTTGCCATATCTTACTTATGACGTTGTTGCAGCAAATGAGCGATATGTATGTATAAAAGCCGGCTTTTATTTCTTTGTGTATTAAGAAAGAAACAAAAAAGCTAAACGCCGGTTTTTTTTAAAATAATTTCTAAGAAATTTTAAAAGGTTTCTGTCGTAATTTATTTGTATTTGCTATTTTTTTTTATTATTTTGTTAAAAATAATTTTTAAATGTGATAGATAATCACATCTGTTCTGTTGTATAAAAATATTAACTAATGGGTGATGATAATTTTGCATGTTGAATCTGTTTTATTTTTAGAAATTATTTTTATTAGAGTTACCATTATTTCATTCCCTTACATATAGTAACATTGCGTAAAAAGGCTTAAATGTTTTAAGCTCTAATCCAAATTGTGCAAGTTTCAAGTTTTCTATTTGTACCATGCGGGAATTTTGTGTCAATTGTTCCAACAGACTAGTCCTGGGTTTTGTGAAAATAGAACATATACAAAAAGAAAGAACTCATGACCAGTGAAAGGAGAACCAATCATTTAACTGGTATATGAAGAACAAAAAAGAAGAAAAAGTAATGAATTACAGTACAGTATTCTTCGTTGGTGCGACACATTTTTGGGAAATTTAGTTTTAGGACTTGTTTTAGTGAAATAATACTACATTGTAGTTACCAACACAAAACACGTTCATTGAGAATAGATGTATGGCTGGTCAAATGGTGGCAATTGACCCTTTCCAATGATAACCCCATGTAAAAGTGATGGGCCTTATTCATATAAAGTGTTCGAACTAAAACCTGTCTCTACCACCAAAGACCTATCACGGGACTATTTTGGTGTCAGTTCGCTTCGCTCTAGGGTATTTTAAAATCTTTTTATTTAGAAAACGGAAACAGTTATTATATTTACATAAGAGAGAAATTTAAGATGAACATTATTGGTTTTACCCACCGCCCTTTTTTAAAAATATTTAGTTAGGTTTGGGGTGTATATATTTTGAATGCCCCCTTTCTGAATTTAAAACCTGTACCCATATTCTGTAGCTTTAGTGAGAACTTCTCGCATCGAAAAGATGTGAAACAAAATATTCCGTCGTTTTTCGAAAAGTAAGAAAAAACTGTGTCTGTAACTTATGTCGAAAACTACCAAAAGATATTACTTTGTTACGTTTTTTTTATTTTTATTTTTATTTATTTAAAGATATTTTTATAAATATTTACAAAGGTAAGTAATAAAATTTATTTAGGTTATATGCATCTATATTTGGCTTTAACTATAATAGTTGTGAGCCAGATTGGCATTTTAAAGCTGATTTTAATTTAATTAATTATAAGCAAATTTACTTTGGTTCTACCGAATTTTAAATTAATTATATATAACAAGTAAGAAAGTATAGTCGGTCAAGCCCGACCATAGGATACCCAGCACCACAGTACTTAAAAACACATCATGCTTATGTGTCCATATAAATATGGATTTCTCTATGTTTAAAAACTTCATTAAAATCGGTTTGAAAGTTTGTGAGAGGCAGAAATTGACCCCTACATCCCCTTGTGGTCCTATTTTTGAAAAACTGTATAGCTTATGTGTCCATATAGATATGGATCTATCCATGTTTTAAATTTCATTAAAATCGGTTTGATAGTTTCTGAGAGGAAGAAATTTCCCCCTATCTTCCCTCGTGGTCCTACGATTTGGCCCATTTTCAATAGGCTTGGTCCTTGTGCTAATAAGAACCTATGACCAAAATTTTATCAAGTTATCTCCAAAGTTGCGGCCTGTACTTTGCGCACAAGGTTACATGGACAGCCAGCCAGCCAGCTGGACGGACATCGTTAGTTCGACTCAGAAAGTGATTCTGAGTAGATCGGTATGCTTTAAGGTGGGACCACTATTTTAAGGCGTTACACACATCAGCACAAATGCATAATACCCTCTCCACTATTGTGGTGTGGGTATAAAAAAGAATAAATTGTACATTAAAATTAATAATAGATTTTAAAGGAATTTAATTGAATTCATTTGGGATAAGTTTTCTGTGTTTTAAACAAATTTCCAAATTTTTGTATAAACTATAGTAATTATTATCAGTGCCATTAAGTATATTTACTACTTCGTTCATATCCAAAAATGTTTTACTAAAATATTTAACAAATAGAAACTGGGAATTATCTCCTTTTGTAGGTTACTTTATATTATATTCAACATTTTTTGATTTTTCGAATTTATTCTATGAGTTACATTTCAGTTATGTATTATATAAAGCTTTTTTGTACATACAATATACTTCATTGCTATCCAAAGGATAGCCAAGGTAAAATGTAACAAGAAAATACAATATAATAGTCTGGTAGTGTATAAAAGTAATTCCTTAAAATTGAAGGAATAGAACTATTACAAAAAAGCTTTATAAAATACATAACTGAAATGTAACTCATAGAATAAATTCGAAAAATCAAAAAATGTTGAATATAAAATATTTAATATTTTTTCAACAGACGGACATGGCTAAATCGACTTAGGCCCGTTTTCACAACTTGCTGATAGCTAAAAGTAGACCGGCCTTATAAAAAGTGTTCCATTATTAAAACTTTACTTTAAACTAAAGTAAGCGATAATGTTAATTAAGGTTCATCCTATCTGGTGGTTTAAAGTAAAGTTGCAATAATGGAACATGTTTTATACGGCCATTAAATCCTACCTTTAGCTATCAGTAAGTTGTGAAAACGGGCCTTAGAATTACTCAAGCAGCCAGAATATATATACTTTATGGGGTCTGAGATGAATAACAAAAAAGTTTCACACGGAATGACAAACTTAGTATACCCTCTTCACAACTTATTGTGGTGGAGGGTATAAAAATAGTGGTGGAATGCACAAATTATTATAAGATTTTGCACACATAAGTTCTATATGACAAGAAATTATACAACGAAATCTGTGAAGATCGGTCCATAATTTACCATTAGCCCCATATAAACCATACTCCCGGAAAACAGCTTAGTACGCCTAAAACCATAATCAATAATGCTATCATAATAAAATTTGGTACGCCACAGTTTTATAAAACTACTAGCGGATGGCCCGGAGTGTCTTACTACGCCCAAAAAATAAATACGTTTTGTTTATGGTATTAGTATGAATCTTCTATCTTCTATATATCTATGTTTTAATTTTCATTAAAATCTCTGAGGTAGTTCCAAAGGGGCAGAAATTTCTCCCCACCTCCCCTCGTGGTCCTATTTTTCAAAAAATATCTTACTAATTTGTCGATAAAAGTTGTCATCCAGCTATGTGAAAATTTTCTAAAAATCTGTAAGGTAGCTCCAGCGGGGCAGACATTTCCCCCACCTCCCTTCGTACTATTTTAAAGAGAATGTATTACTTGTTTGTCCATATAAATAGTCATCCATCTATGTTTCAAATTTCATTAAAATCTGTTGGATAGCTCCGGAGGGGCAGTAATTCCCCCCAAACTCCCCCTCGTGGTCCGAGTTATGGAGAAATGTATAGCCCCTTGTGGTCCTATTTTTTTAAAAATGTATTGCTAAAGTTTCGGGCGGGCAGAAATTGCCCCCAAACTCCCCTCGTGGTCTAAATTTGGGAAAAAAAAGTAAGGCCTAAAACATCCCTAGGAAATTACCTTTCTAATGAAACCGGTTTTAAACACATTTTTTGTATTTTATGTATACTTATAGATAAATCACTTTGTCAAATTTCGTTAAAATCGAACTATAATTTACCATAGATCCAATTGAAGGCATAATTCGCCCAAAATTCGTCGGTGCAGGGTATCAAAGATTCGGCACAGTCGAATATAGCATTCTTGTTTGTTCTTTTTTTTTTATTAAATCTAGTAGTGACTGAATAGTCAGTCTAGTCAATAAAAGAATCTTTTTTTTTATCGCTATGTAAACTTAACTACAATCGAAGCGTCAAACTACAGGCGATATAATTGTTGTATTCTTTTCTACTGCAATTTTTAAGTGCATTTAGTAAGTCATTGAAATACTGGTCTAACATCGTAATTAATGTACATAAAGGGTGGCCCAACTATAATGCATGATGTTAATTTTGAGTCACACCTTAACGGCAAGCCTTTTGCCCAACATAATTTGAGCTTTCTTTGTTTCAGAGTTTGCCAAATTCAACCATGGAGAGGTACACAATTGAGCAGCGCGCTAAGATTGTTGAAGCGTTTTACGAAAATGGGCGTTCAAATCAAAATGCATTCAAAGAAAATCGTGTTTAGCGACGAGGCACACTTTCACCACGAAAGATTCGTTAACAAGTAGAATTTCCGCATTTGGGCAAATGAGCATCCACAAAGAGTGACTGTTTGGTGCGGGTTTAAGGGCTGGCCGCATTATCGGGCCATACTTTTTCGAAAATGAGGCCGGCCAAGCATGGTGTTCGCTATCGCGAGATGTAAACCGACTTCTGGTGACCAGAAATTGAAGCTATTGACCTGGACGATATATGGATCTAGCAGGATGGTACCATTTTGCGCACGAAATTCAATGGCCGTTTTATCTTACGTCGTGGCGATGTTAATAAGCCGTCACAATTATGTGATTTAACACCGTTTGACTTCTTTCTTTGGGGATATTTAAAACAAACAGTGTACGTCAATAAGCCAAGAACAATTCAAGAGCAAAAGGATAAGATAAGTCTGCACATTAACGACATTGAACCTCAATTTTGTCTCAGAGTCATTGGAAATATGACCTATCGAATTGAAGTATGCCACCAAAGCTGTAGCGAGCATTTGGCCGATATTTTGATTTGTTTCACACATAATTGTCAAAGATACTTCTATCATAAGAACAAATTTTAAGATAATTCTTTGGAAACTTTTTGTTTTGCTTACAATTAACATCGTGAGTTTTATTTGGAACACCCTTGAATGTATGTATGTTGAAAAATTAAAATAGCTATATGCTAAAAAATTTAAAAACACTCGAGGCAACAAACTAATACTTTGGTTTGACTACAACTTCATGTCTGTGGCATTGTGACAAAACATCTTAAGTCGAGATAAGATAGCAAAAAAGTTTTTTTAAAAAAACCCGATGAAAAATAATTTTTATCAAATAATAAAATAAACCAAAATTAAAGAAAAATTTCATTTATAATACAAAATTTTAAAAACGTTAACAACAATGTTTTTTGAATGAAACGTCATATGATTAACAACATTTTTTTTTCAACTTTTTTAATTCGATTTAAGATGTTTTGTCAAAATGCAACAGATATTTTGATTGATTAATAAAAAGGTATAATCGTGTATTTTTTGTTAGAAATAATAAAAGCGCCCTATCAGAATGACTTTTGAGATTATTCCATTTTAGTTAGACTGATACTGCTGTTATCTGGAAGTCTTTAAGAAAATGCAATTTGGATTTTTACCCTGCACGCCAAGCGCTTTAATTATGGCTGTCGGTCCAGTCATTCAATGAGTCTATCTCCAACTTGTGCAATCTTTAAGTACATATCGCTCATTTGCTGCAACATCGTCATAACTCAAATATATTAGTTTTAGTGAAAACGGCTTTCAAGTGTGTATTTTTACACACACCATTATGGGAAAAGAAAATGATATTCTTCTCTCAAGAGTTGAGTTTTATTTATACCTTCATATGAAATAATAACCACTTCATAACACATCTGATTTACTATGCATTAGTGATATTAAGTCAAAATTTGCCATATCTTACTTATGACGTTGTTGCAGCAAATGAGCGATATGTATGTATAAAAGCCGGCTTTTATTTCTTTGTGTATTAAGAAAGAAACAAAAAAGCTAAACGCCGGTTTTTTTTAAAATAATTTCTAAGAAATTTTAAAAGGTTTCTGTCGTAATTTATTTGTATTTGCTATTTTTTTTTATTATTTTGTTAAAAATAATTTTTAAATGTGATAGATAATCACATCTGTTCTGTTGTATAAAAATATTAACTAATGGGTGATGATAATTTTGCATGTTGAATCTGTTTTATTTTTAGAAATTATTTTTATTAGAGTTACCATTATTTCATTCCCTTACATATAGTAACATTGCGTAAAAAGGCTTAAATGTTTTAAGCTCTAATCCAAATTGTGCAAGTTTCAAGTTTTCTATTTGTACCATGCGGGAATTTTGTGTCAATTGTTCCAACAGACTAGTCCTGGGTTTTGTGAAAATAGAACATATACAAAAAGAAAGAACTCATGACCAGTGAAAGGAGAACCAATCATTTAACTGGTATATGAAGAACAAAAAAGAAGAAAAAGTAATGAATTACAGTACAGTATTCTTCGTTGGTGCGACACATTTTTGGGAAATTTAGTTTTAGGACTTGTTTTAGTGAAATAATACTACATTGTAGTTACCAACACAAAACACGTTCATTGAGAATAGATGTATGGCTGGTCAAATGGTGGCAATTGACCCTTTCCAATGATAACCCCATGTAAAAGTGATGGGCCTTATTCATATAAAGTGTTCGAACTAAAACCTGTCTCTACCACCAAAGACCTATCACGGGACTATTTTGGTGTCAGTTCGCTTCGCTCTAGGGTATTTTAAAATCTTTTTATTTAGAAAACGGAAACAGTTATTATATTTACATAAGAGAGAAATTTAAGATGAACATTATTGGTTTTACCCACCGCCCTTTTTTAAAAATATTTAGTTAGGTTTGGGGTGTATATATTTTGAATGCCCCCTTTCTGAATTTAAAACCTGTACCCATATTCTGTAGCTTTAGTGAGAACTTCTCGCATCGAAAAGATGTGAAACAAAATATTCCGTCGTTTTTCGAAAAGTAAGAAAAAACTGTGTCTGTAACTTATGTCGAAAACTACCAAAAGATATTACTTTGTTACGTTTTTTTTATTTTTATTTTTATTTATTTAAAGATATTTTTATAAATATTTACAAAGGTAAGTAATAAAATTTATTTAGGTTATATGCATCTATATTTGGCTTTAACTATAATAGTTGTGAGCCAGATTGGCATTTTAAAGCTGATTTTAATTTAATTAATTATAAGCAAATTTACTTTGGTTCTACCGAATTTTAAATTAATTATATATAACAAGTAAGAAAGTATAGTCGGTCAAGCCCGACCATAGGATACCCAGCACCACAGTACTTAAAAACACATCATGCTTATGTGTCCATATAAATATGGATTTCTCTATGTTTAAAAACTTCATTAAAATCGGTTTGAAAGTTTGTGAGAGGCAGAAATTGACCCCTACATCCCCTTGTGGTCCTATTTTTGAAAAACTGTATAGCTTATGTGTCCATATAGATATGGATCTATCCATGTTTTAAATTTCATTAAAATCGGTTTGATAGTTTCTGAGAGGAAGAAATTTCCCCCTATCTTCCCTCGTGGTCCTACGATTTGGCCCATTTTCAATAGGCTTGGTCCTTGTGCTAATAAGAACCTATGACCAAAATTTTATCAAGTTATCTCCAAAGTTGCGGCCTGTACTTTGCGCACAAGGTTACATGGACAGCCAGCCAGCCAGCTGGACGGACATCGTTAGTTCGACTCAGAAAGTGATTCTGAGTAGATCGGTATGCTTTAAGGTGGGACCACTATTTTAAGGCGTTACACACATCAGCACAAATGCATAATACCCTCTCCACTATTGTGGTGTGGGTATAAAAAAGAATAAATTGTACATTAAAATTAATAATAGATTTTAAAGGAATTTAATTGAATTCATTTGGGATAAGTTTTCTGTGTTTTAAACAAATTTCCAAATTTTTGTATAAACTATAGTAATTATTATCAGTGCCATTAAGTATATTTACTACTTCGTTCATATCCAAAAATGTTTTACTAAAATATTTAACAAATAGAAACTGGGAATTATCTCCTTTTGTAGGTTACTTTATATTATATTCAACATTTTTTGATTTTTCGAATTTATTCTATGAGTTACATTTCAGTTATGTATTATATAAAGCTTTTTTGTACATACAATATACTTCATTGCTATCCAAAGGATAGCCAAGGTAAAATGTAACAAGAAAATACAATATAATAGTCTGGTAGTGTATAAAAGTAATTCCTTAAAATTGAAGGAATAGAACTATTACAAAAAAGCTTTATAAAATACATAACTGAAATGTAACTCATAGAATAAATTCGAAAAATCAAAAAATGTTGAATATAAAATATTTAACCCGGAACTCATTAAAAACAGGACAAACTCCTAAGAAGTGAAACGTATTTTCGGATTCATCCAGATTACAAAGGGTACATAAGCCAACAGAATTACGTCTAAATGCTCTACTATTTAAATCAAGAAGACCTCCACGTACTCTGATTATTAGACTTGTAGCACGCGACGAAAATTCTGAATTAAAAATAGGATTTGTGCAATAAGTTAATTGCGGATACAAATCATGAAATTGTGAGCCTCTTGCATTAGATATAAGATCTTCTCTTTCCATTGTTTTTAAAAGTTCAAGTATTGGTTTCTAGTATTCACACAGGGGCTTAGTAGCATTTTCACTCACTCCTCAGCCCAAAAGGTTTTCATTGTAATAATTTTTTCAGCTAACATTCGTGGTAATCTATGTTCAGGCAGTTGTAGAGCTCTGTTAATGTAAGAAAAATGTAGCCTTAAGGTATCAATATAGAGTGAGTTTAGACCAGTTTCTAAATAAAGCATGTAGTTTGGCATATTATATGGTAAATGTAACATTTTCTTTATGAAATATCGAAATAATTTTTCTACTTCATCATATTTTTTAAAACCCCAAATTTGAGCACCGTAAAACATTATAGATCGGGAAGCAGCGACGAAAATTTTAAGTTTATCGTTGTTCGATATCTAAGGATGACTTACATATTTTGACCATGTTGATGCAATTGCCATTTTCGCAGTTGTTAAGTTGTTTCCTAAGTGCTTTGTAAAAGATAAGTTAAAATTGATATACATTCCCAGATATCTGTAGTTATTGACAATTTCTATATTACGTTCTCCACAATTCCACTTAATATTATTGGATATTCTTACACCACTACGAAAAACAACTATCTATGATTTTTCCAAATTGACCTTCAGACACCACATCAAGCAGTTAGAATGAAGAGCATCAATATTGGCTTGCAGTTCACTTGGGGAATCGGCCAAAATGACAATGTCATTTGCGTAAAGAAGAATTTTAACAGCAATGTCTGCAACTATTAGTCCGCCAGGAAGGAAATCAGCTAGGTCATTAAGATACAATGCAAACAAAATTGGACAAAGTATGCATCCCTGTTTAACGCCAACGTTAACATTAAAAGGTTCAGAAAACGAATTTCCATACAGAACTTGACTAGACGTGTTTTCGTATGAAAGCTGTAGAACACGAACAATTTTTGATGATAATCCCATACTTGATAATTTATAAAAAAGCATATTTCTGGAAACCAAATCGAAAGCACAGGAAAAAGCCACAAAAAATGCGTATGTGTTTTTACTATTTATTTTGTTTAAGTGTACAATATTTGTCAGCTTGAAGACGTTATCAACTGTAGAGTAATTTTTTCTGAATCCAGCTTGACATTCGTTTAATATGGAATATTTTTCGATCCAATTTGTTATGAGATTTAAAATTATGTTGGTAAAGATTTTGCACAGGGTATTAGTGATAAGCCACGGTAGTTTGAAACGCAATTGGGATCACCTTTTTTTAAGAATGGTTTTAATATGGCGGTTTTAAAGCTTGTTGGAAAATTTTCGTGTAAAAATATATAGTTGAGAACTGAAAGTATTTCCGTAACAAAACAGGCGGGAGCAAATTAATAGAATTCGCAGCTTATGCTTATTTAGTTTTAACGATCTAAATACTGATGAAAGCTCAAAAATCTCTATTGGCGAATCGAGAAAAGCATCAATACAATATGATATACACCAGTGAATTATATTTATTTTGTTTGTATTTTGCAAAAAATTTCTAAAATGTATACGAAAATCATATGCAGTTAGGTTAGCTATTGTTATTTGTTTTCTTGATTTCATATTATTGGAGAGTTTCCACCACGCTTTACTGCAGCTGACCAAATTAAGTTGTTCCAGATTTTCATTATAGAACTCAAGTTTTCTATTTCGACAAATGTTAAGATACTTAGATCTGGCAGAATTATATCTTGATTTTATAAAATCTGTGTGCCTCTTTCTGAACTCTTTAAGAGCGTTTAACATATTTTTACGGAAACAGGCACATTTCCAGTTGAACCATTTTTGTTTTGGTTCAAATCCAAACTTGTTTTTTGTAGATACATTAGCTTTTCTACTTTTATTTTTAATAGACAATACAATGTCATCAACCGAAATATTGTGAATATTAACAGAATTATAAGTACAAGCGAATTGATTTAGATTTTCACAATATTTGGTGACTGAATTGACATTCGATCGAAGCCGTTGCTGACCCGATAAGGTTCTATTTCTGTTATATGCTGGACAAGTTAAGTTTAGTTCAAGAGGCATATGATAAGAAAATGGCCTGTAACTAATAGTTAAATACTCAACATACTTAAGAAGACTGTGTGAACAAATACAACTGAACTACCAGCACTTCCACAGAAACTGTATTCGCTCTAAGCATCACCCGCTGTTCTACCGTTTAGTACTATTCCCCCTAAGTTAGTAACAAGAGACATAAGTTGCTTTCCTTTCGGACTAAACGTTTTGTCTTTCGAGCATCTCGTTTCACTGATATTTGGTAGGTCTTGTACAAACATAGGTTCCAATATCTGTTCATCAGCAATACGGGCATTTAAATCACCCAATATACAATAGTTTGTAGGGGAAAGTTCTTCCAAAAAATTCCATATCAGATTTCCAATTTGTGCAATTTAAGTAACGTGGGATAAAATAAAACAAATTTCCGTCTATTTTTGCAGTTAAAAAACATTATTGAAATGTGTAGAAAACTTCAAACTATGTATACATTTTTTGTATTTCCTTTTTAAAACCATACAAGCAAAACCACTAGCACGACCAGCTTTATGACTTTTTTTTTGCTTCGATCCAATATAAACAGTAATTTGTTACGTTCTATATGTCATATTACATATGTTAAACTAATAAAGTAATAAAATTTTTTAGAACTTATGATGATTTTTGGAATGCCGCTTTACATGGGGTCTTTGGTAAATTATAAATCCATCTTCACAAGATTTTAGTGCGAATTTCAGTCAAATAAAACAAATTTGTGCAATATTTAATGAGTGCATTCTGTCACCAATTTATATTAATTTTTGTAACAAAAATATCAATTTTTTAAAGGTTGTTCCACATTTGTGTTCATAGCTTTTTCTACTGCGCCGATTATGCTAGTTTTGAGTCCCACACTGCTTAGAGGAACTAAAAAGAATTTGACACCAATATTGTTCTTTTATGTTTGCGTGTTTTAACAGCAAAATGGCGGACACACAGTTGGGTCCATCTCAAAAAAGTGGGTGCAAATCTAAATCTCCTAAACTACTGCTCGCATTGCAAAATGATGTATGAACTAGTCGTAGCGGAGGAAAGAAGGCTTTAAGAAAAAGAAAAAGTTTGTAACCGCCTTTCTAGAATAGAAGTTGAGCTACAGGATGTCAAAGTCGACCACCTCTGGTTATGTTAACCATGTAAGGCTTGTAACTTAATTTCAATGAATGAAACTTTGTAACTGAAAAGTAATAAAAAAATTGGTTAAAGCCCTTATGACACTACATTTTTTATTCATTAATTGATATAGAATTGATAGAAAGAAACAGTAAATGTTAGAGAGAGCAAACTGGAGCAAACTATAAAAAATGTAAACAAAGTTTTGTAGTTTTTTTTTTCTCTTGTTATGGTTTTGTTTCAGGGATGGCGTTGAGAATTTTTAAAATTGTACCAACAACCTTTAAAAATTGTACTTTTTTACCCTAATTGTACTAAAAGATTTTTTTAGTTGAAATTAATTTTATTTATGTTCACAAAAAATACCACAAAAAGGTATTATACATCTTTGTTTAAAAAGTATCAACAAAAAAGTACAATTGAAACAACTTAGCCATCCCTGTGTTGTTTATTTTATTAAATGTTGCCAACTTTTTGTTTATGAGAAACCTAAAAACAAAAAGCGGTAAATCGCTGAATTTGCCCATAAACCGCTGATTCAGCAACACTTTTAATATTTCAAGCTTGAAATGTCAATTTTAAGTTAAACAATTTTACATTTTTTTTGACATAACTTCATTTTTTATCGATAACTTTTTAAAAATTGTTGACAGTTTGCCATTTATCTTAATACAGCTGAACTCTTTGCACTTGGTAAATTTTTCTATTACATTATATTTGTACTGTTCACCAAAACTTGAACAATGCAATAAAAATGTAGTGTCATATGGGCTTAAGCGACAATTCTTATCTCTCTCTGAATGCGATTTCTTGCATCAGCAATAATTTGTGTTTTTCATCATCACATCTATTAACCCTTTGACGACCATAGGCAAACATACTTGCCCAGGGGATTTCGCATCATATAATTGTTCACGCAAGAGATAGAGTAAATATGTTGAAAACGGATTTGTAGCGGAGGGTTGGGGCAACAAAAATGTGGTAGGTGGTAGGGGCCTATCTGGCCCCATTTGCCTGCTAGGAGGCCTCAAATTTGGTCAAAAAGTCGCCTTACTTCAGGGGGGTGCTGTGGGGAGAGCGTAGGGCGCACCTGGCTAAAACTCGGGAATATTTTGGAGGCGCCTCTTACCTTTCAAAATATATATAGGGGGGAAGTATGTGTAAATTTCAACCTGCCCACATTTACCCCAAATATGTTTGGCAAGTATGTTTGCCTGTGGGTTGAAACGGAAAAAAACGCACCTAAAAATTATCTAAATATTTTTTTTATTTTCATCATTGCATGTATGTGTGTATATACATACATAGTTTTACGTTGTTTTTTTTTATAGTCAATTGAACAAAACGCATCTTGTCTGTTATTGTTTTAAGTTCAAAGTTTTTTTTTGCGCTGATTGTTTGTTTTTTTATTCATTTATTATTCGAAATCAATCAGAGCATACGTCTTTCGTGCATTACCATTTGAAAGTGTATTATTGTTGTATTTCGAGTGATATTTTTATCAAAAAATGTAATATTTTTTGGTTATTATAAATAAAAAAATGTAAATGAGTGGATCAGTCCGTGATCGTTTTCTTTTCCTTAATCCGGACGAAATTGAGCATCTTTGGTTTTGCGACACCAGTGACAATGACGAAGAAGCTGCTGTATATATGGATGAAGAGGACATCGTTTTTCTAGAAATGACGCTTTGGAAATCCAAGGGGATGAGCCCATAAAAGTTGTTAATGAAGGAACTAATCCTATAGAATCTTCTGTAATTAAAAAGGCTTGCGTTGGTCGTAAAGCGGTACAAGTTGCCGTAGAGGATGAGCCAATTGCATCGACTTCAAATGCTGCAGTAATACCAGAAAAGCCAGTACTTTTTGTACCACCAGAGAAGACTTTCTGGTTCAGAGAGACGCTTGCCTATTAAAACCCCGTTTTCACCGGATTTCAGGAAAATTGCATATATGAACATTCGCAAGTTCTAAAACCCATTGTAAATGCACATGTGGATATGCCGCAAGCGTATGATGTGTTCAATGCTGTTTGTAATTTTCAAGGTAAGTTTTTATAATTGCAAGTCTTTATACAAGCAGGTAAAATTGATATAGATTGCCCTGCCCGTTGGTTGTCCAGCACTACAACAAGGGAATAGGAGATTTCGATCTCATGGACCAAAAGAAGGTTTACTATGAGTATGATCGCAGAAACAAATGGCAGTTTTATATTCGATTGTTCTTTGATCCCTTCAAAATATGCGTCCATAATAGCTACGTGATATATAGCAAACTCGTGTTAGCTAACAGCTTCGCGACAAAAGTGACCTCGATTGATTTTCGGGCAGCTTTAGCAAAGGCCGATATCTTTCCATAAAATGGAAAAACGTGAAAATTGGAATCGATGACTTCGTTGTGCCAGCTATGGCAAATACAGCCTCACAAATGTATTTTGTACTATATGCAATGTATTTCTTTGCTTTACATCACGTGACTGTTTTGGCGAATACCACGTATAGAATTGTAAGTTATTATAAATTACTTTTTTAATAGTTTAAATAAATAAAAAATGTATAAAACATTATATTTTTCAATTTAAATTTTGGATAAAAAATTCTCTTTCAGCCCATAGGCAACTATATTTGCCAAGCAAAAAGAGGGATAAGGAGAGGACCAGGGGAGCCTATTTTTTTTGACGTTACTATTATTGGGCCATATATTATGAAAATATGAAAAAATAAAAAATCGCTTCGGCAGAAAAAGTCTGGTCCTCAAAGGGTTAAAGGCCAGTTTACACGGTAATATTTTGTATTACGATTTGTCGAATAATTATGTAGAATGAGAAAAGTCTTATCATGTAAAAGCAAAATGTATTGAGTAAGAGAGAATACGGATACAAAATTTGACAAGCGGTCGGTAAATGCTTTTTTTCTAAACCATTTTAGAAACTAATGTATTCTCATCACACCAGAGGTGTATTTTAACGGAGTATATTGAAGGTGGTAGCATTTTTACACAATTACAAAAACAACTAAAATCAACTCCGGAAATTTTCATGTTGTTTTTGTAAAAATTTAAAACTGCAACCATCTGTTTTTTTGTTATTATTTTTGATTTTACTTATACCATCCGTGTAAACATGAATTATACCAAGGCGAATTAACTACAGGTGGTGTCGAAACGGCATCTGATTTTGACAGTTCGGGCTTATTTGTTTTGATTTGTTAGTGTTTTGCTAATAATGGTTGACATTTCGAGCTAATGGCACTAACAATGCAATGCAAAAAACCCTATGTTGTTTCTGTTGTTTTTGGATTGTTGTAGTTCCGACACCACCTGTAGTTGAATTCGCCTTGAATTATACTTACAAAAGATTTTTATTTTTTTCTTTTAAACACGGAGAGAATTTCATAATATTTTGATTCTACAAAGTCGTAATACATTGTATTACCGTATAAACTGGCCTTAAGCCATTTTTTAATCGGAAGTTTTTATGCCAAGTGAATTAAACACTCAAAAATCATATCCAGCCATGCAGGACAGATAAACTAAACTCCATGGTATCCACATTATAATCTTTTGCTATCATTATATTATGTGCGTTCGTTTACTTTTCCAGTAAAATCCAGTAGGTGAGTAATATGAAAATTTTACAAATTTATGTGTACGCGAACGCATTTCAGTAAAATCCAGTACAAATTTGTACAAATTTTGGGGTAAACGAACGCAGCTATTAATACATATTGTTGAAATCTTTACTTGTGATGCCATGTTTTTAGCACTTTTGTGTTGCCTTTGTGTCTGTAATAGCGAACAAGACTTAACCGTCAATTATCACTAGAATTAGTTCGCGACTAACTTTCAAAAACTCTCCCCAACTAATACTACGTTACTCTTTCTTTTTGAGTTAATTATTGTTGGCCGTTTCTTTGAAAGAAAAATTTTTTAAGAGCCTGCAAAAACTAGTTGAAGATGGTAGAGGATTTTGCAAAATAGTTTTTTTTAATATAATAATTTCAACGGTACATTCGATTTTAATAAATACTGAAGAATTCGAGGCGTTAATGTCATGAAAGGCTTGCTTATCTGAACTATGTCCTGAACTTTTGCCAAACTCCTCCTGACGAATTAAAATCAGAATTTTTTTGTGGCAACTGTGCTTTTAGATTGAATTGGACTGATGCTTCAGAGCAAATCAAAACTTATGTAGTCAAAAATTACTCACGAATACCCATCTCTAATAAACAACACACTAATTAGCTACAATAACAACTACCATACTGAATAAAACGACAAAAGATAATAAAAACCAAACGATTTTTTTTATGTTTTTTTCACAACTGGAGTTTATTCATGCTATGTTCATACGACGATATAAACCACTCGTTTCGCTCTCTGAAACTAGTTTGCCAAACATGCTGTTCATACGATTCATTCTTGTTTCATTTTTACATTTTTGTTGTGTTGTTAGTGTGATTTTTTTTTTTTAAGTAGATAAAAAAGTAAAAAAACTTGAAAATATAATATTTAATACTGTTATTAATATTATTAGGTTATAATTATCACTTTATTTTATTAAACATCAAATTTTTTCTTTGTTTTGATTTTTTTTGAGAGCTAGTTCAGATAAACTAACGATAAATGTTATCAAAATTGGAGATGATAGTCCATTTTTCCTGTTTCGCAGCCAGTTTCAAAATGAAACGACCTGTTTCGCTCTCAAAATTTTGTATGGAGAAACAAGTCGTTTCAATCATGTTTAGGGCGCAAAACAGGAATAAGAGTGCGAAAGACGAATATTGCTGTCCGTATGAACATGGTATCACAAAAACATTGAAAAGTCAAAAAACGCATAAAACCGTAAAAAGGTATTATGGGACTTATAAGCTAAAATCTTGTATTTTACGAGCATACAAGCGGGGTTTTCCAGATTCATACAGAAAGTTGTGGAAACTCAATACATTATCTAAAATACCACATTTTAAGAGCAATTGCAATTTTTTGTTTTTTTCAATATGTACAGTGGTATCCCGATTTAACGAATTATATATTGTCAGGCGCTTTCGTTATATCGAAAAATTCGTTAAATCCCGAAGATATTTTAATAAAATAAAGAAAATTCGTTTATTTCCATTCATAACACAAACAAAAAATAAATACTTCATATTTGTGTCATTTTGACAAAACTTCTTAAGTCGAGAAAGGATAGCAGAAAAGTTTTTAAAAAAACTCGGTGAAATAATAATTTTTATCAAATAATAAAATAAAACAAATTTAAAGAAAAATTTCATTTTTAATACGAAATTTTAAAAACGTAAACAAAAAGGTTTTTTGAAAGAAAATTCGTATGATTAACATCACTTTTGTCAACTTTTTAAATTTGACTTAAGATGTTTTGTCAAAATTCCACAGATATTATTTTAAATTAAATGAGTACATGAGTAAATGGAGAACAAAACTAATAAAATAATCCTTTGTAGTTATTTGTCTGCTTTCGAGCATTCAACTTTACAAAACTTTACAAAAATTACGTAAATTTTGAAACAAAAAATAAATATTTATTTTGTAAACAAAAGTAAACAATTACTTTGTAACGTAAAAATTTTTATTTCGGGGCGCAAGTATTTTCTTTCCGTTCTTTGCAAAAAAAAAAAAAAAATACTTCTCTTAACTCGTTGTTTTCAGTAAAACTGTTCTTAAAATGTGGTAAAAATGTATACAAAAACAAATTTAATCCAAATTTGTAATATTTTTAATTAGGCTTAAGTTCATTAAATTTAATTTTCATTAAATTATTTTTATGAAGAAAGGAATTTTACAACATGAAAATTAATTAAAATTGTTATTGATAATCTTTCATTCTCGACCGTGGCCAGGGCTCGAACCCAGGCCGGCAGATTACCATGACATGTTTCGATCGCAACCAATCGATCTCCTCAGATGGATTTGCCGTTCTACACTCGCAGCCATCGACGACTGCTGACGTCAATAGTCAAACATCAATCCTTAAACCAAATTGTATTTCAACCTTTGATAGATCGAAGTTTGCTTTTTTTGCATGATTATCAATTTAAATTGTTCTTACGTGTTTTTTTTTACTTCTGTTTTTTCTTTCGTACTTTTGTCAAGAATTCTTCTTGAAGTCCAAAGTACATTTTTTTATTTTTCTTTTTGTCTTTCTTTTTCTTGTTGACCTTTTTCAGCACAACTTGAAGGACAAATGAACACATAGAGCTCGTGCCTTAGCTTTAACAATAATTAGTATTGTGGTTATTTTGTTGAACTATTTATGGTCTTTAATCCAAATATTTAATGAAAATTAAATTTAATGAACTTAAGCCTAATTAAAAATAGTAAAAATTTGGATTAAAGACCATAAATAGTTCAACAAAATAACCACAATACTAATTAAAAACAAATTTTTAAAATTTTTTTGTAAAAATTCGTTATATAGAGTACAAATATATAGAGTACAATGGAAAAAATATGACCATACGTTAAATCGCGAATTCGTTAAGCTGAGTAAACGTTAAACCGGGATACCACTGTATTTCCAAAACATTTACCTAAACAAAAAATAATTCAACATTTTTTATTTTTCGAATTTATTCTATGAGTTAAATTTCAGTTATGTATTTTATAAAGCTGGTAGTGTATAAAAGTCATTCCTAAAAATTTAAGGAATAGAACTATTACAAAAAAAAGCTTTATAAAATACATAACTGAAATTTAACTCATAGAATAAATTCGAAAAATAAAAAATGTTGAATATAATATAAAGTAACCTGCGAAAGGAAATAATTCCCAGTTTCTATTTGTCAAAAAATAATTCATTATATCGTCGTCCGAAAGTTTAAGTGCTCTACGTGCAAAAAATTAATTTTGAGATAATCGATTTTAAAGGTTCAGACATTTTTTCTGAAAAACATATTCGTCTTAAAAAGATAATTCTGAAAATATGCTTTTAATTTCCAGATCGCATCTACAACGGTATATTTTCTAATAATAATAAAATTCCTGTTTGCTCTGTATGCCACCTTTGTCATATTTCCTTGCAAATACATACACGTGGAGCAAAATGGCATTAACAAAGCAATATAAGACATCTAAAATTATTTATAAAAAACAGTATATTCATTTGAAAAAAATTAAATAAAAACTATTCATAAGTTATTATAAGATACATTTTATAAAGTTATTATAACAAAATTACCTTCTTAATTTATTTCACTTAGGTAGTAATTTTTGTCTTTTTAAGATTTAGATCGGAAATTTTTTAATTTTGAATTTTTTCTTCTTTCTTAAATATGGTCAACTGTGTTTCAAAAATATTTAACGGTGTTGGTAACTGATTCCGGAAACCTCTTTTTATACCCTCCACCACAATTAGTTGTGAAGAGGGTATACTAAGTTTCCATGTGAAACTTTTTTATTATTTATCTCGGACCCCATAAAGTATATATGTTTTGGCTCCTTGACTAATTCTAAGTCGATTTAGCCATGTCCGTCTGTCTGACCGTCTGTTCAAAACACGCTCACTTTTGAAAAACTCAAAAGAAATGAACAAACTATGTGTCAAATTGCTTGTAGTTATCCTAAGCAATTTGGGATGGAAATCCAGCAAAATCGGTTTAGTAGGATTAGAGCTATGAATCTAAATGTGGAACCACCACCTTAAAAAATGATAATTTTGATACAAAAACTATAATAAATGATAGCACAATGCACGTAGTGATATAATTAATTATTAATTTTGTGATAGACGGTCCAGAATTTACCTTAGATCCCATAGTTAAAAAAGCATAAAACTTTCTGATTGTCGGTAAATAATTTAATAAAGGTCCAAACGGCCAACAATTTTAGTGCTGACGTCTGTTTTTATAAAGATAACTTAATAATATAAAAAGATATCATATAGATATCACTCTTGAAATATTAGAACTGTCGATAGAGGGTATCGAAGATTCGGCACAGCCGAATATTGCACTCTAACTTGTTTTTTTTAAGAGTTAGAGAAAATATATTCTTAACAATTCTTTTTTAGAGAAAATATACTGAAAAATGTTTGCATTAAACAATACTAACTCCACGTAGTGCAAAATATCCATCAGCAATCAATTTCCATGTTTTGTATTGAAATTTGGCTCTATACGTTACTAAATGGCATACAGTGCAAAATTTCAGAAAACATTTTTTTTTTTTGAAGAGCCAAATGGACACGATTTATCTCAGAGATAGCCGAAAACGGATTGCAGATTTGAAAAATGTTGGGTCGAAAACCTAAGATGGCATCCTTAACTCAAAATCGTCAAAATGGCGTATAGAGCACTTAAACTTTCGGACGACGATATGCTCAAATACTTAAGGGAGACATTCGGGCATGTTCTAGAAATCGAAATGAAGTGAAATTGAAATCGAACGAGATTTTAAATTCAATTCTTTACAAAATGGCCGTTGTTTTTCCTGGTTTTGGGATTGCTCTAGTAAAGCTTATTAGTACTCAACAAATTTATTGATTAAATGAAATATTTGTATGAACTTTGTATGGCCCTGTAGTTTTTAAAATTTGCCGGATTTCCAATTCAATTTCTAGCACATGCCCGATTATAAAAGTTTTACTTTAAGAAGTCTTATTAACAACAAGCTATGCCGAATCTTATATACCTTTCACCTACCTAACGTTCTTTAGATATAAAGAGATCAACTTTGTGCCACGGCCACAGTTTGCCGGATATTATGCATTCATAACCATGATGGTTGTATCTTATTTGGAAACTTCGGCTCCTGCCGTTCTCCATATATACAAAAAAATTAAATTAAAAAAACAGCAACAAGGGAGTTTCTGGTAAAATTACAGGCAGCCGTTTTTCTTTTTTTTTTGTCATATCTCAGCTGTTATTTCATTATCATTATTTTTATACCCTTCACCAAAGGTAAAATGGTATATATATCACTTTGTCATTCCGTTTGTAATTTATACACTATTGATATTAGACCCTAAAAAGTATATATATTCTGGGTCCTTATGAAGAGCGAAGTGAAGTTTTTTTAATTTTATATGTTTTTTATGGCAAGAGCTACAACTTTGTCTCAGAGGTTAAATTAATATTTCGAACGGTTTGCAAGATATGAGCCTTAGAAAATTATAACTTTTTTTGCAAAAATGATACCTAGGCCCCAAATCTTTGGGGGCCCATAAAAAAAGTGCATGACTTTGGGCAAAACTGGGAGACACGGGTATTTTTTTTTTGTCTTTTATCACGTAGTGGTGTTCGCATATGGTTATTTTTCCATGACTTAAAAAATTACACACAATTGAACTCTAAGTACTCACTGCAAATCAAATAAACAACTTGGAACTTTTATCCAGGTTATGTGTTTTACCAATAGTCTTCATTTGTCGCACAGTTTAAGATTATTTAAAAAAAAAATCAATTATCAAATTTCCAAAAAAAACTTGAAATATTTAAAAAAGTACTTGATAAATTTAAGCTTCAATAATTCTTTCCAAAACTAACCAAATTTGGTAGTACTGTTTATCTTTTTGACACCAACTTGCTGAAACTGTTGAACAACTGTTCACAAAGGCATACCCACTCAAGTGCTCGAATTCGTAACTCGTTTCGCGAGAAGACTGAAAAGAAAAAAATATTTTATTATTAAATTAAAATTTTATTAATTTGTTACACATTTGGGCCCAAATTTACAGTCATTAGTTAATTATTAGTAAACTAATATAACTACAGTACTTTTCGGTTACAGTCACATCCTTTAGTTGCAGACAAAACGTGGACTATATCGCTAATGTGACTATAAGGCTTTTAATCCAAATTTTTTTTTATATTTTTAATTAGGCTTAAGTTCATTAATTTTAATTTTCATTAAATTATTTCCATGAAGAAAGGAATTTTACAACATGAAAATTAATTAAAATTGTTATTAATAATCTTTCATTCTTGACCGTGGCTAGGGCTCGAACCCAGGCCGGCAGGTTACCATGACATGTTTCGATCGCAACCACTCGATCTCCTCAGATGGATTTGCCGTTTTACACTCGCAGCCATCGACGACTGCTGACGTCAATAGTCAAACATCAATCCTTAAACCAAATTGTATTTTAACCTTTGGTAGATCGAAGTTTGCTTTTTTGAATGATTATCCATTTTTAATTGATTTTACATGTTTTTCCTTACTTCTGTTTTTTCGTACTTTTGTCAAGAATTTTTCTTGAAGTCCAAAGTACATTTTTTGTTTTTTCATTTTTGTCTTTCTTCTTCTTGTTGACCTTTCTCAGCCCAACTTGAAGGACAAATGAACACATAGAGCTCGTGCCTTAGCTTTAACAATAATTAGTATTGTGGTTATTTTGTTGAACTATTTATGGTTTTTAATCCAAATTTTTTTGGAAACATGTCATGGTAACCTGCCGGCCTGGGTTCGAGCCCTAGCCACGGTCAAGAATGAAAGATTATTAATAACAATTTTAATTAATTTTCATGTTGTAAAATTCCTTTCTTCATGGAAATAATTTAATGAAAATTAAAATTAATGAACTTAAGCCTAATTAAAAATATAAAAAAAATTTGTATTAAAAACCATAAATAGTTCAACAAAATAACCACAATACTAATTATTGTTAAAGCTAAGGCACGAGCTCTATGTGTTCATTTGTCCTTCAAGTTGTGCTGAGAAAGGTCAACAAGAAGAAGAAAGACAAAAATGAAAAAACAAAAAATGTACTTTGGACTTCAAGAAAAATTCTTGACAAAAGTACGAAAAAACAGAAGTAAGGAAAAACATGTAAAATCAATTAAAAATGGATAATCATTCAAAAAAGCAAACTTCGATCTACCAAAGGTTAAAATACAATTTGGTTTAAGGATTGATGTTTGACTATTGACGTCAGCAGTCGTCGATGGCTGCGAGTGTAAAACGGCAAATCCATCTGAGGAGATCGAGTGGTTGCGATCGAAACATGTCATGGTAACCTGCCGGCCTGGGTTCGAGCCCTAGCCACGGTCAAGAATGAAAGATTATTAATAACAATTTTAATTAATTTTCATGTTGTAAAATTCCTTTCTTCATGGAAATAATTTAATGAAAATTAAAATTAATGAACTTAAGCCTAATTAAAAATATAAAAAAAATTTGGATTAAAAACCATAAATAGTTCAACAAAATAACCACAATACTAATTATTGTGACTATAAGGCTATATATTAGAGTTGGGTAGTTCATGAACGAACTAGTTCAATTGAACTAGTCAGTCAGATGAACGTTGAACTGTCATTCAGTCTGACAGTTCCTTTTAGTTCAACAGTTCACTTTTCGTCACTTTGTCTTTTGCGTAAGCAGTCTTTTGAGAGGGTTCATTTAGTTCAATTCATTTAGTTCAATTCATTTAGTTCACAGGTTCATTTACTTCAGTTGCTTGTCCACTTGATTTCTTATTCTTTACCGCACTGATTGAAAAGAAACAACAATAGTATTAAGGCCATGTCAGATAAAACTTTTGCTTCGCGTTGCGTTACATATACGCTTTGACATTTGAGTTAAATGTACATGTTTATATGGCACTTGTCACATAAACTGCTTTTAACGCAAAGCGAAGCGAAAAGTTGGGCAACTCTCATCTTTTTGCGCGCTTTGACAATCTTCTAGTATAATTTTTTTTATTTATATTCTTTTTAACACACAATGTGTGAGTGTTGTCAAAGTTTTTATTGTGACATACACTTTTTGCTTTACGCTTTTCTGTCAAAGTATATGTAACGCAACGCGAAGCAAAAGTTTTATCTGACACGGCCTTTAGTGTCTCTAAGTTTAACATTATATTGCTTCTTTTACTCATTGCCAGATAGCTTTAAACATTTTCATAATAAAATCAAGGCTGCCATACTTAGAGATGTCTAGCTGCGATTTTTTCGCCAATTTATAAAATATTTTGTATTATTAATAAAGGGTCACATAGACACATACTTCTCATGCTCATGCAATCAGCATGTGTTTGTAAATTTGAAATTTTTATTTATGTATGCGTCACACAGACAAGGCAGTATGAAAAACCAAAATAGGTTTGATTTCAAAATGAACTCATACTGCTGACAGTTGTTCAACGAACAATAAAAAAATTATTAATTTTATGATATATTTTTCTTTCAATTTAAATTAAAACAAATTTAAAATAGTTTCTGAGAAAAAAACGTGTGAAGAAAGTAGGGGTTCTCTTGAATTTCACGATATGACATTTATTTTAAAATGATGATTGATAGGTGTGTAGTAAAATATCAATCACGCACGTATACGAAGGATTCATCGGCAGTAGGTGTCAGCAGTATGTGTCTATGGGCCGCTTAAGATTTCCGTAGGACATGCTGAAATTTATTGTTGAGGTGATTTTGTCGGCATTAACAAAGCGTTTTCACCTGACAATTTTTTGTCATCGCAAATATTTTGGGAGTAAAAATTTATATTGTGCATTATTTGTCAGTGCTTTATAAACAAATGTCTCTATTGTGAATAAATTGTCAGTGCTTGTATTCTGAAAGAAAAATATACAAAATAAAACACTAATAATTATATGATAAAATAAATAATGAATAATGTGAAATAAAAAAAATATAGGAATATTTTCATGGGAGTAGTTGTTTGAGGTAGGGGTGCTTATTTTGAGCAAAACGTGTCAGAGTGTTTCCATTATGTAATAGTATTTCACTTAAGCGGCTCATACACTTAGAATAAAATTGTTAAATTTACGTATAGTACAATTAAATCGCCAATGTGTATGTGATATTCGAAGGTGGAACAATATATTGGCAACAATCAAAAGACTTGAATTTTATTGCACAACGAAAAGAAAGAGAAGTGTGTTGGCAACATTATACAATGCTGTTTATATTATTCCTATAGGTTATGTTCGCCTTTTTATTGAATGAATGAAACTATTGTGCGACTTATTGTAAAATATAGGACAAAATGGAAATGATATGGCGAATATCATATACAATAATATTGGAAGTGTATGGGCCGCTTTACATTTTTTGGGCCACAAAACTACATTTGCAGCAAAACAAGTGTTCTGCTACTTGTTTTCCCATACAGTTTTCATGTTCGAAAAACTCAAATAAATACTAGTTTTGCGCCAAAAAATGTCGAAAACCATGAAAAAACTCAGCAGAGTTTTCCATTATTGGTGATTAACAATTTCGAAAAAAATTACAGATTTACCAAAATAACAAGACTTATTAAATTATGTGTATAATGTGTATTAAAAAACAAATAAGAAAATATTTATTATTTTACAAAAATATATTTTGCTTTCATGTTTGTAAACATTATTAATGCCAAATTGATTTCGAAAACCAAAACCAGTTTTACATAATGGAAGCACTCTGACACGTTTTGCTCAAAACAAGTTGACAACAAGCTGATAGTGGAAACATAGTATTAGAGTCTTAAAATAAATTAATAGCTTATCTAATTTCAGTGTATTTATCAAAAATAATAATTGGAAATTAAGCACGTCGTACGGAAATCTTTTTAATAATAAAAAAATCGCCATATATTTTATAAATCGCAGTGTAGTCAAAATGTTTGAAAATTGCCACATGTGGCGAGACATACCTTAATATGGCAGCCCTGATTATATTATGAACATATTTTAGTAGTCTGTCAATGAGTAAAAGAAACAAGTATATTATAACATATAGAAACTAATAATATTGTTGTCTCTTTTCTATCAATTCGGTAAAGAACATGAAAAATACTATGCATTTTGTTTTTGTAAAATGAGGAATGTCAAATTTATTTGTTGAAAAACAAAGAAAAGGAAATTTTATAAAAAATTCACAATTGTGTTTTTGAACTTGATTAAAAATTTATATTTATTACATTATATTTATTATATTTAAATATTTATTAAAAATTTAAATAAGTTTTTTTAAGT